>JAKEYF010000048.1:0-352641 GCA_021527775.1 Lactarius sanguifluus | reverse complement strand
GTCGTGGTCGCGGCGGGAGTGGGTGTGGTCTGCGATAGGGTTGGTGACGCCTGGGTCATGAGGAGGCGCCCGGGGTCAAATCCCGCCATTCGCACGTTTGGTGGCGGTTGACGTGGTTTCGTGGAACCCGACACTGGCGTCTGGCAAGGCAGTGTAGATGTGGTTGGTGACAGTCGTAGTTGGGGTGTGTCGAACTCCCACAGTAGATGCAGTTGTATCGTGTTGGCACTCATCGTGGAGCCTAGGGCGCCCGACGGCCCCGGAGGTGCGCGCGCAAGCGCGGCTGGTATTTCGATGGCGACGGGAACTCCGATCGTGCCGTTTGGGCATTGTTAACTTGTGGCGTGGGTGGCGCGGGTTGTCGCTCTGGTTGATTAGCACGGGGTAGCGGCGGTACTGGAATGGGCGGTGGTGCGTTACTGAGGTTGATATGCAGGTTGAGTCTTCCCACATGTGCCCCCGGGTTTGTGTTCTCTGCATCTAACAACGGCAGTATGACGATGGGTGGTAGATGGGGTGTGAGTCTCGAGGGGACATTGGCTGTGCGTAATCTGTGGTCGATGTCGTGACTTCGTGCGTACCATTCTGCCCCATAAGTTCCAGATCTCGCGCCCGCTGTAGTAGTTCTCTTTTGAGGCGACTAGATTGCCTATACCGTAGCACGTCTGCGCACACGCCTGGGTCTGCCAGGCGGACCAGGGCGAGGTCAATTTCATGCTTGGACAGGTGGTCCAGATCGTACAGCTGCAAGTCATCGTCCTCGGCGGTGGTTTTGATCTCGGGGTTGAGCTTTTGCATAAAGCCCCATGCTGTAAACAGGGGCGTCACGGCTTTCTGACCCGAGTAGGGTGGGGCGTTCTTGTTGGTCGATCATGAACCGTATGTACCACGCCTGTCCCCATCCGCCTGCTTGCAACGGTATGTTCATGGGATAGTCTTCTTCGGGTGCCACTAGTCTCCAACCCCACCCCGGGTGTCTGTACCCTGGTTCGGCATTCTGTGGTTCATCGTCCGCTGGCGGCGGGTCGATGAACTTGGGCAGTGGTCCGACTGGGGGACCGTGGATGAGTTGTTGAGTGTCCGCTACGGCCGCGGCGCATCGTTCTCGTAACTGTGTGCCACCTCGTATCGGAGTCAAAGGCGTCTACGTGTCCGCGCTTGAGAGGCGCAGATATGTTCACCCTCGGACAGGTATGTTGAATAGCCGTACATGTCTTGTGGCGGGAATGTGGGGAGTTGTTTTCGTGCATCATAGTCGCGACCCACTCGTGCCCAGGCGGTGACTTGCCATTCGATGGCTTCGATGAGTTCTGGGGTGAGTTCGTCATTGCGGACTTCAGGGAAGGGGGGTGGTGGCCCTGGTTGGTCCATCGTCGCAATTTCGAGGGTTGCTATTTCGCTAGTTGGTTTACTCTTTGCTCAGTATCTTTTTATGCAGTCGGGGGCATGCACATCGGTGGCTTTCTCCCAACTGTCATGCGCAGCGGAATACCCTCGCCACCGTACCAAGTATTGGTGTGCCTTGCCACGTCCGTGGCATCGTTCTCCGAGTATATCTTCTACTTCCCACTCTTCTTCGCCGTCTATTAGGTCCGGTGGTGGTTCTGCAAAGTTTGGGCCATGTATCTGCGTCTCTCAATACGGGTAAGTAACCCCACATGGAAAACATTGTGAACTTTCCATGTTTTTGGTATGGCCAGTTGATGATAGGCCACGTCGGACAACTTCTTGATTATCGTAAAGGGTCCGTACCTCTTTGGAGCCAGCTTGGTGGTTGGTTGTGTGGTGCGTAGGTTTGTGGCGTCGAGCCATACCTTATCACCCATACGGTACGGTGTAAAGTGCGTGGTATCGATCCATGTTTTTGTGCGTGAGTCATAGCTTCATGGGCATGGCATCTTGCTTCGTGGAGTTGCTTGAGACGCTGCGTGGTAGTGGGTACGTTGGAGTCTGTCGTGCATGGTTGGTGTACGGTGGGGATGTATCCCGTCAATAGGTTGAATGGCGCTTCTTCTGTAGTTTCCAACTTCCAACTATTGAGGGTGTACTGGGCTATGGGTAGCCAATCGGCCCAGTCGTTCTGTTGGTAGTTAACGTATATGCGGAGGTATTGTTCGAGTCGTTGGTTAGTACGTTCTGACTGCCCGTCTGTCTGTGGGTGGTATGCCGAACTAATGTTTTGTACGATCTGCAGTGTCTTGCACAACTCTTTCATGATTGCTGCTGTGAATCGTGGGTCTCGATCCGATATGACTTGGTCCGGTAGCCCATAGTGCAGAAGGACATATTGAAGGTATTTCTTTGCAACGCCTTCTGCTGTGATTGTTTCGTTGCACGGTATGAATATACTAGCTTTGGAACACGCTTGGTCGGTGATGGTTAGTATGGTGTCGTACCCTCGGGACGGCAGTAACTTGGTAATGAAGTCGAGCGCGATTACTGTGAACGGTAGCTTTTGATCGTTGTGTATGATCGGCGAGAGCGGTGGCCTGGGTCGTCCCGGCAGTGCTTTAGTACTTTGGCACGTTGCGCAACCGTTTACGTAGTTCGTTATTGTTTCCTTCATCCGCGGCCACCAATAGTGTTCTTGGACGTGTGTCGTAGTTTTCGTGATACCCGGGTGTCCTGCAGTGGGAAGGTCATGAAACAAGAAATTACCCCCCCTGTAGGTCCTGATCGTCCACAATCACGAGACGGGAGCCTTTCCACCAGAGACCATTGGAGATGACGCATCTGTAATTGCAGTAGGTGTTCAGAGCTGTTCGGAGCTGTTCAAGGACACTCTGAACAGCTCTGAACACTCTGAACACCTAATTGTGTTTACAGATGCGATGTCGGTGTCGTGAGCGAGTTTCTTGAGGGCCGGTTGGTGGCGGTGCTGGGCGAGATGACACTTGTTGTCCAACATGGTAGTGGCCAAGGCATGGATGAAGAGGGTGGGCGGTAAGACGAGGACATCGGCGTTGTCATCGGTCCTGTTACCGTGGACAGGGTGATGGGACATGGCGTCGGCTTGCAGTAGTGCGCCGGGGCGGTGGACCAGGCGTAAGTCGTAATTGGCCAGAAGGTTGACCAGGCGAGCCACACGACGATTGATACATTGCGGTTGTCGATAGTGGAGGAGATTTGTGTGGTCAGTAAAGACTGTGATCGGATGGCGGGCGCTGACGAGAAGGTGTCGCCAATGTTCGAGGCCACGGACTAGCCCGAGGAATTCGCGATTGTAGACGTTGTAGTTGCGTTCGGCCGTGGTTAGTGATTGAGAGAAGTATCCCACCACTTGGGGTTTTCCACGTGGGTCATTCGTGTGAGGATAGCTCCGAGGGCAAAGCCCGAAGCGTCCGTTTGGAGTTCGTATGGTAATGCGGGGTCGGGTTGTCGAAGTGTCGGCCGCAAACTAGCAATGGTGATTAAGCGATCTAGTGCGGACGTACATTTGTCTGTCCAGACAAACGGGACGTCTTTCTTTAGGAGTGCATTGAGAGGACGTGCCATCGCGGCGAACCCCGGGATGAAAGGCCGTTGGTAATTGAGCACGCCGAGCACGCTTTGTATTTGTCGTACTGATGTGAGTGTGCGTGGCCAATCGCGAAGGCCGATGGTTTTGTCTTTGCCCATTCGTATTGAGCCTTCGCAAATCGTCATGCCGAGATAGTCCACTTCTCGCTGTTCGAATTCACATTTGGATAGTTTGAGGAAGTAACTTTCTTTGGCCAGTATGCTGAGGACTTGATTGACGATAAGACGATGCCTCGTAAGATCTGGGGTTGGCGATTAGTATATCATCCATGTAGATGAATAGTTCGGTGGGGTATCGATCGAGGAGCGGCCGAAATATGCGGAGCATTGCTCTCATGAACGTGGCCAGGGAGTTTGTCAGCCCGAAGTACATGATGAGGGGTTCGAACAATCCCCTCGGTGTTTTGAATGCCGCTTTCCACCGATCTTCTTCCTTGATGCGAATGTTGTTGTAACCCCATCGGATGTCGAATTTGGTGAATAACGCTTTATCTGATAGGTTATCTAGTATGTTAGAGATGAGCGGGATAGGGTATTCATCTTGGACGGTCAGCACGTTAAGCGCTTTGTAATCTTGTACGGGCTGTAGTTTTGCCATCTTTCTTTTTGAGGAAGAAAAATGACGATGCGTATGGCGATTTTGACTCTTGAATATACCCTTTCTCCAAGTGTTCCTTGAGAAATTTGTCTAAGTGGTTGAGTTCAGTGGGATTAAGCGGGTATATTTTGCACGGCAGCGCTGCTGGTGCGCCTGGTTTGAGTAGGATTGCGTGGTCGTCGGGTCTTTCCGGTGGAAACCATGTTGCGGCTTCTTCCGAGAAGACTGTAGCGTGGACGCTGTAGGCTTCGGGGAGCTGTGCTTCTGGCTTCGCTGTTTGTGCTTGTTCCGCCCATTGTTGTCAATGGTGGCAGTTGCGTACTTTTCGCAGACTTCCCACGTGCCGGTCCGCTTTCCCGTCAAACTCGAATTAAGTCTCCGCTTCAACACTTCGTTTTCTTGATTACACAATCGAAGTAAAGTCAAATAGTTAGATAATAAATTTGATTACATGAACACTTTTTGGCTCAAGTCAGGTGATTGCACAAAAAGGAATTACATTAACTAATCAAAACAAGTACGCGTTTTTTTACAAGTTGGTATTCTAGTGTGTAATCTACTGTGTGCTGGGGTAGTAAGGTTGGGGAAGTGGCTATAATACATAGGATATGTCGCATGATACGGGACCTGAGAATATGCACCAGAGGAGTAAGTGGCGTTGGGGTACCACGCGAGCAGTGCCGAGGGCCCTGGCACAGGCGCGGAAGAGGGGGGTGGCGGCGGGGTACTAGCGCGTTTGCGACACGCGTTTGGTGGGCTGGGAGGGAGGCGCCTCTGCAGCATCGGTCGTGGTAGCGACGCGGGCACGTGCATCCGCACGTCTGGGGCAGCGTCCTTGCCAGACCGAAGCCCTCCTGTAGGGGTCGGTGTTCTTCATGCGGGGTTGCTTGCGATTGAGCTTCCCGATTTGTTCTGCTGCTGGGGCGCCGGGCGATGAATTGTTGGCAGGATGCGATCTCTTCTGTCGCTTTGCCCCCATTCGCTCAGCGGTCTCGGTCCAGGTACGCTGGTTAGGTGGAGGCCTTCCCTATCCAGGAGTGGACTCTGGGAAGCGCATGAGTTTTGAATTACCGCCATGAGACACGACTCCACCAGCCGAAGACTCCGGACGGTCCCTGGCAACGAAGGCGGGCCATCGCTTAGGTATTCCCTAAGACTGTAATTAAATTTTCCAAAATTGCCATGCTTGCATTGGAGGGCGGGCTTGCATTGCTCTGTGTGTCTTGTGGGCTCTCATAGACCTCAGGTTCAGGCCAGTCAGGTTCTGGTGCTGCGCGCGTGATCTGAATGGTGCCATCTGAAGAGAAATGTGCGACGGCGGCGATGTGCTTGCATAGCCAGGCTCTGGGCCAGTCTGGACAGTCGCACTCGTCCTTGCCATATTTGATCAGGTAATTGTCTGACAGGTCCGATGAAGTGTCCTTGCCGAGATCGACCAAATACATCTTCAGGTTCGAGAGTGATTGCACATAGAAACGCTTGTTACCAGACACTGGATGGAGTCGGCGTCCATTTCCGGTGCTCGCGTGAAAATTTCCTTGCGCCGCTTCTTGGCTAGATCCGCGCCTTCAAATTGTTTTTTCTGCCGAAGAGCGCGGATCTCGTATTGAGGTAGCATATCGACCACTAGCGTGTGAACCAGGTGGTTGGCATGCCGATTTCTTTTCCCATCTAGCCAGTGCGATTTGAGCACATGGTGATAACTAGAATGACAAAGATAATGAGCGATCTCGCTGATCTCTGGTCCGATAAGATTTCTTACGATTCAATAAGCATATTGGTGTCCCCCTCTTGATAGATCGTCCTTTGCTGCCTTAGTGTTCCTGACCAAAGCAGGCACAATGCTCATCCAGTATGTCTTGAGATAATCTACCAGGCTCTGTGGGACCAGGAATTGGTCTGAATCCACTCCCAGATAGAATCAAACTTTGCCTGATCCAGGTCTTCACCCATTCCCAGATGCGTTCCCAAACTTTCGGGAATTCTTCCGTGCGGAAGTGCATCCATCACGCGTAGCACGTGCCACCAGCACAGTAGCAATTTTGATTCCGGGTATACGGTATTGATTGCGTTCATCTGTGCCTTGTCGCGATCGCTCATGATAATCGCAGGCGTTACGTCGGGGCTATGTGTCTTTACGAAATTAAGAAAGAATTCTACCATCGCTTCTGTGCCGCTCGACGACAGCATCCAGCGACAGGGACACCTGTCAAACGGAATTAGCGAATTTCATAAGCGGAAGCAACACAACGCGTACCATGTCCCCAGCAATCCCTGGCCACCAACTGTACAGCTGCAGCCCAACATATTGTGTAGTGTTGTGGGTAGCATCAATAGAAATAAAATTATTTCCGATTTCCCCGAATTGAGACTTCTGGAACTTGGTCTGTATGCACATGATAAAGCTATCTGGAGATAGTCTAGATCCCGGGGGGGGCGTCGATCTTATCCTTCAAGATTACCTCGGCACCATCTTGTTGGAGCCGGGTGGCCCAGACTTTGATCGAGACCGCGTCATTCTCATCAAGACGGATGTCCTCATTCTCGACGATCCGGCGGAGGCGATTGATGTCCCGCGTTGTAATGTAATGATCACGATCTGTTTGCTTAGTAGACTCGCGCACACGCTTCAGCTAGTAGGTATACTGTCAACTAACGGCGGCAGGATCGGGATAGGCGGCGGGGGCATTACTCACAATTGCCTTGGTATCTACCCCAATGTGAACTAACCCCATGACCAGGTCTCTGGTCTTGTCTGACAGCCAGGTGAATCACAGATTTTCGTCGCCGAGTGGGTGATCGTGCTCGTTCTCGTACTTTCCGAGAATGGTCTCAGTGTGCCATAAAGTTTGATGGTTAGCCGACACCGCAACCAGTCTTCTTTGATGGGATCTTCCTGTCCCGCCCCTCGGATGCAGTGGCCCAGATTTGCTATGGCCGCCCGTCCATTCCCGAGCACTTCAGGATACGTCGGGCCTGCCAGAGCGGCGAATCGGAATGTGCGACATGACTCACACTAGCTCAATAGTCTTATCCACTCTTCGGCTGCAAGCCAAGCCAGGAACTCCTCCTCATTCGCCCACTCAAGTGTCATCTTCCCGCGCTTCCGGTCATGCGTAATGCTCCCGTACCGGTTTGATGTAGCGGGGTCTTCGGTTAACCGCCTGTCAGATCCGGGAGTCCGGAACGTGCGAAGGTTTTCGTAATGGGTGGACCACGGGATTTCAAACGTGGCGGATTCAGACATGTTGGGGGAGGAGGACGAGGACGAGGAGGGCATTGGGGCTGTTTCCCCCCCTCCCTCGCATTCCACAATTCCACACCAAAACGCGTTGTTTACTGCATTATTTATTTTGTATTTATTTGTAATAATAGAGAAGACGCAAAATGACATTTTAAAGTAAAGATATCGGAGTTTGAAGTTGACTTGCGGTAGAGCGGTCCATTCTGACCGGCGCGTGAGAAGTCTGCGATTATTCAATCGCTAATGGTGGCGATTTCGGGTTTTTGCGCGAGCCGAATGATGGGTTCGTTTAACGTGCCCGTGGCCCAATCGATTTCTGGGTTGTGCTTCTGAAACCACGGATATCCGAGGATGAGTCT
Source organism: Lactarius sanguifluus (assembly GCA_021527775.1). NCBI lineage: Eukaryota > Fungi > Basidiomycota > Agaricomycetes > Russulales > Russulaceae > Lactarius > Lactarius sanguifluus. Next base: position 344,921 of record JAKEYF010000048.1, on the reverse strand, counting down.
TGGTCTTCCCAAGTTCGTGACAGAGGGAAATCTCATCGTATTTTTCGCCGCTCTGATACATCATGCTGCACTTGGTTCGTAATCCGCCTCCCACGTTGATCATGCCGTCTACATTCCTCACATCTCTAGGAATCGTCTTCGTGGTTTCAAGTTTAAGTCGTCCGACCACACGGTAGTCGATGAAGTTTTCTGATGCTCCCGAGTCGAGGAGTGTAGTAACGTCTTCGTGACGGTCGCGCCCTTGTACTGGCACATCTATGGTGAGCGCCGATTGTGTGGTGCTTTTGATGGCGTTGACTTCTTCTGCCCCACTCGAGTCTTCGATTTTGCCTTCCATCAGTAGGGTTGCGATTAGATCTTGCCTCTCGCGTCTGGACAACCCGAGCAGCGAGGCTTGGGCCGTTTCCATTGCGTTGACCGTGGCTGATGTGGGACCTGCTGGTTCTTTGCTTGGCGTGTGTTGGTCTGTGGTTGCTTCGTTTGCTTTTGCCGTCACATTTCTTTTCTGGGGGCAAAAACGCGATAGATGTCCTTGTTTTTGACATCTAAAGCATCTCCCTTCCCTTCGCGTTGACATTTCTGCTTGTCTTCTGAGGACAGCCTATCGGGGAATCATGGTTTGATCGCCCCGGCCGTGACGTTGTCTACGTCCATTGGGACTGGTTCGTTGTGATGCGGCATGTGGGTTTTTGGGCAGGGTAGGACCCGTTCGTGGTTGTCAGGGTCCTCCCCCGCCTGCGCATGATGCGATGGTTTGGTATCATTGTGTTTCTTGGCGAGCTGCTTCTTGCCATTCGTCCATGCTGACTGGTATGGTGGGTCGTCGTAGGCATGCGATGAGAAGCCCCCTTTTTAAGCCGCGTTGGAAGAATTCAATCGTACCCTGGGCGTTTGCATCCCACCCGGCGTGGTTGGCGAGACGTTGGAACTTGGCGATGTAATTGTCGATATCGTCGTTGGTCATGGTGAGCGATATCAACTGCTGGTAGGCGTTTTGTTTGCTCATTGTATCCGTCCAAGTGTTTTTAATGCTGTCTCGAAGCTCGTCCATAGGGCTTCGTCGTGTTCTGCCACAGGGTTTAGCGTCCGATTAACCTTGCCATTGAGGTCGGTCTCTTGCCCTCTACCCAATCGTCTACCACGTTCCCGGATAAATGACAGGGCCAACCCGACTCGCGCATACGGCGTGACGATGAGTTTGTGTTGTTGATTATTGCGTTTGTACTGACGGAATTCGCGTAGGAACTGGTCGCTTTTCTTTCTATCGCCAGCGAATATCGTGGGTGCCATGCCCTTGAGGCTGCCGGTAAGCGTGTTGCAGCCATTGTAGTTTGGCTCGTCGTTGGTGGGATATATGTGGCTATTACGGCCGCGGTGAGTTTCTTCAAGAGTTTCGGTAGGGTGTTCGGTGTTGACTTCGAAGGTTTCGGTTCTAGTGTCGTTTGATATATCGATGTCAGCTGGCGAAATGCAACTGTGAGTTCTTCTACTGGATCTGCGGTGTTGATCTGAATAGGTTCTATGAACCTCAGGTGCAGAGGATCAGTCAACCTCCAATAGCCCAGTCCAAGTTCTGCGGCACCGTTGGGGTCGACGCGGAAGTTTGTTTTTTTTTCCACTGGTCTTCGTGTTGTTCGAGGATATACCAATCGTGTTGATCAATTCTACTGTCAAAGTCCCGTGGCCGTTGGGGAGAGGGCACCTATACCCGTGTCTGTGGGGTTGAGTTGGGATACAAACCAGAAGGCTCTTCCGAGTACGTGCACGGGTAGGTCGTCGAGTTGTCGTTGTGTTACTGTTGCCCACGAGTTGTTGTCGGGGATATCGTATGTGAGGCTAGCCACTTTGCCTTGTGTCTTGATGCTACGCGTGAATACTTTATTCACTGTCCGTGCTTACCTGTTGTGTTTGTTGTGTCAATCGGGGTTGATGTCGGTCGTTGTCGTTGTCCGTACGCGTTCCGTACGGGGTCATGTTATGGGGAGTTAGTCTTTTGTTACGACCTCAGCAGGTCGTTCGGCACGAGATGCAATCAAAGTCGAGATTCGGAGTTTTGAGAAGTTGCTTTGGCAACTTCGTCCGATGTTTTCGCGACAGGTTCTTGAACGTTGGTTTGACGAGTCAATGAGAATGCTGAGAATTCAACAAAGACTAACTACCGAAACATAGCTCGTCTACTACACGTTCTTATAGTCGTACAAACTGTATTTTCGTTACTATTTTACGGGGATGCGTAAGTGCCAGCGGTTTCAGACCACTGGCATGAGTCAGGAGTCTGCTGGCACGACCGAGTCACCTTTCCGAATCTGTTCGTCTCCTACGTGGCTTGTCACGTGATCGTGACAATGGGTACATCAGCGGTCTTTTTGACGATCTGTCATTGCGGGAGGGTTTCCAGCATAACTCAGCATTTGATTGGGATGGCACTAATGAGCAGCCTTGTGACAGCCCAGCGAAAGGGACTGTCTGAGGTCGACATGGTCAAACCCCAAGGCACTGTGAGGGGTATGTAACTTTTCTATTCATAAACTCCATACGTTTACATCATGCCATTCAGATTGCGCTCCCAGATGCGTCAACGAACTAGTACCACTTCCACCTAGTTCTGACCTCCCTTGCCTTATCGTGCACCCTGTTCCCTGACTTGTCTTTCTGTAACACAACTCCAACATGTCATATACCTTACTGTCTGTGTACAATTGTTACCATCTGTGTCCTAGCCTATGAGGTCCCAGTTGTCCATCCCATGTGCACCTGTTTAAACACACTTGATACATAAATTTGTCCATAAATTTGTCAGGCTTAATATGTGGCATGGGATGACCAGCCAGCCACGCAACGCTTGTGCAAGTGAGTTCCTTTTGACAATTTTTTTGTCCCTACTTTCAATCTTCGAAATGGATGGTATGAACCCCACGCAGGTGACGGTGTCGACCTTACGTGCACATACTCGGATAACTGCATGGGATCTTTTGATATTGAAGCAGCCCCCACTGCGATCATGAAAGAGGTCTGTAATGTCATCGAGTTCGATGCAAATTGATGGCTCTACATCAACTACAGACATCTGGCACTCATTTGCAACCACCCATGTGGAACCAAGAGAGCTACAATGAGGAGGCAGGTACATTCTCTTTCTTGGCATTGAACAGTGGCGATGAGTCCGCCAATTTTGCTTACCGCAGTTTTGGGCAGAGTCTGCGACATGCAGGTGCAATACCTCCCACAACTCCTGACTATAGTCCTAGTTTGCCAAACGTGTACTCATCGACATCACCGTATGTCCGCAGTCATCATTTGCAGGTGCAACGTCACCGTTCAGCACTTCTCCATATGTCAAGCCATTGTTTAGTCCTTCTCTGCATGGAGCTACTAGACAACCACCCTCATGCTGAGGTATGCAATCCACACCACTATCTGCAGGCACATAAGTCACTATGACGTTGTCACCTCCCCATAGCCCCCACACCCACCGCTGTGCATGACCACAACTACAACGGTCACAAACACATGGCTGACGTGGCCGTTTTCCGCATCCAGTCACGTCCCCAAAAAGGAAGGTGCCAAGAACATCACGTTTTTTCTGTCCTCACAAAACGGGCGTCCCCGAACAGCATTCGAGCTCAGTAAACTTTACTCTTAGTAAGCGCAAATAAAACACTTTCCTTTTTAAAACAGCTATTTCCTTAATCGTACACTTTGTCTTTAGTCATCAAACTTAAATCTCATATGTTTTTTTAAGATATTCACAGAACTTAACAGAATAATAAATATATTTTTATTATCTAATTAATCTACATCTATTTTTTTGTCTAAGTTGGACTATGGCGCGCGAAAACGGGGTGAGGGCGCGGTGAACGCGGGCACACGGAGATCGCGCCGGCCCTGCTGCGCGACACGTAGGGAGGCGGGTGGCCTCGTGCGCCCCTTCCCGCGCGAATGGGGCGCCACGGGATGGGGGCGGCTTGCCCTCGCGTGCCACCTGTCCGCGCGTACGGGGCGGGGCGGCCAAGGGGAACGGGGGCGTCGTGCCCCTCGTGCGCGCCCCTTCCACGCGGATGGGAAGGGTGGGGCCGGCGGTCGCGTGCCCTTGCGCGCCCCTTTCCCGCGTGGACAGGGCGGCGTGCCCTCGTGCACACCCCTTCCGCGCGAATAGGAAGGGTGGGGCCGGCGGTCGCGTACCATCGCGTGCCCCTTTCCCGTGCGTACAGGGCGGCGCGGTCGAAGGGAGGTGCCGGGGCGGCATGCCCTCGTGCGCCCCCCTTCCGTGCGAGTGGGGGCCGGGGGTGGTGTGCCCTCGCGTACATGGCGGCGTGGTCGGGGGGCCGGTAGCGACGGGGAGGGGGGGCGGCGTGTCCCACGTGCTCCATTCCGCGCAAATGGGGAAGGGAGGGGCCGTGGGTGGCGTGCCCTCGCGTGCACCCTTCCCGCGCGTACGTGGTGGCGCGGCCAATGGGAAGGGAGGTGCCGGGCGGGACGTGCGCTCATGCACCCCCCTTCCGCCCGAATGGGAAGAGTGGGGCCGGGGGTCGCGTGTCCTCGCGGGCCCCCTTTCCGCGTGTCTTGCCCTCGCACGCCCCCAATTCGCGCGAACGGGCATGAGGGAAGGTGGGGGCGGGGCCGATGCGGAGAGGTGGGGCGGTATGCAATTGTGTGCCCCCCTTCCGCGCGCAATGGGGAAGGGGCTGGGATCGCGTGCCCCCTTTCCGCGTGTCTTGCCCTCGCACGCCCCCATTCCGCGCGAACGGGGCGGCGCGGACAAGAGGGAAAGAGCGGGGGCGGGGCAGACGTGGAGAGGTGGGGCGGTCTGCCCTCGCACGCCCCCATTCCGCGCGAACGGGGTTGCGCGGACAAAAGGGAAGGGGAGGGGGCGGGGTGGACGTGCGCCCCCCTTCCGCGCGAATGGGAAAGGGAGGGGCCGCGTCGCGTCGCCGTGTACGGGCGGCTCGGCCAAGGGGAAAGGGGAGGGGCCGGGGGCGATGTGCCCTCATGCGCCCCCTTTCCACGCGAATGGGGTGGTGCACACAGGGAGAAGGGAGGACCCGCCGGACGGCGGCGGGCATTGTGTGCCCTTGATCTGCGTGCGAAGGGGACAGCGGTGGTCAGTGCGGGGGAGGGAAGGAGTGGGTGGGCGACTTGCCCTCGTTCGCTCCCCTTCCGCGCAAACGTTGGCGGCGCCCACAGGGGGGGAGGGAGAGGCCGGGGCGGGGAAAGGTGGCGGCGGCGTGCTTTTGTGCACCCACATTCCGCGCGAATAGCGCCGCGCGGAGGGCATACCGCCGTGGGCCTATCTGCGAAGGGCGACTTAACCTGGTGCGCCCCTCTTTGCGCGCGATGCAGGCCTGTTGGGTCCCCTTTTCGACGCGAATGGGGTAGGCGAGGGGGGGAAAGGAGGGGAGGGGAAGGGTCGTAGACCCTGTGGCGGAAGCGAAACGTGCCTGCCACATCAGTGTACGTGGCATTTTGCAATTGGATAGATCATAGCCTCCCGCCATCCCGTTGCGTGCCACTCGATTCGTTCAGAATCGGGTTTGCAAAGGATCCCCTCCTCCCGCCGCCCTCCCCATTTGCGTCGAAAAGAGGACGGCCCACACCCCTCCCCATCCCCTACCATCACGCGTCGCCCCGTTCGCGCGCAGACAGGGGTGCGGGGTGCACTAGAGTAAGTCGCCTCCTCCCCGCATCGACCACCGCCCCGCTCGAGCGCAGAAACGGCGCGCAGATGGGCGAGTCCCCCTCCTCTTCCCCTTACCCCGCACTGACCGCCGCCCCTTCTCCCCGTCTCCCCTCCCGTTCCCCCTGTCCGCGCTGCCCATTCGCACAGAAGGGGTGTGCACGAGGTCACCCGCCACCACCCTCTCCCTCTCCCCGGCCCCTCTCTTTCCATTCGCACAGAAGGAGTGCGCACGAGGACACGCCGCCGCCTCTCCCCTTCCCCCTTGGCCGCGTCGCCACGCGCGGAAAATGTGCACACAAGGGCATGCCGCCCCTCCCCGTTGCCCCCCGGCCCATCCTCTTTCCCATTCGACCACGCCGTCCTGTACGCGCGGGAAAGCGGGCACGCGACCCCCGGCCTCACCCCTCCCATTCGCTCGGAAGGGGGGTGCATGAGTGCACGTCCCGCCCGGTACCCCATTGGCCGCGCCACCACATACGCGCGGGAAGGGTGCACGCGAGGGCACACCACCCCCGGCCCCACTCGCGCGGAAGGGGGGCGCATGAGGGCACGCCGCCCCGGCACCTCCCTTCGACCGCGCCGCCCTGTACACACGGGAAAGGGGCACGCGATGGTACGCGACCGCCGGCCCCACCCTTCCTATTCGCGCGGAAGGGGTGTGCACGAGGGCACGCCGCCCTGTCCACGCGGGAAAGGGGCGCGCAAGGGCACGCGACCGCCGGCCCCACCCTTCCCATCCGCATGGAAGGGGCGCGCACGAGGGGCACGACGCCCCCGTTCCCCTTGGCCGCCCCGCCCCGTACGCGCGGACAGGTGGCACGTGAGGGCAAGCCGCCCCCATCCCGTGGCGCCCCATTCGCGCGGGAAGGGGCGCACGAGGCCACCCGTCTCCCTACGTGTCGCGCAGCAGGGCCGGCGCGATCTCCGTGTGCCCGCATTCACCGCGCCCTCACCCCGTTTTCGCGCGCCATAGTCCAACTTAGACAAAAAAATAGATGTAGACTAATTAGATAATAAAAACAGATTTATTATTCTGTTAAGTTCTGTGAATATCTTAAAAAAACATATGAGATTTAAGTTTGATGACTAAAGACAAAGTGTACGATTAAGGAAATAGCTGTTTTAAAAAGGAAAGTGTTTTATTTGCGCTTACTAAGAGTAAAGTTTACTGAGCTCGAATGCTGTTCAGGGACGCCCGTTTTGTGAGGACAGAAAAAACGTGATGTTCTTGGCACCTTCCTTTTTGGGGATGTGACTGGATGCGGAAAAACGGCCACTCCTGGTGTAGTACGAGACGTCACATGCCTATAAAGAGAGGTCATGTACGCATATCAAGTCACATCATGTCACATCACGTCATGTGATACAAGCTGAGACTTATTTGAGATTCGTTAAGTCATGAACGCCCTCTCACAGTTGGCTTAATTTCGCAGTCTCTCGTGACCCAAAACGGTAAGCACATCGGCTGAAACCGAAAGTCCGAATCAAGCCGCGCCTATTCCAAAACTTTGGCTGGGTAAATACTTCCAATGATGTAATATATTTATTCATAACTTGAAAATAAATTTATGACTCGATTATTTTATGATGTAATATGTTTTATTCATAATGTAACAACAACAAACATTGAAAAAAAAAGTATAAGTCGACTAACTATTGGGAAGGGTGGTAAAACGGTAATGGGGCATCTGGAATGGATGTTGGTATTGTGTGAACTGAGGGACAAACGGGGCCGGTTGCGACAGAAAAGGAGGGGGGATAATACGGCACCTGAGGAGGCAAGGTTCCAGGGCGCATGAGGTCGACAGACGGGGGTGTGAAGCATCGTGAGGTATCGCGCAGGCCTCCGCGGGACGCGAGGTGTCGTATATGGGTCCGCGGCGGTCACGGACGCGTCGATGTCGAAGGGCTAGAGTCGCGCGCAAGTGCGGCGACGTTGGGAGAGGGAACGGTGTCGGCTGGTCGTAGGTGGTCGGAAATGGTCGCGCACACTTCGGCGCGGCGCGAAACTTTGTATGGATGGCCGCCGGGGTCGGGAACGTGTCGGGAACGAGTTACTAAGGCCGCGCGCGAGTGCGGCACGCTGGGAACGCAAGGGAGTGAGCTACACTGAGCTCAAAAGTTCGAAATCTGTGAGGGAAAGTCTCTGCAATAACCTGAGGTGTAAAGTTGTAATTACACGGGCTATATACTGTGGAATGTAAGCTAAGGAATGAGGGTGAATTAGATAAAGGGGAAAGGGGGAAGCTAAAACGCGAACGGAAGAGTCCGGGATGAGAGGAGAGCCGAGCGCACAGAGAGCGCGGGAACGCGGCGCTTAGAAAGCGGGGGAGAGCGCGAGCGAGTCTAGGAAGTAGAAACTGCAAAAATAACCCTTTCAGGGCCCAGGGAGACTGTGGTCGTATCAGCGGGAGGGTGGTGCACGTGAGGTGAGGAGGGAGCGATGCCGGGGAAGCATCACCCGAGCCACCAATGGGCTACCTGCTAGAGCCCCACATTGTAAGCGCGTTTGCCCAATTCGAATGCAATGACGCACCACTATTGCGCGCTGTATGCCTTCCCATGCTGCCACCCTGGACAGTGCGCGTGCCCACGCGAGCCTGATTCGCATCCTGCATGCAACACGTCGCTTGGATGAGCACCCCAAGGCGCTGCGCCGTTGGGCTGGTTGGGGACACTCGCGGCGCGTAGCTCGCTTGGCTGGAGTGGCATCGTTTGTGACGCGCCAACGGAAGGTGTCTAGGGCGAGGCGAGCAGGCGGCGGCGGCGGCGCTGTGGCGTGATTGACACAGTCGGGTGTCGGGAAGGAAGGTGTCCAGGGCAAGGGTGTCGGGACGCTGTGGCGCACGCGTGGGTGTGTCGGGAAGGTCCGAAAAAGAGTGATCATGTGGACAGAGACTTGTATTTGTTATTATTTATCAGGAATTATCTTATAAACTATTTCTGTTATCGTGTCAGTTTTCTTTTTGATCGGAGATTTAATAAAAGTTCCCACGAATGGTTGAGGGACTGCGAAATTACAAAGACTCCCTCTCACAGTCCAAGTCGGACTAAACGCCAGTGGTAGTGTAACACCATTTCCATTTTGATACGCTTCTCGACTCGTATCTTGCACCTAGCACATGACTGTTACAACACCCTGTGGTGTGACTTCCAGAACCCACTGATGCCTTCTGATCCATGCGTTGTCCCACAGGATTCCCTTGTACTTCTTATGGACTCTCCCTTGTTAGCTCTCTAGGACCTGTATCCTAGGATCATGCCTTATGTTTGTCCCTGACAAACATCCTGTACTAGTATATAAGTCTCATGCTACCTAGCTTGTATGGTAGACTTGACTTCTTGTGTAATACCACACCACTGTCTACTCTCACAAACCCTGAACAACTTTCAACTTGCCTCTTTGCTAGAGTCCCCACTTCTGCTCGCCTCTACACTTGAGCCCTCATATTCCACTATTGTCCCTGCATCCATGGAGACCACGTGACACTTGTGCACCCTCAAACTGAGTTGTAACTGACTCTTCCATGTCCTGTTACTGTCCATGACTTAATGAAGTACATGTCATACTTAATGCCCCTGTGGTGGCGTTACAAATAGCTCAACCTGATGTTATCAGGATCTCAAAAAATAAATTAGCTAAACATATGAAACTATTTGGGGAGATATATCTATATCTCCTCAAAATCCAAGAGGTCCTCTGCCAGCTCTAAGTGATTAGATTAGCCATTCCTGAGTTATTTAACTAGCTCATTACCACTTTAGCTAAGCTGGTTTTAGAGCTGGTTAAATAACTTAAGGAATGGATGTTAGGATTTAGCCCAGAATAGACATATTCCAACAAATTGAGGCTAGACCAATATATTAGATAATCAGAATATTACTATAGTTAAACAGTTATCCATGAATAATACTGAGGACCTCCAACATTCATGCATGCTTCACCTATTTACCTGCCCACTGTAACATTTCAACAATGGCTAATCATATCACTTAGCATTGGCAGAGAACCACCCATGAGCCTAGAACTCTCTAGGACAGGTCCTATGGCCCCAAGTATTTCATTTTTAGGTAGACTAAAGTCATCTGGATTGATGAATGGTTTTATATTAGAAAAAACTAAATGTCTATTCAGAAATGCCAACCCTTTTCCCCATTCAAATTTCCCATGTCCTCCCTTCCTATATTCCCCTTTCTGTGTCCCCCTCCTCCATGACAATATTCTCCTCCATCCACATATTCCCCTTCCCCATGCCCCCCTCCTACATGCCTATATTCCCCTCCCCCAACCCCATAGGCTATTCCCCATCCCCACCCCCATCTCCATCCCTGTCTTCCCCTCCCCCTCCCCCATCCCCATGTTCCCCTTCCCCTTCCCCATGTTCCCCTCCTCCTCCCCTATGTCCCCCTCCCCCATCTCTATATTCCCCATCCCCATGTTCCCCTCCCCCACCCTCATATTCTCATTCCCACATTCCCCTCCCCCACCCTCATATTCCCCATTCCCATGTTCCCCTCCCCCATCCCCATATTTCCCTGTCACCATATTTCCCTCCCCCATCCACATATTCCCTTGTCACCATATTCCCATCCCCCATCCCTATATTCCCCTCCAAGTCCCCTATCCCATATTCCCCTTCCCCATACCTCCCTCCCCCATCCTCATATTCCCCTTTCCCATATCTCTCCCCCCCATCCTCATATTTCCCTTCCCCATGTTCCCCTCCCCCATTCCCATATTTCCAGTTCCCATATTCCATCCCCATCCCATTCTTTCCTTCCTATATCCCCCATGCCCACCCTCATCTACCCCTTCCCCATGTTTCCCTTACCCACCCTTGTTTTCCCCTTCTCAGTCCTCACCAATCTCACCACACTCAATTTGAAGCATCAGTAAGAATACAGGTAACTTCCAACTTTTTAGCTGGCATGCCAGCAGAAAACCAGTGCAAGTTGCACAAGTTGGCAAGTTGCTGTTCCAAAATATTTTTTAATATCATTTTATTATTAAAATAAATAATAGACAAAATTATTTGTAATGTTAATTACTATTGTTAATTACTACTGTATTACAAAATATAATATAGAATATAATTGCACAGCTAATAGTGCTTAGTCATATAATGGGTTTGGCAGCATAAAAAAATATTTTATTCAGAGTCATATAAATACATAGGTACTAGTATTACAGTGAGAGCCAAGGTGCTGCAAGCACCGGTGGTAACAGGGCCAGAGTGGCGGTGGCGGGGCCGGGGTGACATGGCAAGAGTTGCTGTGTTGGGGTGGCGTGGCGGATTGGCAGGGTCCTGCGTGCCACATTGGGGTGATGTGGCGGGTCGGTGGTGGCCAGGTCTTGGCGTGGCATTGAGTCTGCAGGTGGCAGGGTGTTGCGCGCCGTGTTGACATGGCATGGGGGTCGGTGGTGGCTGGGGCCTTGCGTGTTGCGTTGAAGGGGCGTGGCGGGTCGGCAGGGTCTTGCATGACGTCCCAGTCTTGGCGTGCTGTGTTGGGGCGGCATGGTGGTGAGTTGGCAGTCGAGGTCTTGTGTGCTGTGTTGGGGCGGCATGGTGGGTTGGCAGCGGCAGCAATGGCCTGCAACGTCCACGGTAAGCGGGAAAAAAAAAGAAAAAGAAAAAAAACCTTATCTCATACATTGGGCCGAAGTCTTGCGTGCGGCGGGTTGGCAGTGGCAGTTGGGGTAGCGATGAGCGAAAGAAGGAAAAAAAAACTCACTTGAACGAGGTGGGTAGTCACGTGGGCTTGTGGGCAGCGAGTTGGCGTGGTGGTGGGTAGTGATTTGCTGGCTAGGGCCCGAAGCCAGAAGCCAGGCCAAGCCAGGCCCAAAAAAGCTGGGCTGGGCCAGGGCCAAAGTGGCAGCCTGAGAAGGCTTTTGGCCCGGCCTGACTTTTGGAAAAGCCCAAGCCAGTGGCCCAGGCCCTGGCTTGCTTACTAAGCTGAGCCAACTCTGCCCCCCGGGACAAGTCTGACTGAGGTATCAGCAAGTAGTCATTGTCATCACACAACTTGCAAATACTGCACAGAAAAAATGTGTATTGCATACTACTAGCAGTGGGTACAACAGGTAAAAAAAACAACTAGTAGCCAGGGAATGCCCTGCCCCGCCACTGCTCCCGCCACCACTGTGTCGCCACACTGTCGCCGCCACCACCGCCGACCTCGCTCCCCTCGTATCATTGTTGTCGGCATCAGCGTCAGTGTCGTTGGGGGTCGGGTTGTCAGTATCGTTGCTGTTGTCCTTGCTGCTGTCATCCTCGTCGTCAGCGGTGGGACTTGCATGCCGCATGCACACAGCAAGGGGTGGCATCACGGTGAGGCTATTGCCATTGAGATAGCGTCACTGCGAGTTAGAGGTGGCGGGGTCATGAGAGCCGCGTTGACGTCACGGCGGGGCTTGCGCGAAGCATGGTGGCGGACCTGCACTGTGTCAGGGTGGCAGGGTCTTGCATGCTGTGTTTGGGTGGTGTTACGGAAGGCCTTGCGGGAAACGGGTTGACATCATAGCGGATCTTGCGCATGGCGTTAAGGGATGGCATTGGGGCAGATTGGCGTTGTGGTGGGTCTTGCATGTCGCGATGGCATACGGCCGTGGCGAGTCTTGTGCGCCATGACGGGGGTGGTGGTGTTGTTGGACCAGTAAAGGGTGGAGGTGGGGCGGACGTGTGGTACGGCGAGAGAGGCGGGGACTTGCGACGTTCAAGGCGGGTTGCGTGTCAGTAAGAAACGATATGAAGCAAAACAGCAAAACAAACATACCCTGATCCACGGGCCAGAGCTCTGCTCGTCATCAGCCGCGCGTTCGTGACCATCATAGTTGCAGGCCTCGTGTCATTGGTGTTGTCGATGTCGTTATCATCGTCCTTGCTGCTGTCAGTCCCCGCCGTTGTAGCCATCGTCATCGCGGTATTGAGGTCGTCTGATCGAAGTCGGCCGTAGGGACTTGCATGCGTGTTAGCAGTGGCAGGGTCTTGCACACCACGATTGGGTGGGGTCACGACGGGACTTGCAGGCAGCGGGTTGGCGTGGTGGTGGGTCTTGCGCGTCACGACGGCATGGCGTTGGGGCGGGCTTTCGTGCGGCGGGGTGGTGGTGGTGGACTTGCGTGTAGCGAAGATTCGAGGCGACGGCGGCGACGTGGCTCTGTGACATTAGTGAGAAATGATGTAGGATGAAAAAAAAACGTCTTGATGTACTGGCCCAGCTCGTGGCCAGCCGCGTGTTCGTGGCTATCGTTGTTGCGGTCATGTGCAACGGCAGGTATGGGGCTAAGGAGGCGATGGCGTCGTCGTGATTTGCATGCCCGCAGATGGTGATGTGGTTTGCGTACCTCGGCATGGGAGTGGCTGTGGTAGCTCCGTGGAGAGGAGCCGAACGGTGGTGATGTGGAAAATTGCGCGGGGATGTTGGCGAGAATTTGCGGGACATCGGCGACCAGGTCAATATCTAGGCGACGATATGTCAAGGACTTAAGCTCGTGGGCTGAGGAGGTCACGAGGATGTTGGAGAAGGGAGCGCGGCGGCGATCGTAGAATGGTGATGTGATGATGTATGGTGCAACTTATGGAGAAGTGGGGGTGTAAACGCCCACTTTCCCCGGTTGAACGTTGAACGTACGTTGAACGGCGACGTCACACTTTGCATGATAATTACGAACCTCTTTTATGGCCGTGGCGCCGGCTGCTTCGATATCAAAAGATCCCGACACAGTTATTTGCGCCTAATGACGTCACCTGCGTGAGGTTCGTGCCAGTCCGTTTTGAAGATTACAGCAGTTTTCATATCAATAGGCCAAAATTCAGAAAAGCTAGTAGCAGGCTGAGTTTCGGGATCTCCCATCGGTGTATTTGCCGAGGCTTACCTTATTTTTTTGGTGAAATAAAAATAAATAAAATAAACAAAAACAAATGAGACAAGGCGTGACAAAAAGAAAGAAAAAAGGATAAGCCTTATTTGTTTCACAGATAACTGATTATCCTTAATCCCCGCTCACTCAGCCCGCCACTAGCTTTTCCAGGTTTTGGCCTATCGATATGGAAACTGCTGTAAGAATAAGAAAACAACTCAAACTAGCGTGAGGCGAGGTGCGTTCAATGGGAGTTGCGTACTTTTCGCAAAGATCTCACGGCCCGGTCCGCTCTCGACCGTCCTCAAAGTTTGATCTCCGCCCAAACACACATTTTCACTGCTTACTCATGCAATATTTTCACAACTATTAACTAATAAATAACATCATAATTACAAGTATGTTTAGGCACAATATGTATTTATGTTTCTTAGCTAATTTAAAGTCACATGAGCAATTAAGGGGGTAAAAGCGAAGCCTACAGAGAATGACGAAATCAAATTGAGGTAATAGAGGCGCGCAAGGGCAGGCGTGGGGCAGGCAAGGGGGCAGGTGGGCAAAGGCGCGCAAGGGTGAGAGCGGGCGAGGGTGGCGAGGGTGGGCAAGGGCGAGGGAGGGAAAGGGCGAGGGCGGGCAGGCAAGGGCGATGGTGGTGGGCAAGGGCGAGAGCAGGTGAGGGCGAGGGTGAGGGCAGGCGAGGGTGGGGAGGGCGGGCAAGAGCGAGGGTGGGCAAGAGCGAGGGCGGGCAAGAGCGAGGGCGGGCAAGGGCGAGGGCGGGCAAGGGCAGGCAAGGGCGAGGGCAGGCAAGGGCGAGGGCGGGCAAGGGCGAGGGCAGGCAAGGGCGAGGGCGGGCAAGGGCGAGGGCGGGCAAGGGCGAGGGCGGGCAAGGGCAAGAGTGGGCGAGGGTGCGGGCGAGGGCGATGGTGGTGGGCAAAGGCGAGAGCGGGCAAGGGCGAGGGTGAGGGCAGGCGAGGGTGGAGAGGGTGGGCAAGAGCGAGGGCGGGCAAGGGCGAGGGCGGGCAAGGGCAGGCAAGGGCGAGGGCTGGCAAGGGCAAGAGCGGGCAAGGGCAAGAGCGGGCGAGGGTGGCAAGGGCGGGCGAGGGCGAGGGTGAGGGTGATGGCAGGCGAGTGGGGAGGGCGGGCAAGAGCGAGGGCGGGCAAGGGCGAGAGCGGGCAAGGGCGAGAGCGGGCGAGGGTGGCGAGGGCGATGGTGGTGGGCAAGAGCAAGAGCGGGCGAGGGCGAGGGTGAGGGCAGGCGAGGGTGGGGAGGGCAGGCAAGAGCGAGGGTGGGCAAGGGCGAGGGTGGGCAAGGGTGAGGGCAGGCAAGGGCAGGCAAGGGTGAGGGCAGGCAAGGGCAGGCAAGGGTGAGGGCGGGCAAGGGCAGGCAAGGACGAGGGCGGGCAAGGACGGGCAAGGGTAGGCAAGGGCAAGGGTGGTGGGCAAGGGGAGGGCGGGCAAGGGTGAGAGCAGGCGAGGGTGAGGGTGAGGGCAGGCGAGGGTGGGGCGGGCGGGCAAGAGCGAGGGCGGGCAAGAGCAAGGGCGGGCAAGAGCAAGGGCGGGCAATAGTGAGGGCGGGCAAGAGCGAGGGTGGGCAAGAGCGAGGGCGGGCAAGGGCGAGGGCGGGTAAGTGCAGGCAAGGGCGAGGGCGGGCAAGGACAGGCAAGGACGGGCAAGGACGAGAGCAGGCGAGGGTGACGGTGACGGTGAGGGCAGGCAAGGGTGGGGAGGGCGGGCAAGGGGAGGGCGGGCAAGGGGAGGGCGGGCAAGGGGAGGGCGGGCAAGGGGAGGGCGGGCAAGGGCAAGGGCCAGGGTGAAGTGAACGAGGGGGGAGGTGAGAGCTCACGGCGAGGCGGCGAGAAGATGGGGGTGGTGGTGCACGGTTGGTGAGCGTGAGCGAGAGGGGGAGGTGAGCGAGGTGGCGAGCGAGAAGTGGGGGCGCACGGTTGACTTACTTTCATAGTGGGTATTGAGTGGCCATTGGGGAAAGGGTGAGCCTCATGGGGTGGAGGCTGAATGAGAGGCGCCGGGATAGGGCGAGGAGGGGAGGGGTATGAAGCGATCGGAGGGATGAGAATGTCGGGAGGCAATACCAAAGATGCTGGTGAGGTAGAGACCGAATGACAAGTCCTCCGGGGTATGGGCGAGGAGGGGTATGAAGTGATCGGAGAGCTGCGAATGATGGGGGCGCCCTTCAGAAGAGAGACGCAGGCCGTGAAGGAAGTCCGAACAGTGCAGGGGCAGTCTGTGGAAGAACGACAGTAGGGTATGGCCCTGGACCAGCGAAATCGTGGCGAACGCGACTCTCAAAGTCACACAAATTGTTTAGTTATCACTCAGATCTCAGAGCTCGGAATGTAAGCAAGTATAGGGAACTTTAATCAACAATGAAGGTAATGCATATGAAGGTTGTCGGAGAGATCATAGTCGAAATGATCTTGCAAAAATGACTCAAACGTTCGAGCGAACGCCTGGGCAGATGACCTTACAGATAGATCGAAAGGGTACTGTGACGAGTCGTAGAAGTTTTACGAATATGCCTCGTAACATTGAGCTGTCCAGACTAGTAGCAAGTAACTAAGGCTAACAGTAGGCTATTTAAGGCGAACCGAAAGGTGCAGAGTACCATACGTATCGTAGTATTCACATAGTATAGGTGGACCACAATTCTACGAACAGAAATCGACTCTCGAAGTCAATTGTCACTCGAGATTTAAACACATCTTGCGCACGATCTGGTTGATCTCCTGGAGAGCGAATCATGTCTTCTTGACCGACAATACACCAGGACTTGTTTGAGTACATGTCGTCGCACCGATCGATCAAGATCTTGGAGGTATAAGGGCTGAAATAAATAGAGAGGATCAGGAAGCGCACCTTGAGATTGAGAGGTAGAGAGTGGCGGAAGTGACGGAAGGGCGAAGGCAGGTTCAGTGGAGAGCAGAGGCGATGAAATGGTCCAACCGAGGGGTTGGATGAGCCAAGGCTGTATGGTGCGAGTCGCGCGAAAGTATCTCCGCGTGTGCAAAGCTCGATGGATAAAATATATTCATAGGTATATTCTGTAGTGAGGTACTACAGTTCTCCCGAAACCAAAAAAACTACTAAAAAACACTGAAAAAACTACTCTATTGTGAGGCCGGTATGTGAGATTAAGAGGACGGGAAATATGGATGAGGACGAGGCCAGTATACGGGGTATGTCGAAGGTCCCGAGGGATAGGGGGCGTGTGCGTACAGTCCGGGAGGGTAAGTAGGCAGTGGCACGGGTAAACCCGCGGGTATCGAAAGCACAACCCGTACCCACCCCCGCACGGGTTACATACCCGCAATTGCGGGTATGTAACCCGTGCGGGTACAGGTGCTAGGTGCGGGTACAGGTGCGGGTACGGGTGCAGGTGCGGGTACAGGTGCAGTGTTACAAGGTTACATTTTAAAAGTACAAGCCTACTAGTAATCTACATTATCTAGCTACAAGGCCCACACTGACTGTCCGAGTTATCGAATCGCATCGCCATCGTGTCGTGTCGTGTCGTCGTGGTGTCGTCGTGGTGTCATGTCGTTGTCGTGTCGTGTTGTCGTCGTGTATTGCCGTGGTCGTGTGTCGTCGTGGTCATGTGTCGTCGTGGTCGTGTATCGTCGTGGTCGGTTGTCGTGGTCGGTTGTCGTGGTCGTGGTCGTGTGTTGTCGTGGTCGTGGTCGTGTATTATTGTGGGTGGTCGTGTGTTGTTGTTGTTGTCGTGTGTTGTTGTCGTCTTGCTGTTGTCGTTGTCGTGTTGTCGCAGGCCGTCGCGTTGTCGTAATCGCATTCTGCCAGTGAGCTGTCTTGATAGTTGCCGCTACTAGTACCTTGCCGTCGTTGCTGGTTAGGAGGAGCGAACAAAACCAGCAATCACCCCGGGCCGGGCACGTTGCGAAAGGGTTACTTCCCACTTAGGGAACCGTGACGCGTGACTTAGCATGCGCGAACGTCTCCAACGCCTCAAGTCGACCTCACTTCCAACTGCCGCAACGCCTCCAGCCACCGCAACGCTGGCGGCATGCCAACAACACAAGGACCAAGAATGGCAACTGGCAAGGCGACGACGGCGGTTCAACCATGCCGGGGTGGTGTTCGACTCGACCCCGGCGACAGCGACCACGAGTCCACGCAAGTCCAAGACAGCGGTCACGGTGAAGACGACGACATCGCAACATCGAATGACGACGACGACGATGACGGACGACGACGACGACGGACGACCACAACCACGATGGACGACAACGACAGACGACCGCGATGGACGACAACGATGGAAGACAACGACGACGACGGTTGGGGATGCAACGATGGCGGGGGGCAGTCACACAGCGACGCCGCAGCGGGCTTAGTTAGTATTACAGTACTTCAAGTTGTTTAGTAGTTATTCTTGCTGGTAGTATGGTAATGCTAGTTCTAATGTGTACAGTGTGGGTCACTTCCTGCGGGTAGTGACACGGGTGGTGGGTTAACCAGCAGAGACCTGTACCCGTACCCGTCCCATCCCGTAGCCGTGACCCGTGCGGGTTACCCGAACCCGTGCCATTGCCTAAGGGTAAGCAGTCGGAATAGGGAACCACGGGGTAGGGGAGGGCAGGGGAGTAAATGAGGCGGGTGCCAATAAGGTTGCCAGTGGGGTGTTCGCGTACATGGGGCGATGGTTCGGAGGCTCGGGGGTGGGGCAGTTTTCGTCGTTTACTGTAGCTGCGGCGCGAGTGCGTGCTTCAGCGTTTTGCGCTGCAGTTCACGCGTCCGGTGCAGCATTTCGGCTGGAACTGACACCACCACTGTAAGGGTCCATTATCTTCACACGCAGCTTCTTGCAATTGAGATCCCCAATGTGTGCTGTTGCTGGGGGTTCTGGAGATGATGTGGTGGCAGGACGAGGCCTCCTCCGATGTTGCTTTGCTCCCATTCATTTGGCAGTCTCGGTCCACGTGCCTTGATTGGGTGGTACAACGTCCTTGTCAGGGAGGGGGCTCTGAGTAGAGTGTGCATTCTGAATAACGGCGGTCAGGTGTGACTCAACCATCTGGAGACTTCGAACGGTCTCAGGAGACGTCCCCGTGCCGTCACTCAGGAATGCCCTGGAGATGGCGATTACGTTCTCCAGGATTGCAGCGGCGCTCACTTCGCTGCGCGCAGGCTGTGCTGGACCTTCCTGAATTGATTGCGCTTGCGCCGCCTTGGGGGCCACCTCCACTTCAATTTGTTGACCACCATTCCCGAAGAAATGGGCAACAGCGGCAACATGTTTACACAGTTCCACCCTGGGCCAGTCCAGGCAGTCACAGGACTGTGTGCCGAGCTCAACCAAATACGTACGCGATGAATGTGTGGATTGCACGTAAAATTGGTCGTCGCCTAGCTTGTGGATTGACTCGGCCTTAATTTCCGGAGTTTTCGCGAGAATTTCCTTGCGACGCGTGCCGGCCAGATTTAGACCCTCGAACCCAAGCTCCTGGCGGACATGCTGGATCGCGTAAGACGGAAGCATCACCGTGACGAGTGTGTGAACGAGATGGTCCACACGCCGATTCCTCTTTCCCTCAAGCCACTTTGATTTTAGGGTGTGATGGTAGCTAGATAAACATAGATTTGAGCGATTCTGGCCGATCTTTTGTGCGATAAGACTACTTACGCCTCAATAAGCATATTTGTGTCGCCTTCTTGAAAGATCGTCCGATTCTGTCTTGATATCCCCGCCCAAAGGGGTACAATGCCCATCCAATGGGTCTTAAGATAATCTACAAAACTTTGGGGGACCGAATCATTGGTCTGGATCCAATCCCACGCAGAATCAAATGTCGATTGATCGGACGTTTTGACCCATTCTCAGACGCGTTCCCAAAGTACCGGGAATTCTTCCGTGCGGAAGTGCATCCGCATGGCACGGAGCACGTGCCACCAGCACAATAGAAGCGTGGTCTCCGGATACACGGCCTTGACTGCATTCATTTGTGCCTTGTCACGATCACTCATTGTGATCCGCGGTGTGGTTCCAGGGCAGCACTTTTTTACGAAATTAAGAAAATATTGTATTGTTGCTTCTGTACCATTTGACGACAGCATCCATGCGACAGGAACACCTGCTGGGCGGAAATGGAGTAAGCGTCCGTAAACGGAAAAGCGCCACAAAGCGCACCATGGCCCCACAAATCCCTCACAATCAGGGTGAATAGTTGGACCCCTATGTACTGAGTCGTATTGTGGGTTGCATCTATTGACAGAAAATCGCGGCCAAGCGCCCGGAAGCGGTCCCTCTGGTATTCAGTTTGGATGCATAGGACAAAAGAATCTGGAGATAGACCAGATTCGGGGGGAGGGGGATCCCTCTTGTCCTTCAGGACAGCCTCAGCACCACATTGCTGGAGCCGAGCGACCCAAAGCCTAACGGAGATCGCGTCATTATTGTCCAGGCGAATCTCCTCGTTCTCCACTACCCGACGAAGACGGCTGATGTCACGCATGGTTATGTGGTAATCGCGATCAGTCGGCTTGCAGGACGAGCGCACGCGTTGCAACTAGACGCGATAGCCGTTCCGTTAGCTCAGCAAAAATATTATTAGTCGTTGCTCACTATTGCCTTGGGATCTATGCCTGTGTGAATCATTTCCATCACAAGGGTCCGGATGTCGTCTGACAGTCTGAGAAATCGAAGATTCTCATCGCCAAGCGCGTGATCGTGCCGGCCCTCATACTTCCCAAGAATTGTGTCGGTGTGCGGATACCGTTTGACGATCAGGCAGCACTGACAACCAGTCTTCTTGGAAGGGATCTTCCAATCCCATTTGTGGATACTTTCGTGATCTGACTTCCTGCCCGAGAATTCCCGCGAGCATCTGAATGTGCGCCGTGCCCGCCAATTTGGTGAGTCCGACTCCTCAGTGACACTCACAATTAATTGGATTGTCTTCTCGTGTTCCTCGGCAGCAAGCCAAACCAGAAACTCGGCCTCGTTGGCCCACTCGAGCTGTAGCGGTGCGACTGCCGCGCTACGTCAAGTCAAGGGCAAAGTAAAGGTGAACTGTTAAGGGGGCACACTCAACCTAACGCGGAGACAAGTCACGCGCTAAACGTACAGTCACAGTGGAGGGGACAGGAACGTGGAGCCTTTATGCAAGGACTCAAACTGTCAGTGATCACACTGTGGCACGCTGAGTGGAGAACCAAGAGGACAAGTTAGATTGGGACAGAGTAAGGGAATACAGTGGAATACGCACCTGAGTGGAGAACCAAGAGGACAAGTTGGTTCCACTCAGGACGCTACAGGGAAGCTTATATACACTACTGCGGCTGAGTCTAAACTGAGTTCGAACACTATTACTAAGTGTACAGTAAGGTCCTATGACTCAGGAGCTGACGCGTCGTGTCTATTAATAGCGTTATCTATGGTGCTGACGTGGCACTCTGTCATAACACTTACGAGCGGCTCCACTTGCTGAGTAAAACCTAATACAGCGAGTAAGCGTAAACTACTAAGCACGTTCTAGATCCTTCTAGTCCCTTCCATCCTTATCGTCCAATCGTATGAGTCCATACTAATGAGGGATACTAATCCCACGATCACGTGCACATGGTGGCAAACACATGTGACTAACGAATGCCTCTGTACTTCGGCCCTTCATATCTTCACCAAATAAATCCGTATAAATACAGAAAAATAGGGAAAATAATACGCGTCCATGACACGAGCGGCATCTCCCCTTTCTCGCGGTCATAGGTAATGCTCCCATATGGGGGCTTCGGTTTGCCGCGGCGCAACCTGGCGTTGGACATGAGGCGAGCGCAACCCCTTTTGGTAATAGGGGGCCCAATGGGGATTTCGAAGTGTGGCATTAGTGGGGGATTGGGAACAAGGTATTGTTTGTCCCTCTCCCTTCCTCCCATGTGCGACCCAAACCGATACACAGACACGCGTTGTTTACGCGCTGTTTACGCGCTATTTAAGTTTATTTATTTAATCATATATATATTTTTACTGTGAGGAAAAGAAAAGCGCGCAAAAGGGAAAAGAAAGTTGAAGAGAGTGGAGTTGGAAAATGAGTGGCGCGGAAACGGTCAGAGCGGACCGGGCCGTGAGATCTTTGCGAAAAGTCAAAGACTTTCAATGGGCATGGCACATCTTCCCACGCCACATATTAAGCCTCCGCCGCCCGACTTTTTTTTGTCGAACGTGTTTTAGTATCTCGTACTGACATCAATTCCAGGCCTTCGCACTGCTGCTGCACACCCCACGACCATGGTCGTCTACTGGCCTCTGATGTCTCCGCCACAGTGACCGCCACGTCGCTCAAATCGGTCGTTAGTCTTTTGAACTCGCTCACCCCCAGCTCTTTTCACTGACCATTCTCCAATTTCTCCCTCATCACCGGCGCCATTGCCAATGCCACCACCGGCCCCACTGTCGCATGTGGACCCCAAGCCGCCATCACTATTACATGGGGCCAATCTGAGCCCTGCGTGATGATGCAGCCGCGGCGTCGCGTGCTAATGCACAAGCCACAAGTAGCAACATGTGCGACGAGAGCGATGGCGTGGTGACACAGCGACGGCAGCTGGGTGGCAACGACCACGACCACGACGACCAGGACTACGACGAGGCGACCCCGACAACCCGACAACAACACAACAGCAGCGGCGGCAGCCAGGCCACGACGACTCCGATGTCTCGGAGGCGACCGCAACGAGATCGGCCACGGCAGCAGCTGCGCAGCGACGACCCCAACCCCGATCTCAATGACCAGTGGTCATGACGAAGCAACCCTCACCACGACCACGGCGGCGGTGGACAGCAGCTGTGGCGGTAGGAATGGTGGAAGTGGGGACGGCAGGGATGGCGACAGCGATGCGATTACATGCCCTCATCATTGTACATAGTGTATATTTAACTACAGTAACGTGCACATGGCCGATTTGAAACAACAAAAGTAATTGGGGCTTTGGCAGCCTGAGCGGTGTTGGGTTTGAAGCGAGTCTGTCAGGCTCCATGGACGGTGTTTCCTGGTGCGAGGTACCACCCTTACCTGAGTAATGGCCATGCCACCGACTGTTACATGCGTTGCATTAGTCTAACTTACCTCAGACATCAATATCTCTTCTACATCGCCAACTCGTCCTCATCTCATTATTCTCATGTCGTTCCTTGCTTGTCGGGTTTCTTGGACCTTGTCAAGAGGCTGTCAGATTCAAACCATTCCAGCTTAAGCTCGTACATTAAGCTTGTGTACTGTTCAGTGTGCCCTTGTCCTCGCTGATAAAACGCAGTGGGCTGGAACTGGCAGCCTGGCACACCCGATAGCTTGTAAGTACCTGGGGGGCAAGTACTACATACGAATGCGTACTTTAATACATCGATCGAAAACGAGCGTAACTACTGTACATGTGAATAATTTGCGGACACCCGCACTCCGTTAGAATTTAGAAATGATCTCAACTTGTCGGTCTCGTTAAGTCGGAATTGCAAACCTCGTATATGCGAGACCATGTCTGACCATCCTCGCACCTCACCTCTTCTCGTTGCCAGGGCACTGGCACTCTCGGTGTACACGACAATGCATGCCCGACGCTGAAGCAACTCATGTGTGAACATACCGCATTTCAATGTTTCAACCCCAGCCAAAAATACGTCGAATGGGATAGAGCCAGAAATACTTATTACAAACCCTATCGAACCGTGACAAATATCATAGAAAATAAGTCGAATTGTTTAATGCATTCTAAATAATCGAATGAAATATTCGCCCGAGAAGATTCATGGCGAATCTGGTAGAATGGAATTCGAACTAAAGCAGCGCGCTCGTAAGGCAGTCGCATACAAGCTAGTCAAGTTGCGAATATCCACGTTCTGGTAGCACGTCCCCCTCGCTTGCCTGTGTACTAAGCTCGCCGTATATGTCCGGTCCAGCAAGAAAATTCTATTGTGATTGCGAAGCAAAGTGCAAGGGCCAGCGAAATGAGGTATCGCGTACAACATTCTACGGCCACAAGAAATTTCGCAATCCATTGGCGCAATTTACCCCGCGTTTTCAAGCTTTCCTGGATGGCCTAGAACCTCCAAACACGGGGACATCCCCC
The DNA here is from genome assembly GCA_021527775.1 of Lactarius sanguifluus. Lineage (NCBI taxonomy): Eukaryota > Fungi > Basidiomycota > Agaricomycetes > Russulales > Russulaceae > Lactarius > Lactarius sanguifluus. Next base: position 321,291 of record JAKEYF010000048.1, on the reverse strand, counting down.
TCGTCAACTAATCCCCGCAGGCATGCCGACCTACATGTTGCTGGTCCTTCGAGCAAACGTCCAAGGGTGTCTGAGAACAACGCCCAGGACAACGCCACCCCGCGGCCTGTAGAGTACCACTTCACGCGCGGTAAAATACATTGCTCATGGTACATTCATAGGAGCCCACAGACACGACACCAGATCCCCCGGATGAACCAATTGGTCTTAATGATATAGGGGCGCCATCTAGTGCTGCTGGCGACAGTCTGGGCGATCTGGGAACCGACGATAATCTTGGGTCCGGGCCGCAAGATACACCTGGAGAGACTGGCCCTGGAGAGGCTGGCCCTGGAGAGACTGGTCCTGAAGCCCCTCCGTCGAACCCTCCGTTGCCAGATTTACCTGATCCTTCGGGTTCGGTTGGGGATCTCCTGGACCAGGGACTGATTCGCCTGGAAGATCTCAGACTCGCCGCAGACTTTATTGAAGTGCTCCGGTCGGCATCTCTGGACGACCCCATCAGCGGATTGTCCGCTGAGGCACTTGATCGACTACGTAGTCCGTCGCGCGACCAGCCCGCACAATTGATCGATGAGGACAGTCGATATGCAATAGACCTTTATCTAGCCAATCCCTCAGAGGCGACATACGAGGCCAATCGTGCAGCCTCTCTTCGTCGCCACCCAAACACCTCACTGCAATCGTATTATAAAACTAAGCGACTAATAGCCGAGCTCACGGGAATAGAGTCGATTGTGCACGACATGTGCATTAATTCTTGTATTGCGTATACTGGCCCGTTCTCTGAGCTCGACTCTTGTCCGACATGCTCAGAAGCTAGATACGACCAATTTCGCTTCGAGGCTAGCTCGGGGACAGAGAAAATTCCCCGGCAGGAGTTTCACACCATCCCGATCGGGCCTCAACTGCAAGCGTTATACCGTGATCCCGAGAGCGCGAGGCGCGCTCATTACCTCCGTGAGGAGAGATCCAGGGTCCTAGCCAAAATGGATCAGCGTGGCTCCCTGGAGGTCTATAGTGATGTCCTGCACGGCTCCGACATAATCGAGGCGTTCCAGGATGGGCGCATCGGTGAGGACGACATCGTGCTCATGTTCTCAATCGACGGGGCCCAGTTATACGCGAAAAAGGCGTCACGTGTTGGATCTACATATGGGTCTTGTTCAATCTCTCGCCCGATCTGAGGTACAAGAAGAACCATGTATTCATAGGAGGTTTTATCCCTGGGCCAAAAAACCCTAAAAACACAGATTCTTTCCTTCTCCCGGGTCTCTATCATCTGTGCGCCCTGCAAAAGGACGGTCTTGCGCTTTGGGATTCTGCCCTGGATCGGCAAATGCGATCGAAAATCTTCTTGGCGTTGCTCACCGCCGACGGTCCAGGAATGATGCACGTCACTGGACTTGTAGGCTACCACGGTAAGCACGGTTGTCGGCTTTACTGTGGCCTGCCTGGGCGGCGTGAGCCGAATGGGAAACATTACTTCCCTGCGCTCTTGAAGCCGAATGATTATAGTATTGACGGTTGCGCTGCACGCTGATGTCGATATCCGGTCTCTCCCAAGACCCTCGGCCGAGATCTATAACGCGAACCTCAGGATTGTAGTCGCGGCCCCTAACGATACACAATATAAAACCCGTCGCCTTGCGACTGGTATTTCCAAACCGTCTATATTCTCTGGGGTCGATCCTTCGTCTACGCTGGGACTTCCGAGATCCGCAGGCTCGGATATCATGCATCTGGCCGCTCTGAATATCTCCGACCTCATGATCAATCTCTGGCGTGGCACCATTGACTGTACCGCGCCGGACAACAGAACTACCTGGACTTGGGCCGTCCTCCGAGGCGATACTTGGCAGCGGCATGGAAAGTCTGTGGAGGACACTTTACACTACCTCCCGAGTTCTTTTGATCGTCCCCCGCGCAACATCGCTGAGAAGCTAACTAGTGGCTACAAAGCATGGGAGTTCTTACTGTATCTCTATGGCTTGGCCCCTGGTCTGTTGTATGGCGTCCTTCCTGAGGTCTATTACTCGAACTTCTGTAAGCTCGTGCATGGTATCCGGCTTATGAACCAACACAGAATCAGTCGCGCGAATGTACGCGAAGCCCACTTGGCCCTGAGCTCCTTTGCTCAGGAATTCGAAATCATCTACTGTCAACGTCAAAAAACGCGCATCCATTTTGTGCGCCCTTGTGTACATTCGGTCATCCATTTACCGCGCGAGGTCAGTGCGACTTGGCCCACCTGGTGTGCTCGTCTCAATGGACCCTCGAGCGCACCATCGGGAATCTGGGTGAGGAGATCAAACAACACTCTAACCCATTCGCCAACCTTTCGCAACGCGGGATTCGGCGCGCTCGGGTCAACGCGCTCAAAGCAATGATCCCAGACCTCGACGAGGATCGTAGCCACTCTCTCCCTCGCGGGTCTAAGGATCTCGGGGACGGCTTCGTCCTACTACGCGCGCGGGACGTCACCCCATACACCCTCAGAGATTGTGAAGCAGATGCCCTGAGCGATCTATTCCCTTCCACCCCACCCAATGTCGCTGTACGCAGGTGGGCAAAGCTTCGAATTCCCACTGGGCAGAACTGTTACAGTGCTTGGAAGGAGAAGCAGAAGCCCCTCGAGAAGCGACGCACAGCACGGAACGTCAAGGTAAGTCCTGTGCCCTCCATCCGCGTGCATAAACACTGACCGCATGAATCTTAGCTTCTCCTCGGCGATGAAATCCGCATCGCTGAGGTATACTTTTTCATCCATATCCGTCACGAAGAAGGAGACAGAGCTCTTGCGCTCGTCTCTCTATATTCCTTACCCGATTCGACTCTACTTAGGATTTCCATGAAGACACTCTGGTCTTGTAAGTATCTAGGAGATGGCGCACTCAAGTTTGTCGATGTCAAAGCCATTCAGTCGGTCGTTTCCATGATCCCCCACAGCCCGTCAATAGACGGTCGACCAGCTGAGGACCGCCACTTTCTAGTTGAGAAGCCGGGGCTTGACGTCGCCTTGATGTCAGGCGTCGAGGAGGACATGTCAGGCGAAGAAAATGTGGCCGCGGATGCTGGGGACTAGGGAGAAATGTTGTATAACATTTACATCTACGTAGTGTATGTCTAGGTAAATACACACGAGGGGTGGAAATGGATTAATGCGCTACGCTTGTTCGTCGGCTCACTCGTGTACATTTAACTTGCTATTATCCAAACTCGGTAAACCGAATGGAGTCTGCGCAAATCCGTGCCACGCGTTCCAACCGTGCCCCGACCCCTATTTGGAAGGCGTCCCGAAGCAATCAGTTTCAGCCAAGGTTTCAGCAACCCCAAAATGGTAGTATGATTCCCATATTTGACCGAGCACAACTTTGTGTACGCAGCTAGCTACACTGACCGCACATGGATACAATGGAATTACCCCAACGACTTTGCGTTATAAGAACTCGACTCCCCCCAAAAAAACGCACAAGTCACTCTTTGCCTCATGCCACCTAGCTCGCCCTCCATCCCTACAATGCAGCCCTCTGCATTCAGTTTCACCGACATGCTCATGGATGAGAACAATTTCATGATATCCGGCAACGCAACGGGTGTAGGTGTGACAAGCGCATTGCCAACGCCACATATGGACGCGGCCCCTTTGGCACCACTTCAACCCACCTTTGGATCCGGATATGGTACCGGGGCGCCGATCCCACTCGCGGGGCAAGAATCCCCCGCATACACGAGGCTCCGACAACTATGTCAACAAGGCGATGCTAGGTTACGCCAAATCACGCACGACTACGGGAGCCTTCGGTAAGTAGATCAACTATATTTTTGCAAAGGTTATTACTATATCAACTTGAAATCACCCAGGGTCACCCACGAGGAGCTAGTGAGGTCACATGGGCGCCTCCTTGAGGCGCACCTGGAAATGTCCAAAAAATTACAAGCGCGCGAAGTGGAGCCCATCCAGAGGTCCACGCAAGCTTCGGAAGGTCCGGAAACCGCTCCAGGTAGCGCTGGTTCCCGGCACCCTTCCTGGGGACTTGTGCCATCTGGATTCCCCCTCGTGAAGTATTGGAAGAGACGCGCATGGAGGACCCACGACGACGAAGAGAAGGACTCGACGGTACTGGCGAGCTCAAGCGGTCAGCGAGGCGGTGCAAGAGCTGCTAAGGGCGAAAACGTCATGATGCAATATATCGAAAACGCCGATGGCACTCCGATCACTGGCGACGTTGCAGCCGACATGCGCGCGTTCGCGCGCTCGCTATGGTTCGAACTCAACAACCGAAAAGATTGCCCCGGCAAAGTGGGGCGACGCGTCGAAGGATATTCGCGAGAATTATTATTTCGAAATGGAATCAGAATTCTACGTACTCCGACTTTGCGACAATCATTGGAAGTCTCAAGCAATCGCTACTGGGATATACTCTCAATGGCACGGGAGGTTTGTCACTGGCCAAGTCACTGGCAAGAAGCGAGGTGCCATCAAAAGCGAAGACGACCCAAGTGAAGACCCAGCCGCGAAGCGGCATAGAGCCGCGAAGAGCCGCGAAGAGCGACCCCTCCCCGGGTCCCACGTCGGTTTGCGAGTCAAACAATGCCGCGAGCATACCCAAGGCGATCATCCCGATCGACCCGCTGTATCGGTTTCGCTCATTCCATTCGTGTCGTCTATCTTACTCTATCATAGTGCAGACGTATTCGACACCCCGAACGCGACGCCATTCGCCGTCCTCAATCGGGTACCCGAAGAAATACCACTGCCAACACCCGTCTCGAGCGTTGCCAGACTTCCCAGCAACAGCCACCCGGGGGGCACGCAGGCAGTTGGCCGCGGGACCTCTTCCCCTCTATCCCCTGACTCCATGGCACCCGAACCGAGCCTTTCCCTAGTCGCGCCGACCACACCGTCCCCTGCCATCAAAACCCCGACAACGCCCTCTTCCGGCACCCCGCCGCCGTCGCCACCTGCCATTGAGCCTCACATGCCCAGGGTCAACGGGCACGCAGATCAGATCAGGCACACCCGCGGATCTACGCCCTTCCCCTGCACCTCCTCCCAACGCTTCTCTTGTCCCGCCCTCGACTTCGGACGCGTCACACAGCTCAAGCACAATGCCCTCGTCGGGGACTGGGGAAGGAATGAAGACGTCAAAGACGTCAAAGAAATACACGAACAATGGTAAGATGATACCGGGGGGCGCAATTACTGCAAGGTGGGTGTCTCCACACACTCTTATGGCATCACTGACGCATTCACTAGGAACATATGCGCTAGAGACTGGTGCGTCTCACATCCCGAGGGAAACAAGGGCGAATTCGCCAGACATTGGGACACTCTGGACCCGGGATCCAAGGCGGTGAGTTCCCCTTTCACTGTGCGCGATGATACAAAGCTCAAAACATATGTACATACAGGCCTACAAGCACAAGGAGACCGATGCAAAGGCATTGGCAAAGGTGCGTTACTAGGCCGTCTTCTGCAAACCGGACTGAATATTTTCCTAGGGAAAGTCTACGGGTCGGTCCTAAGCGACGCTGGACCGAAGGCGCGACTCCGGGTCGACTTGCGACTCAGACGCAAGGGTACCGGTAACAGCGCACCGGTGTGCAGGTAATTCGATAGGATTCGTACTGTAAGAACACTACTATAGTTCGGTTGTATTCGATTGCATTCGATAAATCTCGCGATAAATGGTCTTTTTAATGAATTAAAACAATTCATTTCGAAAATTCGAGGCCATTCGACCGCATTTGATAAGATTAGATATGGGTCTCCATATAAGGTTCGATGAGATTCGATTACATTAGTAATTTGCGTAGCTAAAATATAGAATCAGATAGAATGCCATCAACGGTTTGATCAGATTCTATTTTCTTTCTATGTGACTCGAAAAAATAGAAGCACAGTTCAAATTATATAATTAAGTTAAATTATGTCGAATGATCTCTTACATTTTATCTAATTATACCTTGTTCGACCGATTTCTGGCTGGGTTTCAACACTTGCCCACATTTCCTCGATGATTAGACTGGTGTTGCGCTCTGTCTCAAATCGGTGCGCACGTCCATTTCTTTACTCTCAGCTTCCTCCTTAACCTGAGCGTCAGCGCTGTCGTTTGGCCATTCCCCAATACCAAGCCCAATGCCACTGGTTTTATTTTCAACTCATGCCTTTCATTTTAACCGTGTATTCATGCTCGACTCCCCTTCATCTTCGCTTCTATTTCCGTTTCCCCGACAATACTCCCACCAAATTTTCAACTCCACCTCATTGCCCCTAGGTACCATTCTCGATGTATTTAAGGGGCCCGAAATCTTGCTGAATGTCATCACCAATTTCCTATTGTCTCACATTGTGACTGCTGTTGTCGTTACTGACTTTCACAGCACCCCTGGACTCGAACGAGTCTGAGGCACCATACCCCGGGCCTTCCTCACCTTGGCTCGCTTGTGTCTCACCTCTGGCTTGCGCACTGGCATACCCACAACCCGACACCTGAAAGCTTGCGTTTCTCAATCATGGCCCACCCACCTTGTTCAAACAACATCGAGAAGACCAAACGTACTCGTATAGCCTCCAACAAGGTTCGCGATCCCACCAATGATGCTGAGCTCGAATTGCCTTCTCACCGAGAAGCACGGACACAAGCACAACGTGCGCATGCAGTGCAAGTGGTGCGACCCCCAGCAAACACAGCACCATCAACTTCCGTGGATGTTTGTGTACCTTCCAACTCTGCGCTTTCTGCAACACACACAGCTCCCACCTTTGCACTCTCCCACAAGCGGTCTTGTGCATCCGTTGCAGATGTAGATGGTGATGACGACCATGGAAATGCGATCACTAACATAGGATTGTCTCGCGAGTCAACTGAAGGTAATGATTGTACCTTTCTCCTATGCCTAATTACTAATGCATGACACAGTTCCGGGGCCGTCAAAACGTCCTAGATTTGCCTCGCCATTGACGTCCCCTGAGCCCGAGCTCAAAAAGCCGGCCCTTTCAACAAAGGAGAAGACTCGGGATATCAACGAATTCTTTGAAGAACCTGAGACTGTCTCCGGGAAGAAAACCCGATGCTGCAAATTTTGCAAGTGAGTGAACTCATCTCTCGGGCACCACAAAGTTGATAAGGCTTTATTTAGGAAGAAACAGTTGACAAAGGTAGTCGTCAATGAGGCCACAACACTGAGGCGCCATATTGAGTCATTTCACAAGGTAGGCCCGGGTACTCGTACTTGATTGGATATCCATTTTATGGCAACTTACCCCAACGTGATGCAGCCTGCGTATGACAAATGGTGTGGCCTCAACACGTTCGAGTCAAAGCTCCCAAAAGTTGTCCGCATGCGCAGGGAGGCTACAATTGCGGAAGATCGGGCAAGACAGCAATCGTTGGACCCCCATCTAACAATGGAAGCACCTCGGGAGAGGGTGGTGCCATACTCGGACGACCTTTTCCGAGATGCAGCTACCCAGTGGTTGGTTGAAACTCATCAGGTGTGTTACGTCCAAGTTGTGTATTACACGTCCTGGCCTTCTGGACTTACAGATGGTATAAAGCCTATCCAGGCTCTTGAACACCCGTCCTTCAGAGAAATGATTTCAGTGGCCGCTCGCGCTACACGTGGTGTGGTGATTCCTACTGCAAAAGCAACACGTGCATATATTGTCAAGCTATTTAAGAAGAACCTTATATATCTGCGGGAACGAATCAATGTCAGTGACCTTTGTTTTCCCATTTCTAACCTTGCTTAGATCCGTCCACAGAAAAACAAGACTGGCCTTGTCTCGCTCACATGTGACGCATGGCAAGCTGGAAATCAAGATGCCTACTTTGCGGTCACGGGTCACTGGAATGAAGAGGCCTCGCCGAATAACTGGGAGAATTGTAGCGCACTCTTTGGCTTCACACAGATGAATACTGCCCATGATGGAGTTTGTCTTGGACGTGCTCTATTCAAGATCATCAAGCGGGTCGGGATAGAGCCTAAAGTAAGTTATTGAACCTATGTTTAACCGGCGGTGACGTGCGATGTGTCTGATAGTCATGATCAGGTTGGTTGGGTAACATGCGACAACACGACAAACAATATGACGATGCTCGACAATCTTGCCATTCGCCTCAACGCCTCACCTGCTCGGGCAGGTCTAAAACAATGGACTGTTGAGGAATTTCACATTCAGTAGGCTGCGTTTTGACAACACCGTCCTCAAACTTATCTTTTGATATCACAGGTGTCATGCCCATGTTATCAACCTCGCTACACAGGCGCTGATCACAGGCTATTCAAAGACGAAGTTCTTTGATGCTGCGCAACCAGAAGCCCACAACCCAGAGTCTCTTGAGAAGTACGAGCGTGATGTTGTTGGTTTAATTCGAGCCATCGCAGTTAAGGTACATATATATATATTGCCCTCCTGTCTAGTCCTGACTCCTATGACAGGTTCGATCATCTGCGAAACGGAAGGAGAGATTCAAGTTGTTACAGCACTGTGAACCAGCATCTAACCCACGGACCCTTCTCCTCGACATGAAGGTTCGTTGGTCATCCACATTTGTGATGCTAAAGCGAGCCAAGGATTTACGACCAGTAAGTTAACTACTCCCTAACATCACAACGCATTCCCTTACTGCCCTGTATAGTTTGTCAATAATTTTGTATATGAAATTGGTCGAGAAGAATCCGACTTTGACAAGCGTGCCAAGATTGACGCACTCAAGCTTTCGGACAATGAATGGACAAGAGTTGAGTGTTTTATTGATCTTCTGAAGGTGAGTTTAGCTGCTTGCTTCGCGTTGTCCCCACATCTCTAATCTTCGGAAATAGCATGCCGATAAATACCAGCAGGCCTTCTCATATGACAACATACCTAGTCTCCACACCACCATACCAGCACTCGAGAAATTGCATGCAGCCTGGGACAGTCGCACAACACGGAGGAAGTATGCCCCATTTGTAGATGGGTTGCGGGCTGGTGTCACAAAGATTGAAGAGTATTACAATAAGACTTCGACATCACACGCGTACACATTTGTCATGTGTAAGCTCTCCTTTTATATGGTGATACAAGTGACGTGCTAATATCTTATAGTGTTAAACCCAGATGAGAAGATGTCATACTTCGAAAAGAACTGGGATGCGGAGCTTCAAAAGGAGGTCTTGAAGTCAGCGGAAATGATTGTATTTCTTTTTGTCGTCTTCCTTCACGCTGCCGTTTCACATCTGCCTAGTTCAAGGAACGATACAACAGGAATACAGGATTCACGGGAGCACTATCACAGTGGGAGCTGGAGCAAGAAAGAAGCCTGCCGAGGATTCAAACAGTGATAGCGACAACTCGGTTCTGGCTCCTCTACCATCTACTCCAGCACCATCAGAGGAACCATGGAAGCGAGAGTTCAATCGATACATCAAGGGTGAAGACGAACTGCCAGAGGGGATGTCATTGGTACAATGGTGGGGGGTAAGTCTATTTCTCATCGTAACTGGTGTTGAGAACACAAGTTGAACTTTTTTTGTAAAGATGAATACACGTCGTCTCCCAACTTGGGCTTCTCTCGCATTCGACTACCTTGCTATTATGGGGTCATCAGTATCTAGTGAACGTGCATTTTCAGCTGCAGGTATCACAATCTCAAAACATCAGAATCGTCTCAAAGCCGACATTGTTGAGGCCCTGGAGTTTCTGAAGTGTATGTATGTCAAAGATCTAATCTACAGGGAACCAGCTCCGACATCGGTACTGGAGGATGAACTTGAGGTACTGGATGATGACAAGGGTCTAGATTGGGAGGATGAGCAGGAAATGCAAGCATGGGACTCATATATAATTGACATAGAAGAGGATTGATTGTGATTGACGCCAATACACTGTCACTTTAATGATTGTACTGAAAGCCCTGGCTTAAGCCAAAGCCAGGCCAGGCCAAGCCTAAGCCAACCTCTAGGGCCTGGCCTATGATTTTGTGAAGCCCAGGCCCTCTCAAGCCAGGCCAAAGCCAGGGCTTTCAGGCCAAGCCTGAGCCGGCAAATCACTACATGTACCTGTGGGAATAGTCACATGATACGCGACTTCATATCCACTAAGTCGTGAACGCCCTTTCACCATCCAAGTCGGACTAACACTTGTGGTGGCATTACACATATACTCCAAAAAACTCAGGCTTTCTGCATGCTTTGAGACACTTGAGTACGTCTTTGTTCATTTATCAAGTGACTGACACTATGTCACTCCTTTACAGGAGGGTATCCCAGGTAAGTGCTTCGTCTAGGGCCCAGCTCCATCCATTGCAACTACCAATACGACGAATGTCGGAAAAAATGGGAACACATTATAATGAACACAAATGTTATAAGGTGATTATAGGTCGTTATAATGTGTTTATAAATGTATTATATATACATTATAATCACCTTATAACATTTGTGTTCACTTATAATAATTATAATGTGTTCCCATTTTTTGGGACAAACCCCCATTCAAGCTTGTGAAGGTAAGCTGTCTTACTTCACATCAGCCACTGATAATGCGATAACACCCCCATAGGACTTGGCCCCCAACACGATTCCGCCAACACAGTCGACGATGCACCGACAACACCGACGAACACAGCAACAAGCGCCTCGACACCTGGAGCAGCATTGACTGGCAGTGTCTTGGAGGCGACCCCCACATCGAACATGGTTAACAGAGAAGGCCCGAAGACCAAGTGGCCATCACGTGTCCCGGAACAAGCACAACTGTAAGGTAAGTTTCATTTGTTGTTCTGGCCACTTGTCCTCACACTGTCCCTTATAGGAATCTGTACACAAGCAACCTCAAAGACCACCAGGTAATGTGGGAGGAGTTTGCGAAGGTGCAGTACAACTTGGACAAAGATACCCACATGGTGAGTTGTTCAGCCCTCGTCAGATACGATCTAATACCTAATCACATCCACAGATATACCAGCACAAACACGAAGCGACTCAGAAGGCTGCTAGCTCGATGCCGGCTTGAAGAGTTTGGTTTGGTGCATCTGTTGTAGTTGATAGAATGAATCCTCTTGTCGTGTATTGTAGTAGATAGTTCAATGTATTTCAATTGTCTGCATTTCTGTGTGCACGCTTCAACAGATATCAATAATATTCAATGCTGTTCAATCGCATGCAACAACTATCAACACAAAAATGAATCCGAATGGATATAGTCCAAAATTTTGAATTTATTCAATCGAATTCAATCACATCCATTTTCGTTCATCGGGATTCCTGGGAGGCCTGAATGGTGGAACAGAATCCGCGTCGTACCTTCTTTCCGAACTAGCAATCACATCATATTAGTGTACTTGTATCGGCACGAATGTTTACTCTTTTCCTCAACGATATTGAGGAGAGATGTGCTGGTCATGAAGCCATCATGCATCATCCCGGGAGGCTCGTGCTGCCTTTGCTCATAGCCAACAACTCATAACTTATGTCAGGCCCACTCATCCTCGTGGAGCTACAGGTCCTCGTGTTCACGACTGAGCTAGCGTAAAGAGTAGGTGAACGCTTAGTCGAGGGTTCTTGCACGACCCAATGCACGGGCGCGGGAGCGTCGGCGAGAACTTGAAGAACGTGGGGCTTCGTCCGGCGCGAGATCTGGCGCACATTGTCGCAAAACGCACATCCCTGTGATTCAACGAGAACAGAATGCGGCTAGCTCCCATTCGCGCTTGAGTACTGGGTAGCGACACCTTGCTCCAGTATATAGCGCGCTCATCTCCCCAGCTGCTGGCATGGGGTCAGAAGATCTGATCGTGCTACACAATACAAGTACACTGGCAGGTGACGCGCTGCGAGGACGGAGGGCTCAAAAGTAGCATAGATATTCGGCGTCCTACCGCACACTGCAAGCCTCATATGATAGGACATGAGGGGATATCAGCAAAGATGCAAGGGGGTGGGGGTGACGGGATCGGCATCGAGGGAGAATGCGATAGGGGCACAGTTTGCGAATTGTGGTAGTGTCACGGTTGAACACCTCAGTGGTAGGGGGATACGATACATTAAGCGACGAAAGGGAGGGATAATGAACAGGTGAGTATCACATGATCGTTTCGGCTAGCCAATTCGCGGCCTTTCGCGGCCTCACTCACCGATGTCGGGGGAGGAATCGACAAAACGATGATGGTACGTACTACTAGACTTTTCGACATCGAGTTTGGCGCGAATTTGACGTCCCACTGCAAGCAAGATAAAACGTTAAAAGTCCGCAACATTTCGAGACAAACAAGGAGACATATATATAGCTGTTTCAATGTTACAGTATGGGTAACTTCCAACTATCATGTCTCTCCAACGTTCAGATTCTATCGAGTCGATTTCCACCGTCCTAACATGCAGTTCCGATGAATACCGGGTCTTGTATGACGACGAGAGGCTCCTGACTGAGGTTCTGTCTGATGGCGCACTGCGCAATGTCATCCACCCAAACAGTGCAAGGCTGCGTGCAGCTGACCCGCGATATTACCTCGACGAGGTCTTATCTGCCATGCTAAAGCACGCGCCACACCCCTTGGGACGACGATATGTAGCAGTTTGTCTCCACGTTGCACACCAAATGGGTGAAGACGGGCTAGTCAATGCTGCGAGGGCATGGCTTGACCACCTACTCCTGCCCAGTCCGTTCGTTTGTCTCTTCCCTTGACGTCTACTGACCCCTGATGGTTCAGTGTTGGCGGCCTCCGTAGCCATAAACTCAGAGCCCAGGACTGGCCAAGCCACTAACCCCTATTTTAACTGGATGGACATTGACTCAGAGCCCGCCTCTCCAGATGACCAGTGCATTCTCAGAGACAATGTGAGTGTCATGCCTTTGTTTTCTCATTCTGGTCTTCTAAATGGAATATAGGTCGGTCGCCGAGAACAGTATCGTTGTGCAGTAACAAAGAGATTCGACCGCGTCCGTGCACTGAAACTCAAAAGGGAAAGACGTGCTGGAGAAATTCCTAGAAAGCAGGCACAATACCTAATGGAAGCCGCGCATATTATTCCCTCCTTGATTGATAGTTTCGACGACAAGGACATTCATGGCCCAGGGCTCGTAAGTGATGGAGCCCTTTTATTCTCACGTCTCACACATCTTCGCACGCAGACCAACTCTGCTCGCACTTTGGATATGTTCCAATCCTGGACGAAAGTTGACTCGAGGACGCTAGGATCGACTCTTAACTCCCCCATGAATGCCATCTACATGACGATAGACGACTGTAGCGCTTTGGGGCATTTCGACTTCTATCTAGACAAGGAGGCGGTTAGTCGCTTTCGTGGTGACTTATTTCTGTTGAGCTTGGGGCTAATACTATTTAGTACCCGGATATCCCCACCAAGTACAAAGCACGGTGCATAGAATATGCACTTCTTTTCACCGACGGATCAAGTGAAGCGGACGTCGAGTTTCGAACTGCGGAGGAATCGTCTGTCGAGCCCCCAAACCCTGATTATCTCGAAGTTCACACTGCCTTCGCTAAAGTTCTGAATCCCTGCAGGGCTGTTCGTTACTTGGGGGAGGTCGAAAGATATACTGAAAGGGACGCGACTTTGCACCTGAATGGTGGAACGGAATTTGCGTCGTACCTTCTTTCCAAACTAGTAATCACACCATATTAGTATATTAGTATCAGCACGAATGTTCTTCTTTCCTGCCAATAATCTTGGGGCTTAAAGGAAAAGAGGAGTCATTGTTGGTCATGAAATGGCACCAACAACTTTTACGAGTCGTGCCAGGGCCCACTCATCCTTGCAGAACTACAGATTCTCGTGTGTTCACGACTGAGCTAGCGCAAAACGCAGCGTACTTCATTGAGGGCTCGTGGGCGATCCAACGCACCGGCGTGGCAGCGTCGGCGAAAAGAAGTTAACCTCGTTGCAAGCCTCGTCGCGGGGTACAACGTCAAAGTCGAGGAGCTTAGTCCAGCGTGAGATTTGACGCCAATTCTGATTAAGCCTGCCAAGGGGTGGACCAGAGCAGAACGCGTCTTCATGCGCGCAGCATCACCGGCGCCCACCATTCATGCAGTGGGTACATGCATAGGGCATACGCACGTGCATTCCCCAACCACCCACCACCAATAACGCGACCATAATGGGACCAGCACCCAACCATATGGCGCTACCAGGTGCCACAGATGGGACGACGTGCACGGATTCCTTTATCCCTGCGTCGAATAGGCCATCGCGCCCCAATCTTTGGTGTGATCTACAACTCCTTCCCCGGCCACCACTCATTGACGTGCGGCATGCAAAGTAAAATATTACTTTTCTTTCATCATACTAGAAGAGCTAGCTCCTGTTCATGTTTGAGTACTAGGAGTAACGACATCTTGCTCCAGTGTACGCTCATCTCACAGCTGCTGCCATTGGGCCAGAAGATCCGATTGTACTACACAATACAAGTACACTGGCAGGCGATGTGCTGCAAGGCTGGGCGGTCCAAATGTGGCACATAGATGTCCGCCATTCGGCGACCGACTACAAGGGCATATTGGAGATGTCAGTAAAGATGCATTCCTATTCGTCAGAATGTCTTCCGCAGACTATACGCGGACCAATACACCCATGAATAAGATCTGTACGACAGCAACGAGAAATAGGAATGTGATACGCCGGGATCGTTGTGCATGAGAGACGGTACCAACGGCCCCTGGGGTTGCGCCAGCGTCGGGTAAGACGACAGAGCGCAACGAACGGAGCTGCGAAGAACGTTATGAGAGTATAAGCTCGAGCGCATCTGGTACGCACAAGAAAGAATGCGTTCGCTAGGAACGTGTAGATGAACGCGGCAGAGTATAGTGTGCGTGATAACCCAACAAGTCCGACCAGGAGTGTTGCGATCACTCTGAAAATGCTGAGTTTGACTACAGTGTCCTTGGGATGAGCTACGTACCCAACAAATTTGTAACCACCATACGCAAGGAGATCGACAATGGGGCTGGAGCCTTGTACTCCAAGAAGATAGCAACCACCTCTTACGAAAAGGAAGTCAAGTAGGAGGACGACAATTGCCTTTGTCGCGACGAGGCCAAATATTTCCGGATGAAAGCGGGATTGCAGACCTGACTGTAGGGCAGCTAGGAGTATATAAGTCACAAATGCCATAGCTTGGAGTGACGCAATTGGTATCAGTAAGCTGGAGAGGCTACGGAAGGGAAGAAGGATACCGGGTATGTAAAGGTCTGGTGCATTAAGATCGTCTCTCGGGGGTTGAAATTCGCTGATTCCTGTCTCGGAACGACGCAGTTTGCGCGTCCATGGTTTATGCCGCCAGGGAAACACAACGAGGCGTAATTTGCGGATGACGTATGAATTTGAGACATTGAAATGATGTTTCAGATGAGTGACGGGTATGAGACCGCCAAGCTGAAAGAAATAAAATGAGAGTGAGATCGTTAAACCTAAACAGGGAGAAGGAACGCACATTGCGCTGAACGTAGTTTTGTCCGGCGGCAACCGCATTTTGACCAAGTTGCATGCCAAATTGAGCGGTTGCGCCGTCTATTCCCCAAGCAGAGAAGTCAGGTACAGTGTTGGGGTGAACTGCTTGGCCTTGTATAGGCGCGAGATGTGTAGGGTTGGTGAGGGAATTGTGGGTAGGGAGTGGCGTGAGGAAAGTGTTGAGGCTGGGGAGCTGGTGGAGAAGAGGCATAACGCTGGTAACCCTGGGGCGAGGCAGGTGTTGACGGTGGTTCGGGTATGAAAGCGGGGTGAGTTGGGACTGGGTGTTGGAGCGGGGGTGGCGAACGTGAGCTGTAATAGTTGTTGGTGGCCATTGGGCTGCGCACAGTGAGTTATAAGCGCGTAGTTATATGCGTAAACTGCAGGCAGACTGTCTGACCAACTCGACACAAATATTTACAAATTGAAATAATTTAATTTAATTTAAAAAGGGAAAGTCGCGTGAATTGTCGCGTCTCAACCCGAACCAGTCATGTCGGGCTCACCACGTCTCACGGATGTTCCCAACTTCAAAAACCCCCCCGTAATAGGTCTCGCAGAGGGCAACGGTTCCTTCTCGAACTATGTTCTTGCTACCCTCGTCAGTCGGTCTGCCCTGGTTACTCAAACGCCTGCTTCCCGTCGTCAACCAAGGCGGGTTCAAAACGTATCTTTTTCTCGCTGCTATCCTCGGCGTGCCCATCACCGTCGCCTACTGGACTCTTATGAGTATGTTTGGACCCCGTAAAAACGAAAAGGTCGCGTTTCCAGGCAAAGACATCGAGGAGTACATCACAATCAATGACCCTGAACTCAAGGCTCGTTACCACCACAAGGAAAAAATTCCTATGCAGACCTTTCACGACGCTTACTTTGAAGGCAAAATTGATTTTAATGGTGCGGCCTCTCTATTCATACTTCATTCGACGTGACGTATCGTGCCATCGTAGGGGATATCCTTGAAACGTTGGAGGCCCGTCACGACTGGTCCAAGATGGTTTTCACACCAGAACTATTTAAATTCGTCTTTACTCAAATGATTCCGGAAATCATTGTCCACTCTCAGAGTCAGGACGAGGAACAAGTCCGTGGCCACTACGATCGTAAGCTCCTTTGTTTATGTCCTCTGGCCACCATTCTTATCGGTATGTTTACAGGTGGAGACGACTTTTACGAGTGGTTGGTGCCGCCCCTTTGATACCTCTACTGTTTCTCTAAATGTACACTCTTGGTCAGGTTCTTAGGTCCACGGATGATCTACACGTCTGGCATTATGACTTCGCTTACCGAACCGCAGACTCTGGAGCAGCTTCAGGACAATAAGCTCACTATCGTTTGCGAGAAGCTTAATATCCAACCCACTGACCACCTTCTCGACATTGGATGCGGCTGGGGCACTCTCGCAGCATTCGCACACAAGAATTATGGATGTGAGGTGACTGGTATCACACTTGGAAAAAATCAGACGAAGTTCGGAAACGAGCGCATTTTGTCTAACGGTGGTGATTCGGAACGGGCGCGAATCCTTTGTCTTGACTATCGTGATATCCCTGGAGGTCCCGGCCATTACACTAAGATTGTCAGTCTAGAGATGGCTGAGGTTCGTTCTCACTTGTGCTGCCTTTCTTGTTAGCTTACACTCCTGTAGCATGTTGGTGTTCGTCGCTATGCTACCTTCCTTAGCCAGGTGTACAATCTGCTTGACGATGATGGCGTCTTTGTCTTTCAAGTGGCTGGTCTACGACCTTCATGGCAATATGAGGATTTGATTTGGTATGTCTCACCATTAATATGCGCAGGGTTTGTTCCTTATTTGTGCAGGGGTCTGTTCATGAACAAGTATATCTTCCCTGGTGCGGATGCTAGTGCTTCGCTAGGGTGGGTGGTGAAGCACCTTGAAGCAGCCGGTTTCGAAGTGAAGAATGTGGACGTCCTTGGCGTGCACTATTCGGCTACCATCTTTCATTGGTATAACAACTGGCTCTCCAATCGTGAGAAGGTAGTTGAGAAGTACGGCGAGCGGTGGTACCGAATCTGGGCCTTCTTCCTCGCCTGGTCGGTCCTCATTGCCCGCCACGGGGGCTCGTCCGTCTTCCAATTCACGTTGCACAAGAACCTCAATGCTTATCCCCGCATCCTTGGCGTGTCAAACCACGCATCAATCCATGTGACACCTAGGAAGACGCTTGAGTAGGTGGAGTTCCTTACTGCCAACGAATTAATCTCACTTCTCTTTCAGACCAGTCCTATAAGCCGGGCGTAGGGTTACTGGCCAGATCGTCGGAAATCTTTATATCGTAGTGTCTATCATGTGGTTTTAGGAGTTCGATTTTAGTATCCCTCCAGATCTTATACCCTACTAGTATGGATACTCTCATTACGGGTGCGAATGCAGTGCCTTAGCGGGAGCTCTAGGTGCGCGTTTGCGCCACGTCAAGCTTCAAGCGCCACGTCAGTTCCAAGTTATATCCAGACCAGACCTCGAGTAAGTGCATTGGCCAAACAGTTATTCCCGCGGGTCGGACTAGGGGCGGAAGGACCCATAAAACTTGAACAGTAGACATTATTCATCTTTGCTTCGACATCGCGATGATGAAGTGTTCTTTTGAACGTTCTTCTAACTATTATCAACATCATTGTTTTCGCGCTGTGGCGCAGAGTCGGGATTCATTCAGAGGACATAACGTATCTGTCACTCGATGGAGATGGATATCTATGTTCCTACATCGTATGTTTTCTGGTACTCGGGAATCGATCCTTCGGGTGGGCGGCGGTGTAGATCTGTCAATAATGACGCACCAATTTCTGACATTCGGCACACAAATTCTGGGATGTGGGAGTCCTTGACTCTTGGTATGCCGTGATGCACTACACGGCATTAACCCGGCGTAGGTTAGGGTGCAACTGAAAGCTTTAAGAAGGATCCGTACGAACACGACATTCAATACATGCACAAGTAAATTTGCACGAAAAATGGCGAGATATACACATAAAATACGTCCCCTCTGGAGGTCCTCATTGTTCATAGCGACAAACCCCTAGAGCTGGGAAGCAGCCCGGCGACGACACGAACAACCGGTTGTATAAGCCGCGCTCGGGCGTGACCTCCAACAAGATAGATGGCTGACATGACGGCACCCTAAACAGTGGAAGGAGAGACCTGGGCAGAGAGGTTAGCATCTCGACAAAATATTCGTCATTGAACAATAGAAAGGGCGTGCCTTTGACAGGGAGGCGGCATACGGAACATCGGGGCATTCCGCGGCGAGCACCACAGGCAGAACATGCAGATTGCGTGCGGGAGGTTGTCGGTTCACCGCACTGCGTGCACAAAAATGATACGCCTGGGGGCAGACCCAGATGTCACTGCGACAGGCTCAAAGATCAGAGGTGGGGGAACACGTACCGAGTTGACTGTGGTCGAGACTGAAAGTCGGATCCGAAGGTGGCCTCAAGAAAGGATCGACGGCCTTGAGCAGCTCAATGCGCTTGTGCAGCAGTTTCCAGCGAAAGAGGACTTCCGCATACGCGAGGACGTGCGTCAATAGCTGATCCGACGACACAAATGAACACAACTCAGGATTGCTTTCGCTGCTACGGAGTGAGGAACCTTTTCTTGGCGTGCGGGAAGAAGAAAACACTGACAGCTCCTGTTGCAGCTCACGCTGCGAATCCTTGACCTCGATCGACTTGTGCACAGTAGCATGCTTTGCCTTAGCGACCTGGGAGAAAGTAGGACGGGACCCTTGCGCGGCCAGTGGAGAGGCCAATCCGGGGATCCGAGCCGCACCGACATCGGGTAAGCGTAGCGCGGGAGAGCGTCGTTGAGGCGAATCAGATTTCGCATGCCGTGTCCTAGGAGAATCGACATCGCTGAATTTTCTCCTTCGGTTTCCAGGCACAGGGATGCCCGCGGGATCCTCTTCGTGAGTCGGTAACTGTAACTCGGCGTGCCCGTTGTCTTTCGCCGTATCGGCACCACTTCCGATCAGCTGGCGCATGTTGCTCGTGCCGAAAAGACTAGACCATGAACCGCGGGAGGACATGGAAGAGAGGGAAACCGAGGGGAAATTGGCGGCAGGCGAGGACGCTGAGTGTACCCAGGTTGGGGACCGTGGTTGGCTACCCTCTTTCCACGAACGAGGGGTGAAATACCCATCACTAAGTTGTTGCCGAATCATCGGAGGGCGGTGGGTTATGTCCTGAGCGGGGTGTTTTTCGCCTGACGGGGGGTTAAGAGCGAATTGTACAGTGCAGAAAGCTTACGTGGTGCTATAGGTACATGCATCTTCAGTAACATAATAGCTAGCATAGCCAGCATCTGTATGCTTTTCTCTTGGGCGAACTTTCCGTACCTGGAAGCGTGCCATGGAAGATGAGGCCAAATAAGTAAGATGAGACCCTTTTACCGCTTACATTTGTTTAATGAAACTACACGCAAGAGCGTTTGCGCCCCACGCTTTTGGGGACAGCTCATTGTACGATGAGAGGAGTAATCCAAGGCTGACGAAAAAGTCCTCGCGGTCTCTGCGATTGTATTTGCGCGCCACATCGGCATTTTTATTGCACACCTCGGACGGTGTGGCGGCGTCGAAGACATATTCTGCCGCTAACTCCTGCCCCAGGTCTGTGACAGAGGCCTCGTCCCGCACAAAGACGGTCATCGCGTGTGTTGGAAGGAGTGAGTAATTGGCGGGAATGTCATCAAGTTGACGCGATTGTTCCGAGGGGCGCCTCTGCTTGAGGCGCGAAAACAGCAGCAGGTTTGTCATGATGTGCAAAATGTTATCGCCATTTTCTCTGCGTTGAGCATCGCTACCGGAGACGCGTGAGTCGTGCGAAGCGCGTGCAAGCCGCCGCACCGCGTCGGAGATGAGAGCAGGTGATTGAAAGAGTCTCGGAATAGAGTCCGCTGGGACTGGGCGTGAGGCCGAGGGTGATGAGGTCAGCTCATGAAGAGGATTGCGGACAATGCGCGGCGGAGCACGGCTGAAACAAACAAGTTGCCCTTTTCCTAGCGAGTCATTGACGAATCCCCTAGTAAAAGATTCAGCGGGGCATACCATTAGGACCAAAGACGCCTTGAGAGGTCACTGGTTCAGCTATGTTCTTGTCGCTGTGTAAAGGCGCAATGATAGCTGCGCGTTTTGATCGCAGAAGAGACGTAGTCTCATCATCTGATGAACTATCATAGTCGATGTGAGCGGTTCGCCGTTGTCTTTCGTCTTCGTTTCCGTAAAGAAGAAAGCGCAAGCACGCCTCTAGACACGGACGTCGAGTTTCGCGCAACATCCGAAGGCGCCGTAGCATGAATGCGCGATTACGAATTGAAATGAGAGGCGACCGTTCAAGGTCCACCGTTGGTGTTCCCCCCGGGTGCAAGCTGTGTGGATAATCTTTAGGGAAGGCGAACGTAACTCGAACGAACACGGAGGACGACTCTCCCCAAGGTCCGTTCAGACCAAGGGTGCAGGTGCGCTTCTTTTCTAAATCATGCTGGGAATCACTCAGCAATTGTCCAGAGCAGCATTTGTCAAGCCTACCTTTTCGAGCTTAATTCTCGAAGACTCTTGCTGTAATCTAGGTTACAACAGACGTGATTCTACATGCGCGTAAGTACACGGAAGGTACTACATTTCCGGAGACTGACTCATCTTGCAAACTCTGCCCCTCACTTTCATCATCCCAACGTCCATGGCTGTCGCTTCTCTTGCGGAATACTACGGGTAGAGTAGCCGAGTTTGCGTCTCGAGATGGTGGCCTGCTGCGACTGCCAATACGGCTGGCACTCCCACTCTCAGCACCACTACCAGTTCCTGAAGAGCCGTCACGAGCTCTCTCTCCGACTCTAAAGCTAGAAAGCCAGGCGAGGGCATCCATACGTGCGGGGCGGTTCCTACGGGTCATGGTCCCTCCTTGCCGAGGGGGAACAGAGATCGCAGTGACCGTGGGGGTCTGCTCTGGTTCTGATTCGGGTAATTGGTGGATTGGTTGAGACGCGTCCCGTGCACCACGCGGAGGAAGAAGAACAGGATTGGGAAGTCGCCCAGAAAAGTGCATGGCACGGACCTCCGCTAGGATTCCGCGCTGCCCAACGGGAGCAGAGAGAGTTGGCTTAGTATGGCTTGTTTCGGGTGGTGTGCGAAACGAGAATCTGTTATCACCGTAGCCTTGCGAGCGGGGTGGCACATCTTTATCCGGTGGTTGACCTGCCCGCTTGTAAAGAGTCAGAAGGGTACAACCTGGATAAGAACAAAAAAAGAACGGACCTCCAAGACATCTTGGTCGATCGGCCAAAACCTTAGGGTCTTGTCTTTTGACCAAGTGATGAGTTGGAAGTCGCCCCAGTCTAGAAACGGTTGACGAAGTTAAGGGCAGTCGTGGAATACAACACCGCACTTACCCCTGCCGCCTCTTCTCCATACGAACTCCCTCACAACGTCTGTATGTCCTTCAAATGCCTCCACCGGAATGGAGGCGTGAGGCATTTCTGTGTTATGCGTCCATAGTTCCGGAGCTTCGCCTCCACGCTGCGGAAGGCTCAGTAAACCGTCACCAAAAGGGAGGTCCCGTGCGCGCCAGACCGGATATGAGGTGTGGATAGTCCTAAATGGTTCACAGATTGAGCCCCCCGGGAGTGTACTTGCAATATCTTCTGAGCGACGGGTCCCTTCCAGCCCAGTAGGGGACGAATCAACGTCCCATAGCTTTATGGTCTTGTCTAGCGAGCAGGTCAATAGTTCTCTGGAACTATTGTGGGCCCAATCAATGCCGTAGATTTTGGCAGAATGAGCCTTGATATTTTTTACTGGCATAGACCCTTTCTAGGAAACTTAGATTAGCACCAGGAAAGGAAGTTATTCGCTTACCCGCCGGTCCCAGATGAGCACTTCGTTCAAGTGGGACGAGGCAAGAATGTTGCCGTCTAGACGATTCCACTTAACCTGAGTGCCGCCAGCTGGTCACATGAGATGTCGGACGCCGGACGTGATAAAGGACAAGTGCTCATACCATTGAAAGTAGAAAGACCTCACAGACAACCACAGTCAGACATGATAAAATTTGACAGAGGAGGAAATGTATCTACCCATGATTGGTTTCTGTGGCGTCCGCAGGTCCCACGCCCATAGCCAGGAGTCGATGCCAGTACTGACGACGATGTCCGGATCCAGGGTGTGCCAGTTAATATCAGTTATGGCGCGGTAATGTGAATGGAGAACATGTTGTATGGCCGACTTTCCAGTAAGGCAAAGATTCCAGATGAGGCTAGCGTACGAAACTTAAGACAAGGTCAACCTGGAAGGACGTGAAATACTTACAGTTTCTCGCTTGATGTCGAAATTATATACTCTGCACGAGCGGGATGCGGATTCCATT
This sequence comes from Lactarius sanguifluus, assembly GCA_021527775.1. NCBI lineage: Eukaryota > Fungi > Basidiomycota > Agaricomycetes > Russulales > Russulaceae > Lactarius > Lactarius sanguifluus. The sequence goes on along the minus strand of JAKEYF010000048.1, from coordinate 298,452 downwards.
GTACATCAGCAACGTCCCATGTTCCCCCTTGTGAAAGGAAGCGAGGAACGTCTGACGGTGCGTTGAGGTCTATAATGAAGAGGCCATTGCGCCTTCATACAGGGGAACGGTTAGACCGAGAGGGCGAAAAAGTGGGGGAGCGCACGCAGCAAGGACCAAGTCGCGGTATGAGGGACCGATGCTCATCTACATTCAGGTGAGGGAGGAAAAAATTGGGCACACAGAACGTACGTTCCCAACCGCATCTCCTACAACATCCTTCATGTCGATAATTACGCTCTTCTTAATGCCATCTTCGGGAGAAGCTAGGGCCTCGATGATGTCCTGAGGACGCGACATCAATAGAGTCTGAGTGAATGCCGAGAACGAATGGGAAACGAGGTGAGGTAGGTTCATTGAGAATAGTACGAGACATTCTCGAGACCCCGCGACTGTATGCGCGCTGTAAGTTAATAGATGCGGGTCATCACGTGCTTAGGCAGATACCTAGACTGTCCTAATCTAACCCTGCTAGATTCATGCCTACCTCGACTCGGAAGCGTCCTGCGTCTGCACGTCCAGTCCGTCCCCCTACAAAAAAGCCGCGCCTCTCCAATACAGCTAGGAAGAATTTAAAATCCATCACCTATCGACAAGAGACGCAAGTCGCCGATGACGACGACTCTGCATCAGAAGAAACTTTTGGACGAAAAAGACCATGATGTCCAACCGTCAACAGGACACTCCCTCGGACCCCTCGGCGGTAATACACTTTCTGTGAAGACCCGATCTCTTATTTACTCTCTCGTTGCTTGCCAGTGAAGAACGCTCACACAGCCCAGCGTTTACTCACTCAGCAACGCCGTGCTGCAAAAAGACATTCCGCTCTTTTGGCGGACGCAAAACGCGCTTGGTCTCTCGCCCGCCAGAAATCGATCTCCAAGGAAAAGCGCGCTTCTCATATAGCCTCTCTGGTCGAAATTGTCCGCGGGAAGATCCAGGAAATTGTCTTCAAGCACGACGCCAGTCGTATTGTTCAGACAATTGTAAAACGGGGAGATCGACGTCAGCGTAGCGAAGTTGCCAGCGAGCTTCAAGGGCGCTTCAAGGAGCTTGCGGAGGACAGATATTCAAAGGTGTCGCTGATGAAGCCCAGTGTGGTGAAAAGCTAACTGTGCCCTAGTTCCTCGTCTTGAGACTCGCACGTCACTGCCCTTCCCATCGTCTCTCGATGATCATGGAATTCCGCTCGCATGTTCCCCGTCTGCTCTTGCATAGGGAAGCGTCACAAGTCATTGCCGAGATCTACGAACTGCATACCAATTCGGCAGAGCGCGCCATCTTACTCCGCGATTTTTATGGGCGTGAGGCTGCTCTTCTCCCGCTTACCATGAGTAGTGAAGACTCTACAAAGGACGTGCGTGGCGGCCTTCCTGTAGTTTTGCAAGGCGCGAGTGAGGATCAGCGAAGACGTATCCTTGCCTCGCTCAAGGAAAATCTCGACTTGATGTTAGTTCGTTCCCTCTCTTGACACCATTTACCGACCTCCCGCAGGTTCAACAACCCCGAAAAAGGCCCCATCCGTCACGCCATCGTCCACAGGGCTCTCCGGGAGTATCTAACCGAGATAGCTCGAATTTCTAATGACGGGGAGCGAGAAAAGATGTATAGTGGAATATATGAGAGGTGAATAACCCCATCGTCTCCCATCCATTCGCTAACGATACTACGAAGTTGCAAAGATTCGCTTGCGGAGATGGTGCATACTAGGGACGGGAGCAGGGTGGTACGCGAGTTCTTAGCACGAGGCACTGCAAAGGTTTGTCGCAGTTGTCCCCATCCCCCATGTGAGCTAATGAGAGCCTCTACGTAGGATCGTAAGCACATCGTGAAGATCCTTAAGCCCTACATCGTGACCATGGCTACGGACGAGGAAGCTCAGCTCGTCCTTTTCACCGCCTTTGATATCATTGAGTAGGTGGAGACATTGTCACGTCATTCTGTTGACCGATTTTCTTCAGTGATACGAAATTGGTTGCAAAATCCATCCTGCCTTCCATAACCGAAAATGCGAAATTGCTACAAACCAGCGCCGCAGGTCGGCGGACTTTGCTGTACCCCTTAGTACCACGACATCGGCGTCACTACACTCCAGCAATGATCTCTACCATCTCCGAAACAGACGACCTTCGCACGCACACAAGCAAAAAATCTTCTGACGTCCGCACTGCCGAGATTTGCGCTGCAGCAAGTCCGGAACTCCTATCTTGGATTGTGCGTGATGGAGCTGAAGTGAGTCGGGACACGGGAGGGTCGCTTGTAATAACGGAGATTATGCTTGAGGCCCACGGTGGTGAGTCTTTACCTATTGGCTGTATCAAGCGGGTTATGCAATTTGGCGTACAGACAAAGGTGCTGCAATTGAGGCACTTCTATCCCCGCTAGAAACCGACTATCCCTCCGAAGGCTCCCCTCATCCCATTGATTTACCACACACTTCGCGGCTATACAAGGTTCTTCTTCAAGGAGGTCACTTTTCACGCGATACCAAAGCAATTGAATCTCGGCCAAATTTTGAACCATCCGCTTTTGCCACCGCATTTCTGCGCCACGTTACACCCGCGAACATCACGGCTATGGCCCAGGGTGGTGGCTGTTTTGTAATCGCTGCGTTGATAGAACGAGTCCTCGCCAACGGGACATCTGAGGAGTGCAAGCTTCTGAACAGATGCTTAGCAGGGCTTAAAGCTGAGGTTGAAGGCCGTCAAATGAAAGGATCGTCTGTACTCTCAGAAGGGATCGGTTTGTTAGAGCTTAAGGTTGGTAATGGTGATAAATAAACCGTTCGTTCCTTGCATGATTTTGCTGTTCCTTGAAGCACCATAAGGAGAGTAACCTCAGCCTAGAATGCAGACGTCTGTGCCCGACTCGACTCATCTCTGGTGTGGGTCGTATCACTGGTGCACAGGTTACAATAGTTCAATTTTGTTCGCCAGCTAGGAGTGCCTTGAGTAAGCAACCGGAATAGATCTTCGGATCTTCGGCCCCACTCTCGCTCCCACCCGCACCCCGCATTGCTCAACCATGACCACTCTGGATGCTGATGAGTCCGCGGAATCATATTTTGGGACACAATTGTCCCCACCCACCCTCGACCAAGGACATAGCCTGGTGTCAGGTCTTTCGTACATCGACAACGAGGTCTCAACAGGAAAGTGGTACTTGTGACCGTAAGCGTTACCCCCATTCTCCATCTGTCGGCTCAAATGTCCTTGCCAAGAGCGGTGGGACAACTGTCCCTTTAGAGCTCAATGTGTAAGTGTGTGCCGTCTTCTGTGCTCAGGGCTTACATACCTTTGCGACGTTCTTAGGGTTCGCTTTCTGGATAATTTCAGCGCCGGTGGGTCAACCTCGAACGTGTCCATAACGTCAGACGGCCTGAACGACCGACCAGGCACCCGAGGAGCAACGTCCGCCGAGTACTTCCTTAAGGCCGGCTATGCCGTCATCTTTATGCACAGGCAATTCAGCCTTCAGCCATTCAGCCGCCACTATTCTCACTCCACCAATCCTTTTCTCGACTTCCTTGAGATCGAACCAAACCCAGACAAGTCTTCTTCCCCCCCAAATATCACCGTAACGCGTTCGGAGCGTGATGGTCTGCTTGATGTGCTGACAACGTACAAATCGGTTCAACAATCCGGCTTGCTTCATACCCTTACATTCGTCACCGTTAACGAATATCTCTGGCTACTTCGTGCCGTCAGCCAGGAGCTATCTGTACTTGGTCGGAGCGTGTTGTACTATCCTTGCCGCTGCAGTTAGCGACTTCTTTCTACCCAGACAGAAGATGGTATGTTCCTCTTCCCCTAGTATCGACCTAACTGTTGAGTCCATTGGTTTGTAGTCGGAACACAAAATACAATCGGGCAAAGGGAGCCTACTGATCGAGATGGATCAAGTACCCAAGATACTGAAGCCAATGGTAGACGAATGGTCTCCTGATGGTTTCGTAGTCTCGTTCAAGGTGAATTGATTCGGCGTATCATCAGTTGGTCATATTCACGACACTCCCAGCTCGAAACAGATCCTGCTCTACTGGTTCCCAAATCCCGCGCTGCGCTGGAGCGCTATGGACATCACCTCGTTATTGGAAACGACCTTCATCGTCGTAAGCATGAGGTGGTGTTCGTTTCGCGCGAACATCAAGGTACCGCAGCTGAGAGACGTCGGCATCAACTGGTTACGTATCTCTGTGGACGCGGTAAACGCGCGTGGACACCCAAAGGAGATCGAAGAAGGATATCGTAGCGGAGCTCACCAAACGGCATCAGGCCTGGATGGAAGGGCCGCGGTCGTAGCGACGTACATGAGAGCGAACACGCCACAACTTACCTGTAGTGTATTGAGGAGCAGTGTGTAAAATATCCAATTGACGCGATCACATGACATGCCGTACAATCACAATTCCAACGAGCTTTGGCCTCAAGCTGCCACTCATTAGAAAAATCCCCTTCCACTCTTTCAGTCGTAGAACTATCATTAAGCTATTTAATGGGAATCCAAGGCCTTCTTCCCTTCCTCAAGTCGATTCATAATCAACGACACTTACGTGAACTCTCCGGCCAGACGCTCGCTGTCGATGGTTATGTATGGCTTCATCGCGGAACGTACACGTGCCCCACGGAACTGGCGACGGGAAAAGCAACGTGCAAGTAAGGTGTTTGCATGCTGCTGTGTCCACATTCGGAAAACTGATCTCGTCGGTAAGATACGTCCACTATGCGATGCAGAGAGTCCGTCTCCTGCGTCACTACGGCATACATCCGTACATGGTCTTTGACGGTGGACGCCTTCCGGCGAAGCGTGGAACGGAGGAGGAACGAAGGCGCAGACGGACGGAGAATTTGGCGCGCGCGAACGCGCTGGCGGCGGAAGGGAAGCACACGCAAGCTAGAGAATACTTCAGTAAATGTATCGACGTCACGCCGGAAATGGCGTTTCAGCTCATCAAGGTACGTCGTCGAACGGTTGTTCCCACCTAAATGCGGCGTTTGACAAGTTTTGCAGGCGTTACGCGCCGAGGGCGTCCCTTACATCGTCGCTCCCTACGAGGCCGATGCACAACTCGCCTACCTCGAGCGCATGGGGATTGTCGACGGAATCATCACCGAAGACTCTGACCTTCTCGTGTTTGGTTGCAAGAACGTATATTTCAAGTTGAACGACGTCGACGGCACAGTCATCTCAATCTCACGGGACGACTTTGGAAAAGTGACGGACTGCTCTCTGCGAGGTTGGACAGATGGGCAATTCCGTGCGATGGCAATCCTCAGCGGATGCGATTACTTACCAAGTATTCCTGGTGTCGGACTCAAGACTGCGTGGACACTGCTACGCAAATACCGGACGCCGGAAAACGTCATACGCGCACTGCGACTAGAAGGGAAGAAATCCGTGCCACAGGGATATCTAGACGCATTCGTGGCGACGGAGAAGGTTTTCCTGTACCAAAGGGTGTATGACCCACTGGAGGAGAAGTTGGTAAATCTCACTCAAATACCATGCGGCGAGGCCCTCAGTCCGGCTGACGGGGCATTTATTGGAGAGTGGGTTCTGACAAATTAATATCCGAACTGCCGGCTTATATCCGCATGCAGGGACGTAGCCCCGGCTGTGGCAAAGTTGATTGCCACGGGCGAAGCGGACCCAAATACACGGTCGCCCATCGAGGATATTAACCCATCCTTTGCCCCACGTGTTGTCAAGCCATTACCCTTCAAGCTACATGATCTAAATTCTTCGGAACCAAGAGGGAAGAAAGGCGAGAAGCCCAACGCCGCAAGCATCTTGAACTTTTTCAGTATGTGAGGGTTTCACGACCAAGCTCAGTTGATGCTAATTTGACTATCTGTAGCTCCCAAAACAAAAGGCCCCGCACCAAAAACGTCTTCAGGACCGACCGTTTCTCGAATTGTCGCGGGTCGTGCCAGTGGAAAGCGCCGACTTTTCGGGCTCGTGGATGGCGACCTGGATACCAAGCGTAAAAAGTTACTTGAACATGATGAGGAAGAAAACGTCCCGACTCCTGTCCAGAGCCACTTTTTCAGCAATGTCGCTGGACCATCACGACTCCGAACTATGACGGAAGAGGATGGTGTCCTAGGTACTCAGGAAATCGTGCTGGTCGCAGATCTCGATACCGACGAAGTAGAAGACGCTGAGGCATGCGACGAAGAACCTGACCAGGTCGCTCAGGAAGACGGATATCTATCACCGGCCCCATCACTGAAGCGGCTTAGCACGCCTGACTTGTCTTCTCCGCCGCGACCTCTAGATCCATCTCGGGTTTTTCAGCATGACAGCTCCACACGAGACTTCGCCGTCGACATCTTGTCGAGTCCAGAGACTCGGAAACCAGCAGTGCCTTTAAGAAGTAAATCTCTTTCGGGTAGAGGGAACGAACCATTTGGGTGTATCCTTGTCCCGGACACGCCCCGAAAATCTCGGTCGGCACACCCAGCGGGTGGACAAGACGCACATGTGCTCTGTGGGCCTGACCTTTTTGAAGACTCGGATGTCGTAGAAATTGACGATTTTGGGACGCCGCCTTGCTCTTTCGGAGGCTCCACCCAGTCTTCGTCGAGTCTCGAACCGGCTGCGAGCCAGGGAGTGGCGCGTGCGGTAGCACACGACGAGGTGCTTGATCTGGAGGATGACATCGAATTTATCGGCGTGCGGCGGGCAAGCCAAGATGCTGTCGCACGAGGCTGGTGGTCGAAATGGGCCCGTGGGGGCGTTACCGAGCCGAACCGCGGCACGGCGAAAGATCAAAATCGCCATCGGGTGCGTCTGTCAGTTTATTGGCTTAGAGACACTTTGCCTATTTGCAGGTATATACGCCTTTGCGACGTCGAGAAACGACCGGTTACTCCCCGACGGCCTTCATGGAGCGTTAAGGTTCTGGCCGAATGCGAACACTGCTACCGACAAGAAGGCACCAACAAATCCGTAGAACTACCCGTGAGGCTGGCTCAGCGAGGAGAAGTCTGATCCCTTCCGAATCGGAAGCATAAGGTGGAGATCATTCGACGTCGTAGAAGCACCGGGACGGTCGAGTCCGGCACTGGGACTAGCATGAGAGTGGTGTAGTGGAGTGGAGCGGGATTGATTCTGAGGTGAGAGTCTACCGAAGTCGATAGATGTATCACGATTTTATCGTTCGTTAGGGAAGATAATTTATTTTTCGATTGCCGAGAAGATGCTGAGAAAGGGGTGGAGGTGGAGGTGGAGATTCCCGATTTCTGACAGCGATTCGCAAAGGATGAAGCATCGTATGGTTCAAGGCGAGTTTAACCTGATCTAGCTCGGCGAGGGCAGATCTGGCAATCGAATGGCCATTCTCAACTTGTGCGTGTCGAGACATTCTCATTCCTCTGTCCTTATCGTACTTAGTTCTCGCTCAACCAGAATGTCCACTCCCTCTGCACCCCCCCTCCTACTGAATGGACAGCCACTCCCACTTTCACTCTAATTCTGACTTCACAGCCCATCGCATACATCCATTTCACCTCACTTTTAACCAAGGCCTCCTTGGCGGTCCCTCTCTCCAGTACCCTCCCGCTCAGGCGAAACCCGACCCGTCTCTTCGGTCGCCCCCTCACCACCAGTCTATCTCATGGCCTCCTCTCCTTTCTCTTTCTGGTCCCGCCCATCACCCCCGCGTTGACTTCAGCCGACCTTGGGTCAAGCCAACTCCCGAGGTGTTTCTTCCCGCCAGCGGCGCCCACTCACAGAACTATCATAGCTTTCTATTATCAGAGCCCACGGAGACCAGCGCAAATTTCTCTCCGGAGACGGAGCCGTTTGACCCGTCCGCCCTGCCCACCTTGGCCAACTCCATGTTGGCGGTTGATACCCGCACTGACCATCCTCGAGAACCGGTCGTGTACTTTTCTGGCTCGGAGTCTGACTCGGGACACGAACTAGACGACGAGCACAACGCAACTCGGGACGCCAGCAGAGATCAACCGACGTCCATCCTTACCGTTTCCCCTCGGGCAAAGCCACTGGACGTGGTACTATCTCACCGATCCGCTTCCTTTCTGGCTATCGAGGTGCCTACCCCTTCGTCCGCATATAATTCCCCTCCGACTCACCGTTCCTCGTTAGGGAGGTAAATCGGGCCCAGATTTTTCTTCGAAAGATTTAGAATGCCCCTCCAGAACCCCACGTCGCACCCGGTCATCGTCCAGAAAACCTAAGATGCATCAGTGCCAGACCTGCAAAAAGTGGTTTCCACGACCTAGCGGACTCGCTACCCACATGAATGTCCATTCAGGCGCAAAGCGTAAGCACACCATCCTAACCCCGCTTTTTTTCTTCTTCTGACGCACACGCCTGGCCATTTGGTTTCTCATAGCATTTACATGCCCTGTGCAAAGTTGCAACAAGAAGTTTGCCGTTCGATCGAATGCCAAACGTCACCTCCGCACGCATGGCATTATGCCCACACCTGACATGAGCTTTATATCGACGCCAGTAGAAGGAAATGATGTTACGACAGCTCCTGAGCCCGCTTTCTGGATACCGCAGAGTCTGAAGGAACGACACCTCAAAGTGGAAGACCTTGATACGTGTCCGTTGTTACTCTCCGCATTGCCCCTCGTCCGTCCATCTACGTCCATGTGGCACGGTGAGCTCGTGTACGAGGAAAGGGACTCGTTTGCCGACGCGCCAGTTGCTCCGTACCACCCCGCTTATGTATGTCACGACGTTTGACTCTCCAGGACTCCAGGACTTGCGACTGACTCTGTGCAGTGGAGACGTCTGCCTGGACCCGCCCCCACCACCGTCATCACATGCGTCAATCGCTCATCCTGAGCAGCTCAGGTTCTTCGTGAAACTCCTCTATCATATTATCTTTCTTGATTTCCTTTCCCGGTGTCTTCACTCATTCGGTTCTCAATCGCTCGTAATCGCTCGTTCTTGGGGTAAGAGTGCACTGTACATAGGAGATAGTAGGGGACGTTGCCGAGTCTCTCTTACACGTAAGCTATAGATAATTATATTTTGACAAGCTACGACTTTGTAAACAGAAGAAGATAGGTGGTGCGCATGAATTGGCGTCGTAGACCAGTGCACGCGACCGCGACACGGATGACCTTGCTCACTGACCAAAAAAAAATAGTTCTTTGCAAGCATAAGGTTACATCCGCTCCGTAGTTCGTTCTGTGAGGATTGTTGGACCATAAAGAACGCGGTTGACTAAACCAATGGGTATATCATACGCCTCTGGTATCGAGTCTGGTCGCGCGTAAGTGAGGTAAGGATTGGGTTTACTGGCATCCGGGTATTGCGCCCTTGAATCTGCCAGATAAGACACTTGATCAACCTATATACGGAAGAGAGTCAGAAATGGGGACCAACCGGTAAACGTGTTGAGCTCTGAGAAGTCTGGTGTACCTCTAATGGCCATTGAAAAGTACATAAAGTATGTGAGCAGGACGGTCACAACTGTCCATGCCGGGACAAGAAGAGCCCATTCACTAAATCAGAAAAAAAAGTGTGAGTTTCATCTAGCCGGAGAAAGCAAGTGAGTTTCCATTTCACCGATTGGGATACCAGGTCACCCCAAGCCGTATGATCCACTCGTCTGGGAGGATCGCCCAAAGGAAGTACAGGACAAACGCAAGGTAGGTCACCGCCCACGCGACGAACCCGTAGAACTCGGGCGCACGGCTCCGCGACTCTACAGGTGGTAGTGGAGGGAACCGAGCTAAAGGCGACGTTGGTGATGTGGGCTCTTCATCTTCGCCGTCCTTGCGAGAAACCATGTCACATAGGGCAGTATTGAAGGCGCGGAATGAACCGGCCCGAATGAGGACAATATGAATTGGAAATCAAAAGGCGCTTATTAATGATCGGGCTAACACATATCTCCGGCTACTTGACGATATAAATAATTGAAAACAAAATGATACCAGATGTATTTCTTAGATTGCCTTCCTGGTCGCGGGATCTTGCCCGAATCCCGTTTAGTCGGACCAAAAAAACTCGGACGTACATGAAGGAAGGTATGTATTTTTTAAAGAGCGTGCACTACTTCTATTCCACGGTAGGTCCGGACTTCCTGTCGTTGCGGACGGGTTGTTCTGGACCCGAGAACTACATATGTCCGCTCTAAGCCGACGTCGAAACTTGAAGCACGAACAACAGTGCAAACGTCAGGAGCGTCCCAGGGTGTGTTCCCGTTGATAGGCGGTCCACGTGGCATCAAGACTTGCGAGTGCCCATCACATTGCCATCCTACCGCCGGGGGACATCAGACAGTGCGACTCTGGCGATGAACTGCGGCGCACTTGCCATTTCAAAGGAGACTTCGACGCTCCTACTCTCACTGTCAAAGCCGGGATGCGAAAGCAGACGCAGCACCCTGAAAAGAGGGAGATGTTTTCTTTGGGTATTCAGCATAAAGAGAAAAACAAGGAACCCTGTTGTCCTGGTCTCCGGAACAATCAACACACGATATGTCCGGTTAAGTGGAAGATAGGTGCCGCCTGAATGTGTAGGTCAATCGACCGCTGCGCCCACATCGGGGACATGGGATGAACCGACTTGCCAAGTTGAGGGACAAGAACAGCCCGAGAGCCTGTGTCAAAGCTCGCTGGAGAGCCATCAGGAGTGAGAAGTTTTGTAGCCATTTGATTAGTGATCACAACCTGTTCGTCAAGTCGTATAAGCGGAAGCTAAGACGGGGCATGTGTTCGTGGGTGTACTGAGATATCAAGTGAGGAGCAAAGCCTGGCCAGGACTTGCTTCACGCGGGCGAGCAACGTTGCCCGCCTGGACTGCGTCAAAGTCGGAGAGGTCTGGAACGGGAACCAGATCGAGTTCAAAACGACGAGGCGGATCTGAAGGCCCCTCGGTCAGTGGGAACGAATAGATAATAAATTGTCGTAGCCTTATTCACTGATCGACGTCCTTCTAGGAACGAGGGAAGGTTATGCAGAAAGGCTAGGAGAGTCGGTAGTGTAAATATGTTCGAATAGTGTACAAGATCAAGGGTGGTATCGGGGAGATTTCTTGAGCCTGGAAGGTAGAGTGAATGAGCAGCGGTAAATAGAGTGCTCTTGCCTACAAAACTCAGAATGGAGTAAGGCCGGACTTGTCATATTTTGCATGTCTAGAACGTGATCAGGGTACGGATTCGCAGTTGCCTTATGTCCTACCGATGAAAAGCACTTGGTCATTTGACGACACAGTGTTGGACACGAACTTGACTACTAAAGACTCTTTCGCCGTTCCTGGTGGGCCTGAAAGCTCCAGGATATGACCACTGGGCAAGCCATTCCCTAGAAGCCTATCTAGAGGTTCGCAGGATGAGAGATATCTCTTGTTAATCGAGATCAATTCCGCGGCAGATCGACCCAGTGGCTGGCTCGAATTCGCTGTGTTCATGTTCGTCAGTAAGACACGAGAACTGCTCCGTGATCGCGTGATCTCTTGTGGTGGTCACGGGTTCTGGTCGCGACGTCAAACTTGTTGAACTTGAACACGCGACTCTTGGTTGAACTCGAACATAATCCTAAATCAATATCTCGTGCACGTCCTTTTTACCTACACCCTCACCCCCTGCCCTATCGTTTATCTCAGTCTTGTACTTGGCTTACGCTATACCTTGACTGCAGATGATGCCGGCCTCTGACAGAACCCTTTTCAAACACGCCCGGGAAGCATCAACTGTGAGGGTGGATCAAGTTCCCAGAGGCGGTTAGTGCCCACCTTAAACCCGGCAACTGTGGTCCTTACATTTGACAATAGACGGGTGGGAGATTGTGGAATATTTCAGCGACCACATAGGTATCCCTGTTGACCTACGCCCTCACCTAGCGTTTTAACCAGAACGTAGGCCCCATCAAAAATGTTGACTTCTTTGGAAGCGGGTCTTCAATGGATATTACGTTTTCTAACCCTGATGCTGCTACGTGCGTCTGTCATCTTTACTCGCCGACTCACCGTTTCCGACCCGACCTCCAGGAAGTCTCTCTACATGTCTGGACACACGATATTCGGTCGCCTTATGTACGTCCTGTGTTTCTTTCTGGTGGATTTTGACTTGCGGGAATGAGCGACGTTCTCTATCACTAAATATCACCCCCTTTGTTATGAAACTTCGAACTATCTGACGATGGTCCCACCATAGAACTGTCACAGGCAGGTCGCCTCCCAAACCCCCTGCAATGTCACAAGTTAAATCTTCGGATATGCGCCGCAATCTCTATGTACTTGGACTGCCATTCGATCTATCCAAGTGAGTGTCATTCAAGGTGTCAATCGCACATTCTAGGCGATGCTAATCAGCGTAGCAGGGCAGAGCTGTCTTCTATTTTTTCACAGTTCGGAATTGTGACCCACTGTGTCATCCTCGCTACCGTTGATAACGCGTCTCGCCGTCGCGGGTTTGTAGTGATGTCAAACCACGCCGAAGCGAAAACTGCCATGGACAATATCTCCCAAACGAACATCAGGTACGTTGCCGCGATGGCCCCACACACTCGCCATTTACTTGACCATGTACTCCGCAGAGGGTCTATCGTTGATGTATCTTGGGCTGTTGTTCAGCGTTCTCAAGGTGTGCTTTACTTACTAGGGACTTATCAGCTTACCAATAGAATCCACACCCAGGCTTTCTTGATGGCGGTGATAGGACTGTTACCCTAGAAGGCCAAGTTGACTCGGCTCCTCCTAGCGCCAATCTTAGTTCTACTCCTGCTCCTGCGTTCCAGCCCTCTGGTCTTTTGAGCGACCACCCCAAAGTCAGTCCACTCTCGGGTGCTCGGTCTTGTCATGCGAGCATCTTTGTTCGGAATCTTCCTGCACTTCTATTTGCTCAAGATTCTGACCTGGAGCCCTTGTTCTGCCCGTTTGGCGACGTTATAGAAATACGAAGACAGGGCGTATCTTCGGCAGCCTGGTCTCACACCGATACCATCTCCGTGGTTGTCACCTATTCCTCAGTTGCGGGTGCAAGAGAAGCCAAGGCAGTTCTGGAGGGTCAGCGCTATGGAGACATTCCTCTCATAGTGGAGTATCTCCCATCATTCGACTGCAACGCCGGGGCTGGCTGGAAATACGGTCGTGATCGTGTTGCTGGGTCATCCTTGAATCCCTGCGCGTCTCCCTTTGTCTCTGACACCCCCTCGGCTGCCTCTGCTCCCCCTACTTGTCTCGTCTCTGGAACTTTCCCGGACTATTTTTCGAAACCTACGTCGAGCGGATCAACCACCCTTCTGAATCGTTTCTCGCTCTCGGAACCTGTCGCGCAGGGGTACAGATCGCTTCCTGCCTCTGGCTTTCCATCGCGGTCCAACTCTGCTGCGTCGTGGAACATTTCACATGCACGCCAGAGTTTCCATGCGTAGCCACCGGTGCAGACTTCGTAACCAATCCGTAGCAATCTTTGACAGTCTCAAGAAAGTCTTCCTATTATGATCCGTCAGCGATACCATTCCCCAAATTTCTCTTGCGCTCCACCCGAAATACTAGAAAATCCAACCGTCAGCTTCGTGTTTATGTTTGGTTGCTCAATTCTATCGACTATTTGGTATATTCACCTGTAGCAACGTCGTGTCGTCGCGGAGTTGATCCAGGAACGATCGCTACCAGGCAATTGTTGGTCATGGACCGTGTGTAATCATTCCTTCATAATTATTGTTGTTTCCGCTCTCTCCAACAATCAAGTCATGTCCTTTCCTGTGATGTATTAGTTTTTCGACCACCGTGGTAATATTATAGAAAGTGATTACCACGCCCCGATGAAGTGACTTGGCTCTGACCGGAGATTTCGGCCCGGATGTTATGTCCTCTGACGACTCTGACACAGGCGGTGGTCGACTCAGAAGACGACCACAAGGTTTCCGGCCTTTACCCCGACCTTCATTATCAAGTGGTTTCGTGGGTCAAAGCATTCCGGAACTGCCTGAGTTAAACGAGGTTCATGGCTCTGCACCAAGTAATGAACTTACTCGTATCGCGACATCCTCACACTCAGCAGGGCTTGGAGGAGAAAATGCCCCGTCGAATGACCCAAGAAATATGTTCTTTGTAGGAACGGTGTTGACGGAGTCTCCGGTCTCCAGCCCGAGTCCATCTGATGATCAGAGGCCGTTCTCATTGGGTCTTGGTCCACCAAGAGGTCCACTGCCTCGTCCACGCCCTGTCAAGAAATCATCGTTGCTTTCCAACATATCCATATCTTCCTCTGCCTCCGACCTCGCCGCCATTGATGAACCTCCTTCACCCTCTCGACGACGATGGGATGATCTACGCCATCACTTCCTGCCTCAACTTTTGTCCAGTCGCGCTTCAGACATCCAGTCCTCTTCTACCCCACCTCCTGCGTTCTTTGCACCCCCACGCCCTTCCACGCCCAAACAATTTCGAATGCCTAAGCTTGGATTTAGGCAAGTCGTCGAACAAGCCCCGGAAGCGTTGGTGGATCAAATCACGAGGTTTGGGGATGATATTCTCAGGGCATCAAGAGCAGTGCGCTCTGCTGAACCCAAAGCACAGAGAAGGGAACGCGAGGGAACTCTCGCGACCGTGGCAACGTCATTTAACATGAGTTTCATGAGTTCGAACGCAAGTCTGGGGTTGGGCACGCCAAACCCAAACTACCTACCGCCCAGTCGCGCAAAGGCCGTGCGGAGACCACCATCCCTCCAGTCCATGTCTGTATCGCACTCGCCGTCAGCAGCCCCCACTTCCTTATACACTGTCATTTCGTATTATGCGTCCATCACCCCTAGCCAAAAGGACTCCACAATTGTTTTACCACACGAAAGCGAGGTCCTTTCTGCCTTATTGTCGCCTTTCGTGAGCGTCAGGAGCGAGAAGGACGTCAACGAACAATTACAAGCAATGGAGGCTTTTGAGACCATAGTGAAGACCTGGCGAGCAGTCTCAGAAGTGGTAGTACATTGAATAACGTCGCCAATGTCTCTTCTAACTGTTTGTCTGTGTCATAGGCATTTCTCGAACGCTGCCTTTGGTGCTGCAAAGTTGCACGAATTACCCAAGATAGGACGGGCGTTCGGATGAAGGCTCTCGTCGCCTTATCCACCTGCTTATTTTCCTCTGCCGGCCTATTCGCCGCTGGCTCCTTCGTCCATTTACAGACGCTGTTTCAGACGTTGTTCTCTCTACAAGTATCTCTGCTTGCCGAAGGTGATTCGGAAGGGGCATCGTACGTACGCGAACTTATCGACGGTGTAAGAAAGGTCGGACGCAACGAAGGGCTTGGTAGCTCCATGTTGATCCAGAAATACGAGGTCCAGCTCGTTTCCGAAGCTGATACTCAAGCAATCCTTGAATTCGCGGTCATTATGGCTTTGGCGGCCTGCTTGGAGAGTGCGATGCAAGACGAGCATCGGTATATCCTACATCATCTCGCGGAGATGAAGGTAAGCATAGGTTGCATCTCCTGGTCCTTGTGAAGTGATCTTTCTATAGGAAAGCGGATTCGGTGACATTGCATCGTCCCACCATTCACCGGACCTGATGCGTATTAAATCACTCTGCGTCGCCCACTGTTCTCATGCACTTCTAAGTTTTCTGCCCTCCAGTGATGGGGCGCAACGATCCACTGAAGACTATTACTTGGTCTTTCGAATCCTTACCGAATCATTGATTCCAACGGCCCATACTCTCGTCCACGATGAGGTGTTTGATTGTAAAGTTGTTTCTGTCAGGCTCGCTCTTAATATTTTGCACCTGTCTGGTAAGGAGACCGGTATCGCATCCCTTATTGGAGAGTGGTACCATGGTCACGATCAATGGAGAGCGGCTTTTGAAAGCCGCAATCCAAACTATGGTCAGTGTTGTTATCTGCGTACTCGCAAAGCTCCATTCTGTTTTTCGCAGGTGAAAGAGGACGATTGGCAAGCGGTGGCCACACTCCTCACGACTTTAATGGAACAATTACCAAACGAATTACGCTTTCCAGCCGCAACTAAGTTTCTTCCGGCATTAAATGAGGTGCGTCACTCCCAGCACCAGCGTTTTTTTTCTTGGGCTAAGAATACCTCTCAGAAACTTGTTCTCGACCCACCTCCGCTTCCTTTCCCGGGACTCACAGAACTTCTAGAGATAGTCTCCCAAAAGCTCCCAAAACTCTTCTATAAGCCTCTATTTGCTTGCGCGGCGGGAACCAAGACCTCTTCTGTCTTAGACCATTTGCGGACCGTAACAATGCTAGCGCGGTACCTCCCGTCCTTCTGGATCCGGGACGCCGAAATGTTACTGGTAGTCATCATGAGCGATTCCAGGAGTACAGACCAGGACCCACAAGGCGATGTAGGGCCCCAGTGGGGTCAAGTCCGCCTCGGCCAACTTGCAATTTTGATTGAGCTTATCGCACACGTTCAATCTGAAAGACATGGTAAAGACGCCCAGACAGTGAGCTTTGTCCCGTCCGATTTGATCCAAAGCTGAGCGACGTAATCAGATCTCCACCCCCGC
Source organism: Lactarius sanguifluus (assembly GCA_021527775.1). Lineage (NCBI taxonomy): Eukaryota > Fungi > Basidiomycota > Agaricomycetes > Russulales > Russulaceae > Lactarius > Lactarius sanguifluus. The sequence goes on along the minus strand of JAKEYF010000048.1, from coordinate 281,952 downwards.
GTTTCTTACTCAGGCTCGATTCTTCTTCGCATTTGAACATCGCCTCGGTGCATTCCTCGATGGGAAGGTGGTTTGAATACTTCCATATAGTTGCGTTGACTGACTGGGACTTAAGGAGCGCACGCTCTTAATACCGGTAGTCCAGAGAATATTGTTGGTCATCCTATTTTTCGAGGTCCGGCTACTCGTAGGCTCTTTGAAACCGTAGGCTCATCTTCATATCCCAAACCCCGATAGCTGATGCCTGCTCAGGGCCCAATGGTTGTCTCGTGTCATGTCTTGGATTCTTAGCTCCGAGGAAGACACACGAGCTGCGCAGAGTGACATCATTACGATTCACGAAGCACTCGCCGATATTTATAGTTCGCTTCAGCGGTGGTCACCGACCTTGCGAAAGGTAGTAATTTACTCGTCCCTATTCACAGTTTTGCACTGACTTGGCGAAGCACGAAAGCGTTTTTCTCTTGTCACCTTCGGCCTCATTGGATGGTGGACTGTCGCCGACTCATCCACCTGCGATCACCCCCCCTCCCTTCCTCACTTTCTTTGCCCGGGGGCGACACTTGGCAAACTTCTTCAAGGGTCTGTTGAGCAATTCGCTTCGTCTCCTGGTGGCAGTCTCTGGCCTTTTATCCAAGGAGGACCACGAGAGTCTTTGTCCATTCCTTTGGAAGAGCTGCCTCACTCAAGCGGCGTCTGGGATTCAAGCCTCGGTGGGTCCACATTTGGCTGGCGTACATCCTATTGATTTCGGGTTCATCACTCCACACAGGCAACTTTCTTGATTATGCAGTGCGCAGAGAAGGCCCCGACTGCTGTTCTGAATCTAATAAAGGCCGATATTAAAAGGTTTGCCTTTGAAAAAATGTCTTTATACGTGACTTCACATTTGGCGTCGACAGTTCGGAGGCTCCCATTCGTCTTCTCGCGGCGCGCCGCTTGAGCTTGATCTCTGGATGGCGTTTCCAAATGCTGTCGCAGGAGTACCTTGTTGATAAGAATTTCCGAAGGCCGTTTAAATATGCTCCGACCCCCGTCTCATTCATGCCCACGGACATTGGCTCTAGTTCTTTCGTGTTCAGGGAGGACTCGGAAAAAAGGAGTGTCGTTAATGGGCGGGTTCTTCCGCTAGAACTTCGAAAGAGGCTCGCAGATATAGGCTGGACCCAAGATGAAAACGCAACGGACCAAAAACGCGAGTGGATTATGACACCTTTCTCGCTATTTTCCATGCAGCAGCTCGAAAAGCTGGACGCCAGTCTTCCCACATCGGTCACATCAAGTTCTTCACAGCCCGGAATTCACGAAAGCCCTTCGCCGCCTTTGGCAGATAAAAGGTCATTATCGTCGTCGTCGTCACCCCACGGTGTCAAACGTCGGTCCATTTTTGTGCCAACCTTGGCATCAATCCTACCCGACCTAGCAGCGCTTGCGTACGATACTGACCACATCGTCAGCCAACGCCTCTCGGGTTGCGGTCATGGACTTGATGCGACACGACCCAACCCTCATCACCAGACCTGCTTTCGACGTCTTATCAACAGGAGAGACTTCTTTCCAATTCGTTTTCTCAGTCCTTAGGCGCTACATTTATACCCATAGTACGCTCCCCCCTGCCATGGCACACCACCTATTCAATCATTTGGCGGGTTTTCTCAAGCTCTCTGCAAGGCAAGGTGAAGGCGAGGACACACTCATGAGGTTCGCCTACACCGTTCCGCTACTCTCGAAACTTGTTTCCCAAGTCAGCGACATGTCTCTACGAGAACTTCGGCGTGCCAAAGTGGATATTTTCTTGATCCCGTCTGGTTCGCTTTGGTTTTCTTCATCTACTCCCGCAGGTCCCATGTTCCCTCGGTCTCTAAGTGAAATCACAAGTAGTTCTGAAGTGGCTACGTTACATCGACTTGGGAGGGTAGTACTCGTCCGAGTCGCCCAGAACCTGTTATTTATGAATATGCTTAAGCGCAATCGCCAAGAAGTCCAGGCAATCAGGAAAAACATGTCTCGTTTAGTTCTACCAACCACGGCAGATGCTGACCAACGATCCTCGGATCCGCTTGCTTTCTTGCCAAAGAAGGAGAGAACCACGTATTTCAAGACTACCCTAGGCGCCAATACCTCCGCTCTCTCCCTTTTACTCTCAAGGTGTCACGTCCTTCTAGTTACTGAAATCTTTCGCTCTCTTCCGCGTCACCTCAATGACAGGAGCGAACTTGCTGTCATTATTGATGGTCTAAATGAGATATTGCTTGTTCACGGGGACGACATTGGAATTGTCGCACACGTCCTTATTGGTGAGGCAATAGTCGCATTCGGACGTTCTTTGACTCATTCCGCTCTAGCTTTGATGACAGCCAGCGCACGCTTTCATCGGCTGTTCACTTCAGGTGGAGGCTACACCCTCTTCATATCTGTCCTCTTCAAGGTTTATTCCGAGTCGGAATCCAACGAGGGCGTCAGACTCGCGATAGAATACTGCATAAATCGTTTCTACGCCGTCCATCAAGAAGCCTTTGTCTTCCAAGCTCTTAACGTGCTTTCGCACATAGTCGTGCTTCCCGAAGTAGACGGTCCTTGGGTAGCTAAGCAAATATTCTTACTCCTCTCCACACTCAAGGACCACTCTCCCGTACATGCTGCCGACGCTGCTGGTATTCATGGCTCCAACAAAACGGAGGAACAAGAGGCTCTGATGGTTCGCACGGCGGAGGAAAAACCCCAGGCATTCCTCGCTTTATTGCGAAGGGGCAGCGGATCACAAGGAGAGAACGTCGGGATCATGGTTCCGGATCAATACGAAGGCAGTAATCTTGCTTTAGACAACTTCGTTCGGCTTCTTCTGACCGTGATTGGTCATAACCCCAATATCCGGCGTGCAGAGCAGTTCCTCCGTCTGCTACGACTCATGGCACCGCATATCTACGATTCATCCCCCGCTGCCCGGAATGTGCTTCAGGAAGGAATCTCCGCCTTGAGCGCCATCTTTATATCCCGTAGCGCTGGAAAGCCCAAGAGTGCTGAAAACCCACAGATCAGTGGCGATGAAACAAGTAACGTGTTCTCCCAAGCCGCTGCCGCTAGTATCGACCTTTTCGAGGCAACAAAAAGTCCGAGTGACCTCGTGGAGATGAGGCTTGACTACCTCTCTCTTGTCGCCGAATTCACGAAATGCGGGGGGTACTTTGGACCTGTAGCGTTCGGGCGCATCTTTGGCCTTGTTAAGATAATGTTCAAGGAATCCGATCGTGCGGGCGGCGAACGGGTGGCTTCGTTCTTGGGCTCCTTAGCTCGTAATGTCCTCGTACGGGGTTCATCCAACCTCCAACTAAAGCAGGTCCTTACCTTCTTAAACGAATTGGCTCCTATTTTCAAAGCCTATGCTGCGGACGCGGACTTTTCTGGAGTACTAGAAGTCGTCGTCCAGCTGGCAGAAGACCCCGCATATGCCAACCAGCCTGCGTTCTCGCTTGTAGTCGTCACGCACTTCTGTGCAGCTGGTTTGGAGGTGTACGAGCGGCTAGCCTCGGAAGGTCCTACGTTTTTCACGCCGTTTCAGCACGCACTGGTCAGGCTTTTGTGTCGGGCGACTCTTCTGGCTGGCGTTGACGTCGTGAGCCTGATTGAGCAGCGCCCTTTGACATTTGAATTCGTTGCTGGCATTCTGTACCCAATGACGTTGAACCTACCTACGGCCGCAGATGTTGCGAGTGACACCCGTTGGATGGTGGAGTCCTGGCGCAGGACAGCGACCATACGAACGTCGATCTGCCTCCTCCATCTAGCTATGCAAGCCTGTCAAAGACAAGGACCCGCCAGCGACAAGGCAGAGAAATCTTCTCAACCTGAGCGTAGCCGTTCACAAAAACGGAAGAAGGATTCCGTAAAAAGATCACCGGCCGCAACCCTCTCGATCGCACTTCAAGCCCTCAAAGTAATCGTGTTGAGGGCAGAAGACGACATATCTAAAATTTCTCCGGGGATTTGGGTGCAGGTGGGATCGCTCCTTAAGAGCGTACTCTCAGTTGGAAGTGCAAGATTTGCGGTCCGTAACCAAGGAGTTTCCATCCCATCATCTCCCACAGAGCCTTTTGCGACCCTGAAGCCCCGACTATCGGAGGATTCAGACCCGTTCAGGTCTTTATCACCCCACATTAACCCGTCTCGCCCTCAGTCTCCCCTGCCTTTATCCTCTCCCCAACCATCTCTCATTGACTATTTACTCTGGTCAATGCTGGAGTTTGTTTGCCGTCGCAGATCCTCGCTCATGCTACAGATGCGACTGTTCTTACAAGAGACAACCGCAACTCTCAATGAAGAGCTTCGGGCTCAGCAAGCTCTGCCAGTTCGGGACAGGCGTCTCTCTTATGCGTCCGCATTTTCGAAGCCGCGTGGGAAATCGGGATACTGGTCAAGAACGCCATCTCCCGACGCCTCACCCTTCCTTGCTCCTGTTAGACCAAATTACGAGGACGTTTTGCTGACTCCGCCCAAGTTAGAACGCAAGCCGGGCTACGCGAGGAGTCCAACTACTCCTGGTGGCTCTGGGGTCGCAGAGCCAAGGATTGTGCACCTAGGACCTGTCGACAACTTTGACATGTTCCGACGGTCACCCTCACCAGGACTTTGGGAGACCGGAACCAAGTCGCGCAGGTGGCTGATGGCTAACTCGACATCAATAAAGTCGGCAAAACTCGTACTAGCGACATACCGTCGGATCCGCGCCGTGCAACAAATTATGGGATATACTGAACTACTCCCAGTGCCTGATAGCGTGGACGGGGATGAGGATGACATTGGGGTTTGGTCAAGAGGGAGGGCATTACGTGCAATTGAAAGTGAGACCGCAGATCTAATGGAGGAGTTCTGGGAGTCAACTACGGAGGATCAAGGGTAAGAAATGCCACCTTAATGAACAAGTGTTTACCATGATACAATAACTCTCTGTTTACATGTTATACCCAGTATCAATAATCCATAACGTAGAACAGGTTCATAAGACTCCGTGACGTGTGCAATCCAGAAGTTTAAATAGTAGGAAAGATGAACGATAAAAGAGGGTCGACGTTGTTGCCCTAGCGAAGCCAAACAAGGAGCAAGGATAATGCGCCAACAAGCGACCACGTCATGCCGAAAGAAGCGCTACACGTTGGAGCTCCGTTGATGAGGATAGACTGATTGGAGAAATTAACACTCGGTGTCATAGCTGAGGAATTGGCACCATAGACGTAGGAAGTGTCCTTCGGGTCGGGCGGCGTGGGATCCGCGCACTGTACGTCAACAGACTTTAGGAGTGCATAAAAGTGACCTAGGTGCATGTTGAGAACCGAAGTAATCACGAGGCTATCCACAATTTCACCTGTGGCCTGGTAGTCGGGATCTTGCCAATTAATCATGCCGCCAGCCCAGTCAATTGTGCCCGGGGAGGACGTGTTGACGCCGGCTGGCCATAAACTACCGAAGCAATGTTGAGACGCCACTCAGATGGCAATACGCGCGAGGGTACCTTATTTGAATGGAGGATGGCGTCGTCGGGTAATGGGCGATACCACCCGCATCAACGGTGTCCGCTTTGTTGACAGTACGAACGACCTTATTGTCCAGGAGGAACGTCAGGTTGTTAGGTTGCCAATCGATCTATTACAATTGAACGATCAGCACTGGCGCTCAAAGTCGCGGTAGCACAATTGTCCCACAGAGAAAGAATGGTAATTGGAATAAGTATCCGAGATGCCGTTTTCAACTACACCTTGCGTCTCCGCAGCTGTAGGTGGACTAGGGTGAGACGAGCAGAGGACACTGGGAATGGACCAGGAGGAAGCCTACGGATATTACCCTGCCAGTAGAAATTCGTCTGGCCCGTGGTCGTATTGGCACCAGGGAATTCCCAGTCGATCTCGTCCTTGATGTCGCTCATAGTGACGAAAGCGGTCACAACGCCATTCCAACGACCTGTCTTCACTGATAGAACGAATCAATGACATAGGACGAAAATGGAGTCTTGCGCACTCATTGCGGTAATTATCCCGTAATGCACGTAACGTGTGGACGATATTCGCGTTCCGCCATTGTTCCGGGTGAGCATGAGAACGAGCTCTCCACCGCTCGAGTTGGTGTTGGAGATATCGCCCTGGTTCAACACCCAGTCTAGATGACGGGTCAGAAAAGTTAGTATCGGCATTAGATGGTGGCTCACCATATGCAGCGGGATAACCGTCGAGCAGACTCGCGTTGGGATGGATGCGTGTCTGATCATTGAAGGTATACTAAGGAAAAATCAGCAGCCACAAACAAGTAAATTGTCGGAGACACTGACGTTTGCTGATCGACAGATGGGGTTGGGCACACAGGAATTCAAAGAGTGGGAAGCAAGTGGATTGCAGCCACCAAGGCAGAACTAAACAGTCACACTGGATATGCCAGCGCCTGAACTGTAGATATGAGGTGAAAACATACAGTGCCGTCACCGCAGAAACCAAAGGGGCCTGCTCGTAGTTTATTCACGTCAAATTTGCACGCTATTCAAGGGACTCACTGCAGCAAGGAGCCAACGCTGGGCATAGATTGGTACTAATGCTAGATGGACAGTGGGTGCTATGAGCCGTGGGAGTGATAGAGCGCCTGAGATACCGTGACGTGCCATGTCTGTCCACCCTGAGCGATGACAGCAGCCGTAAGCGATACTACGATCAGCAAGAGTGTGCAAGTCATTTTAGCTTCCAATTGCTCTTTTTACGAAACGAACGAGGGCGCGTATTCATATTCAAAGTGCGATTAGGGGGAACGGACCCTGAGTCAGTCACCGAAGCACGGGTAATGCTCCCGAATCCAAACATACATCAACAACGCGTCAATTCAATACGTCGACGCGTCCGAGTCGAGCGGAGACCATCTTCACACTAACCACCGATACTCTGTTTCCCATGCCTTCTCTAAAACAGAAATCTCAGGAAAAGGACCCGAAAAAACAAAAGAGCCTTCTGGGATGGCTATCCAATCCTGGAGCTGCTAAGGGGGCTAGTTCAAGCCTGGAGCAACCGCGACTTGGCGCCATCAATCCCTCAATCACGTCCTCCAGTCCTGGTGGGCGTGATTCTAATTTTCGAGACCCCTTCTACAAAACGGGGAACCAACACCGGAGCCATCTCACGCGCAGTGAAGAGTGCTACTTATACCAAATCATCAGATGGTAGGAAGGAGCATCAATGACACACCACCGACCAGTGATCCCATTGATGTGGACATCTCTTCTGATGAGGACCTATCCAAACGTGAGACTGAAATCGGTGTGTAGCACTCATATAAGCGCATATACTCTCATAATAAGCGGATTCTGTGCTCCAGACTCGTGGAAAACGAAAGATGGCCATCGAGGATTCAGACGAAGGAGAAGAAGGCGACAGTAGTGTTGCGCACAAAAAAGGTTCATCAGCATACAAGCGTTCTCAGGAACCTGGTAAGGACAATGGCTCGTCCACGTCGCAGATCCCTCCACTTACCGACGCCAATGTACCCTTAGGGCAAGCAAAGAAGGCTCGCATGGCTGCGTTAGAAGACTGACACATTCATAGAGAGTGATGGTCACGACGGTCCTGTATCTGCCTTTTCTCAGACCTTGAGCAAGTTCAAGAAGTCGCCAAAGAAAAAAGGTTGGCCCCATTTATGACATTCGTATCCGGCACTTGACAAGTCGCTTCTATTTTCAGCCCGTCGTGCGAAGGTCCTCAGGCGACGACGACGACTTCATTGTTCCTGATGACGGACAGCGAAGACGATGCTGCGTCGCGTTCCTCTCGTTCTTCCAAACGCTCTTCCCGACTGTCCCTTCTGAGCGACGATGAGGACGATGAGGACAACGTACGATCTCAAAAGTCTAAGAAGTCGCTAGGGACAGCCGCCAGACCATCTCTCAAGAAGGCTCAGGCAGCCAACAGCTCGGCGAATGCTTCTACCAATAACTTCCTCACAGCAGCAGAACGAAGGGCTCAGGCGACGAAGGACGAGAAAAAATCTCAGGAAGACCCGTTTTCCTTCTTGTTAGATGTCAGAGACGTATGGATACATCGTGACTTTTCGGCAGTGCCTCGTATTGATGCGCGTCTTCTCCTTCGCAGAAAGATGGCGTCCGGCCTGGGGAACCTGGTTATGACCCTCGGACATTGTATGTCCCTAAGAAGGCTTGGAATGACTTCAGCCCTTTCGAGAAACAGGTACTCAGCATCCTTATTCAAACGTGATATTATGATTGATTTCTTGTTTTTAGTTCTGGGAAATCAAGCAAAATCACTACGATACGGTTGCGTACTATTCACTTACTCAGTGGCTTGGATTAACTCTGGTAAATAGATCTTATTTTTTCAGAAGGGGTGAGCTATTGCTACTTCGTTCTTATGACTCAATGCGAATAGAATATCTCTCTTAGCAAATTCCTCGAGGTATGGTCACCTTCTCCGCAGGCTTTTCAGTCATTCACCCGCCGATATTTAGCTGTACGAAGAAGATGCTCGGGTCGGGCATCGTGAATTCGACCTCAAACTCACGCAACGCGTCAAGATGTCTATGGTGAGCCCGTTCCTACTTAACCTCTTTCGTTTTAACCAAAGGTATTCAGGTGGGTGTACCGGAGATGTCTTTCAATTTCTGGGCAGCGTCAGTGCGGTCTCCGTATTTGTCTTCCAAAGTGTGACTAATGTCTATTTTCAGGAAATTCTTGGCAAAAGGTATTCATGCTCGAGCATGTGCACCTACCCGGGTTGATAACAGTTGTCTTGGCACTAGGCTACAAAGTGGGTCGTGTCGATCAATCTGAAACTGCGCTCGGTGCAGAGATGCGTCTTGCTGCAAACAAGTCCAGAGGTAAAGTGGGTAGTGACAAACAAAAAGAGAAGATCGTGCGGAGGTGTGTGATTTGTTCCTAGAGACCGTTTCCGCCTGACAGGGCTCGCAGAGAGTTAAATAAAGTCTACACTAATGGTACTCTGGTTGACGATGAACTTCTTACCGACGATCAGGCTGGACATTGTCTCTCTATCCGTGAGGACGAGGCAGGTGGCGAATATGGAAGTTTCGGGATCTGCGTCCTGGATAGTGCGACCAGCGAGTTCAATCTAAGCGCTTTCGATGACGACGTGTGTCGTACAAAGCTCGAGACTCTGGTCAGGCAGTTGCGGCCTAAGGAAATTATCTTCACGAAGGTATGGCGAGCTATTGTGGCTACTACCCGTCGTTTTCCCAGTCCGATTTTTCTTCAATCAACGCAGGGAAATCTGTCCGTGGCTACGACGCGCTTACTAAAGATTATACTTCCGGGAGCCTGCCTCTGGACTAGTCTTCGTGATGTAGAAGGTTTCGGTTATGACAGGACGCTCGACGAGCTGAAAGATCTATATGGGACTTCTAGCGAAGAGACCATGGGTGACGATGACTACGGTGCGATCCCAACAGCTATTCGCGATATGCTCGGGTATAAGAACGCAATTGAAGCCCTTGGTTCCATGATGTGGTACGTTGTACTTGTTTACTGGTCCAAAGTTTTACTGAGTGAGGTCTCCAGGTACCTCCGCCAGTTGAACATCGACAAGGACATTTTAACGATGAAAAACTTCAACGTGTACGACCCGATGAAAAGGGGACAAGGCCTTGTCCTCGATGGACAAAGTTTAGCTCATATCGAGGTGCTACTCAATAGCGAAGGAACTGAAGAAGGGTCCCTGCTGCAGCTCCTTGGTCGTTGCGTCACCCCATTCGGTCGGTTTTTCTGCATGCGTTGTCCTGCAGCTTTCTGAACCGTGACTTCAGGGAAACGGTTGTTCCGCATCTGGTTATGCATGCCCCTGCGCGAAGTCTCTGATATCAATGCTCGGTAAAATTTGCTCTGTCCGTCACTATTTTTTTTTTTTTTAGCTGAGAGTTGGTGTCAGACTCGACGCAGTTGAGGACTTGATGAATCACGCCACCTTTGAGGGCGAATTCATGGAGGTCGCCAAAGGTTTGCCAGACTTGGAACGTATAGTTTCTCGTATCCATGCGAAAAACTGCAAAGTCAAGGACTTCTTGAAAGTTCTCAAGGTGATACCCTCCTACAGTCACTATATCGTTCATCTAATGCCTCGACAGTCCTTTGCAGTATTAAGCAAAGGTCTATCTAAGCTGGCAGATGCCTCTGAGACGTTTGAATCGAAGACCATTCTTGGGCTGCTACGCTCAGCTCCAGACCTGCTCCCACATATCACGAACGTTGAATCAAGGTTTGAGAGACCAGAAAAGGGTATGGATATTTCTATTCAAAACATGACGTAAAAGCTTCACACGGGGTTATCTCGTCCAGACAATGATGACCTCTTACCGGTCGAGGGTAAGGACGAGGCGTATGACGAAATCGCAGAAGAGATTCGTGAGCTTGAGAAAGATCTCGATAAAACACTCAAAAAACTGGAGAAGCAGACCGGGTTAATACCGTCCTACTCATCCTTCGTGTCGTTGCCACCTAACGCACAATCGCAGATGTCCCCTGCAATATTGGCACAGTGCTCAAGGAAACAAGGCAAGTACAACCGTGCGCCAGTGTCGAAGTAATTGACCATTTCCTAGGAAATATATCTTGTTCAAGTCAGTTCTGGTCACCAGCGTATTCCGAACGACTGGATCAAGAGCGGCGGAACCAAGGTCTGTCTGAAGCTACTCCGTCAATTGCTTTCACCAGATCTAATATTCACCAGGCTTTCTCTCGCTGGACTGTCCCCGCCCTAGGCAGCACAATTCGACAACTCAAAGAAGCTCGTGAGCGACGTAGTGCGAGCGTCAAGGACTTCAAATTCCGCTTGTTCGCTGAATTTGACAAGGACCGCAGTGTCTGGCTGCGCGCGATTCGTGTCATGGCTGAACTTGATTGCCTCTTCAGTCTTGCTAAATCTTCCAATGCTTTTGGAGAACCATCTTGTCGGCCACAATTGGTCGAAGGTGATATGGCATGGATCGAGTTCGAAGAGCTGCGCCATCCTGCAATGGCTCTGAGGACGAAGAGCGACTTTATTCCGAACAACGTGAAGTTGGGTGGAACAGTGGGAAGGATTTCGCTCTTGACTGGTCCGTATCAACCTAGCGTGTTCTCATATAAACTCACTTTCCGTATCCACGTAGGACCAAACATGGGGTAAGAATATTGACTTATGTAGTTTAAAAATATCTGATAGCTGGGTGCTGCAGAGGCAAATCCACAGTGAGTGCAGAAGAGTTCCGATTCGGGTTCCGTGCTTACTTTGTCTAGGTTATGCGCATGACAGCAGCGGGAGTTGTAAGTCATGTTTGCTGAGAATCAGTGCAACACATTGATGTTCGCATGGCAAGATCATGGCGCAGATGGGCATGTTTGTTCCTGCTCGGAGTGCCAGGTACGCATTCCATGATCGGCTGAGGCGACTGCCTGATGATATACTCAAGGCTATGTCCGGTGGATTCTATCCTCACTCGCATGGGTGCCTATGACAACATGTTCTCCAATGCGAGTACGTTTAAGGTCGAACTCGATGAATGGTAAGAACCCTGTTCTACCTTCCAAATGATCCGTATTCACGCCTTACAGCTGCAAGATAATGCGAGATGCAACACCGAAGTCGCTTGTGATCCTTGACGGTGTGTCGGAATAGCGTCACCTATGGCAGCATAATTGAGTGATGTTTTCACAGAGCTGGGCAGGGGTACTTCGACATATGTAAGTCCTTCTCGGTACCACTGACCTGACGATAATAACGTAGTCTCTCTCAGGATGGGATGGCAATCGCCGGGGTAGGAAACAATCTCAGTACCCCGACCTGTGACGTTCCTAAAGAATTTCTCCCAGGCCGTCTTACATCAATTGGCCACGCACACCTTAGGCTCTGGCATTTTTTGCGACCCATTATGGGTCCTTGACCGACGACTACGCCTACCACCCTAATATCCGAAACATGCATATGAAAACGCTGGTAGACGACGAAAAGCGGGAGGTAGGTTTCTCTGCTCACACCTTACGCGGATCATTCTTTTAACGCTTTCGCAGCTTATATTTTTGTACAAGCTAGTCGACGGCATTGCAACGTCGTCTTTCGGAACGCACGTGGCGAATCTCGCTGGAGTACCAATGGATGTTGTTGAACGTGCGGAGGTCATCTCGAAGGACTTTGCGAGCAAGTTTAAGGAAAAGATGGAAGACAAGCGAAGGAAGTTGGCCTCTGCAAGATTGCCCATCGACACCCAGGCTGACTTCACCTATCTGTATAAGCTCGCGGTTGGGGAGTGCGCATTGGAAGGAGATCCTGTTAGAAGACGAGAGGCACTAAAAGGATTGAAGATGGCTATCGGAATCGGATCGTTCGGACAACGTGTTAAAGTTACATAATCATAAATTGAGCGGGTGTGGACTGCGATCGACCGACGAGCGTTCGTTGTCGCTTTTCAGCTTTCAGCTCTGCTGTCCTCGTCTGATCCCCTCTTTCCTCAACCACGATCATGTCCTCCCAGTACAGCCCTCCACCCGATAACTCTTACGACCCTACTGAACCCCAACCTCACCCTTATTTGCATGAGCCCGTCCTTTACATCTCCGGTCTCCCTCGTTATGTAACGGATGAGAATCTTGCCATCGCGTTCAGCACCTGTGCTCCTTTCCGCCCCCGAATCGCGCGTGACGACTCGAATAATCCGCTTTCGGGCACCATCGAGTTCAAGGTCTTACACAAAGGTGTGCATCCCAAGCGCTCAGGTCCAACACATTTCCATCGCCTCGTTGCTGACCGATGCGCGTCTCAATGCGTGTTTTACAGCCGAAACGGCGCTTGCCACCCTCCAAGGACGCCAGATCCCAGGGCTGTCACCACCTGTCGTTCTTGTACTCTCTCCTTATCCCCCAACCACGCCCCCAACACCCCTTCCACCCCCAAGCGCGTCTCCACGTCTCGTGAAGCACCTTCCGCCAAATTACACCGACCCTCAGCTGTTTGATCTTTTCCGTCCATTTGGGGCGCTTGCTTCGGTTCGTGCCCAGACTAGCTTTGGTCAAGACACGGGTCTGGTAGAATTTTGGAGAGAAGAGGACGCGCGGCGTGGGGAAGAAGCTTTGCACTGCGCCGACGTCGAAGGTCAGAATATCGCCGTCCAATTGTATCACCGTAGAGGAAGTGGTGTCTTGTCGGAATTCAGTCCTAGGGCTCCTCCATTTGTTCCATCCGGTTCAGCTTATCCCACTCCTTACCCGACACAAGTGAGTTTCCAAAGTTCCAACCGAAGGAGCATTCCTCATTCCCCGATCAGTATTCGCCCCCAAGAGCGAGTCCATACCATCCTCGCTCCCCCCTACCGTTCATTCACGGCCCAGGCCAACAGGTTCAACTCGCACCCCTTCACGGCCCAGGATCCAGCAGTCATAGCGGCCTTATCGATCCTTGCAACTTGTTTTGTAAGGTGCGCATTTCTCGGCTTTCTGCCGACCATCACTCGACCATGTCTTTCAGAATCTTGATCCCTCGATCGATTCAAATGGACTTTTCTCGCACTTTCGAAAAGTGAGTCTGATTCCCGACCGTATACTTCTACTATTGATACCCATGCCGTACAGTACGGTCAAATCGTTAGGTATGTCTGAATAGGGCATGACTTGACTTCATTGCTCACTCTCTCAAGTGCTCGTGTGATGCGAAACGAAAACGGTGATAGCCGCGGCTTTGGGTTCGTGTCGTTCCAAACACCCGATCAAGGTTTGTGGGGCCGTTTTTTTAAAATATCGTTTTGCTGAAATGCTGTGATTAAGCTGCCGATGCATTGCACCAAATGAACGGCGCTCTCCTCGGTTCTAAGCAGCTAGTTGTCCGTTTACACGAGCCAAAGCAATTGCGTCAGGAGAAACTCGCTGCTCGATTCGCCGGTCACAACGGTCATCCCCGTAGCGCGAGCGGTGCTACAAGCCCCACCGCCAGCGAAGGCGGAGAAAGCTACGCTGGGTGGCCGAGCCCAGGTGCTAGGTCTGCAATCCTGGGTTCTCCGGTTGGCCACAGTGAACGCCTGGAGCGACCTCGGAGGGGATCTGGTAGCTATTATAACGTAGGTACAGACTACACGTTTCCGCGGAAATCTAACCCCCCATCGTAGGCTGCTCTCTCCGGGACGCTGAGCCTGTCCATGCGTTACGACGATCTATCCGCACTTTCTCCTGTAGTTCGCAAAGAGGTTCTGACAGGCGAGCTCAGCCGGCGCCTCAAGTCTATGCAGACTATACCTACTGCAGAAATTGACTCTATTGTCGAGTCACTTGTCGGACTATCCCTCAGCGACGTCGTCTCTGCTATTCAAGACCCTGCCAGGCTTGATGACCAGATTCTGCGTGCTCGCACCGCTCTTGCTTCCTCTGCTGTGACGCCCCCAACCAAGACGCCGTCGCCCGCAAACTCACAGGACTCACGTTTACTCGATCCAAACGCCCTAAACGCCACTGCCTCTGCGCCAGAGCACCCCTCGACGCCCATTTCTGTCGCTGCTTCCCTCTCGACACCTCCACGTACATCATCGCCCTCGGGTTCAGTTGCGCCAACCGCTACCTCGGAGCGCGAGCGCATTTTGGCTGCAGTTACTCGCTTGGAACCCTCTCGTGCCGTCGATTTGACTGATTTGCTGATGAGCCTCCCGAAGCGTGAGCGCGCTATGTGCCTGTTCAACGTTGAGGTGTTACGTGCCAAGCTGGTTGACGCGAAGGCAGTTCTGGACAGTGACGAGGGTGTAGACGAGCCCACTACCAATCCTATTCCAGAGCCTGTTACTCCGCAGAGCAAACGTGCCATTCCAGTGTCACAGGAAAGCACCCCACGGACCCCAGACCTTTCCTCTCGTGGCGCTTCCGCAGCTGCCTCGCCCACGCCCGCGACACCCGGTACGACGCATACTGTCGCGTCGCTTGCGCAGCTGCCTGCGGTAGAGATACTTAAAATTGCAAGTTCGCCATCAACGACAGGCTTACCGCTGCCTAAAGCGGATCCACTGGTGGTCGAGGCTACTGACAAATTCGTCGATTCGTTGTCGGACAAGCCGGTCCAGTCACAGAAGCAACTTCTCGGTGAAAAGCTGTGCGTGCCTTTTGTTCCAGCGCCTGTCATTACCCCTCTGATTGGCTGGTTAGATTTCGTGTCGTCAAGTCATTTGGCCTGAAGCAAGCCCCGAAGCTCACCATTGCCCTTTTGGATGGGGACGACCTTCGTGCTCTCGCGCACTTGATGAATAGTTACCCCTCGGTATTGAAAGAAAAGGCCATCATCGTTCAAGCCTCCCTACAGAAGTAACTTCCGCTGTGCTGGTTCTGCACCGTTTCATATACGACTCCTGGAGTGCAACGAATTAACAACATCATTTCGCCTGGACCATACCATTCTTTACGGAACACCCCCTTGTTTCATTACGCATCCCTATCGGATCTCATTTGACACTAAGGCGATTGTACTGATACCTCATTTCGTATAATTCGGTAACATCGCCTTGTTTTCCTGTCTGCTTACGGGGTATGGATTGCTGTGCATCTGAGCGGAAAGCCTGATCTCTCTCCTTTATAACCGCATCTTTACGATACGTCTTTACGTTTTCTTACCCCAGTGTCATTTCGTGTTAATGATGATGACCTTCATGAACTCTTGTGATGCGGTCACATGATATTCACGTGATGATTTGAACGCGTCTGGCCGATGGCCGATGAACGAGCGTTTGTTGGCTGCCACCATGTCCTTAGAATCCGTTGATGTCTTTCAAGAAGAACAGCCAGTCATCGTCGATGGTGACTTAATAGAGGCTGCTAAGGAAAACATTCAACCCCTAGCCTCTGGTCGCAGAGCGACCACTCTTTCTGCCGTCCTCTCCACACCCCATGCACAACGCGAGTCTAAACTCGCAGCAGCGCGGAACCGCCTACGAATCAACGTCGAAATTGCTCTCGAAGACGAAGATGACAACCCTCTGGAAGCGTACTGCCAACTCGTCTACTGGACCCTCGAAAACTACCCTCAGGGACATAGTGCGGAATCGGGACTCCTCGAGCTTCTCGAAGAGGCCACACGTATCTTGAAGGATCACAAAGATGGCTATTGGAGGACAGACCTGCGATACCTCAAACTGTGGGTGCTGTACGCTAGTTACGTGGAGAACCCGACTATCATTTACCGATATCTTTTGGCCAATGACATTGGAACGGCCTTCGCACAACTCTACGAAGAATTCGCCATCGTGCTCGAGCGGAATGGGAGGTATGGACGAGGGTTCCTCCCTTTTTTTTTCTTTAGTGTCAACCAACTTTCGCTGAACGCCAAACGCCACAGGCGTACGGACGCGGACGAGATATATCTCCTCGGCGTCAATCGTCAGGCGTCTCCGGTTGAGCGTTTGCAGGCGAAACATCGGGAATTCCAAAAGCGTATGATGCTTGCCATACCTCTGGACCCCCCACACCTGCCCGAACAACCCCAATCCGCTGCAGCGACGGTGGGCAAGCGCAAAGTCCTGGGCGAGACAACGACTTCTACGACGAAATCGGGGACACGGTCGTCGGCCCACGCCGCCTCCACGTCGACCATAGCGTCCTCTCGTACGCAGGAGGACGTCTTTGGCTCGGGATCTGACGCACCACCCAAGCCAAACGCGCGGCTGCAGGTCTTTGTGGATCCGGGTCCACAGTCACAGGCGACCGAAGACGCCACAGCGACGCCGTGGGATGAACTAGGCACCCGGAAAGAACGCACAAAGGAGAATATCCCGAAGGTCGCAAAGGTGAATGGGGCGACGCTGCGGCAACCGGGGCGGCAGCTACGCGTCGCGTCAGCGCCGGTGGCGTCAAGCTCCCGCATTCCCGTTTTTAGGGATCCCGCGCCTGGTGCAGGGGGTACGATGCCCCCACCGCCAGCCCGTCCGAATGTCCGCAAAGAGAAAGAAGTGGTCCCAAAGACCCCGGCGCGTACCCCCGTCGTGCCGCCGATGGACGAGATACCCGCTACTCCACGGTTTGTGCCGTTCAAAGATGAGGTCGTGAGTGTTTGCACGTTACAGCATGGTCAGCTGCGCTCTCAACGAGAGATCCAGCCGAGTACACCATCTACGTCATGTGGCGCACAGGGTGCACAAGTTCCGGATAGCGTCATGAAGGCGAAGATAGGGACGATGGGGAAACTCGCGTCCTCAGAAGCGGAAGCTTTGAGGAAAGACCCTTTCAAGAACTATCCAGATAAGCCTTGAGATAAGCCATCGTGAGGGGAGAAAAGGAAACGGGCGGGCGAGAACTATATTGTGATTAGTAGTGATTAATTGAGTCAAATGATATCTATCGATCGCAACCCTTTGAAGATGTCCTTCACCAGAGTCGCGTTGTACGCCGCCAATCCCTCCACAACCAGGGGGGAGTCCACCAAACTCAGCGCAAGTAAAGATAAGATTCGTATACACCAACGGAAAGACCGTATTTGTGAGCTGCGGCGCAGAGTGCGAAGCTAAAAGCAAATTTCGCTAACCCTGACTAGATACGCGATATCGCCGTCGGTGCCCTTCTACACACGCACGCATACGTTTCCAGCATTTACTGACCCCGTCAGGGTAACAAAGAACCCCGCACTCGGAGTGTCGTACAGCGGCCACGTCCAAAACACGACCGTCGCACGCATATCTCCGACGGGCTACTACTGTGCTTCTGCCGACACTTTGGGCACCGGTGCGTACCGACTTTCTTCGTCATCGCTGCGTCATTTTCGTTCATTTCGCGACCCTAGTGCGCATCTGGGATATCGTGGGCGAGGACCAGACGCTCAAGGGAGAGTACAAGGTTCTTTCTGGCAAGATGTGTGGCATGCTTGCTCTCTTCTGCTGCGTTACTACTAACGCGCGTTCAATCCTATGATAGCAACGATCTCGAGTGGGACGGCGAGAGCAAACGGATCATTGCCGTTGGTGACGGGAAAGAAAAGTGGGTTGTCTCTGTGGGCTCTGCGGTGCAAAAATGGCTCACTGGTCTGTCTGTTCGGGGTGTATGGGGACGAACTCAAGATTCGGTCATGCGTTCTTGTTCGACAGTGGTTCCTCGACCGGGGAGATCCTCGGTCACTCCAAGGTGCCTGTCCCCACGTCTCGTGCGTGCTGCCTTGATCGAGGGTGCGATTACGTCCTATGCAGGTCGTTAATGCCGTCGCGATCCGACGTCAACGGCCATTCCGCGCTGCGACTGCTGGCGACGATAATCTAATCGTCTTCCACCAAGGTGATGCTATCACCGCATATAATACTTACGTTGGGACCACCTCTCACGCAGCCTTCTCAATTCAATTATCCCAGGGGTCCCCTTTCGGTATGATAAGGTACGCCCCACCCCCACCCGCGCCCTCAACCCCATCTCCCCCACGTTCTGTCGTGTCATGTCGTGTCGTGTCGTGTGGCCGTGGCTGACCCAAAGCGCGCACACCCGCGCAACCTTTCTCCCTTCCTTCCCGGGCCACAGACGATCAAGACGCACACAAAGTTCGTGCAGGATGTGCGGTACGCGCCAAGTGGGGACCACTTTGCGAGCGTCGGATCCGACGGGAAGGTGTTTCTGTACGACTGGCAAAGTGGGCGAAACCCTCGGCGCGTTCTCCGAGGGCCACTCAGGCACCGCTGTGAGTCAGGCACGCGTCCTCTCCGCTCCTCAGTTCAGTATGTTCAAGCACGTGCGGGATGCGTAATAGTACGCGCTCGGCTGGAGCCCCGATAGCAAGGCCATATCGACTTGCTCTGCTGATGCGACCGTCAAGCTGTGTACGTCTCGTACACGTGCCTTCTTCCTTCGCTGCTGATTCGGGTCAAACGAACTAGGGGACATCGAGACCCGCAAGGCGACTACGACGTATACCCTCGGCACGGGGCTCGAACACCAGCAAGTCGGGAACGTGTGGAGTTCACAAGATACCATCGTCTCGCTCTCTTTCTCCGGATGTCTGAACGTGTTCGATAGACGCAGCGGCGAGAAGAGGCCTGTGAAGGTTTTGCACGTACGTTGGAGGCTGGGTCCACCCTTGCCAAAACCGTCGATGAAAACCTTCTCACACTATCTCAATTGTTTTCTCGTTTCTGCAGGGTCCTCAGAAGGCCGTCACCGCCGCCACTATCTCGACGACCGCGTCCGAAACGTTTTTCGTAGGGTCGGCCGACGGCCGCGTGCTCTCGTACGATTCCACGGGCACAGCGAGTCCACTAGCCGGGCAGGGGCACACGAACCTCGTTTCCGCACTCGCGTCCGCGCCAGACGGCAGGGTCTTCTCCACCGGATACGACGATCGAGTCCGAGAGGTCGAAGGAAGCCAATTCACGTACATACAGTTTCCTTCGCATTCTGATGATGGATGGACTGAAACGGGCACCCAAATAAGGGCATCCGTGTTTTCCACGGCCTCTCAGCCGAAAACCCTAGCGGCAGCAAAGGATGGCACCATTTTCGTGCTCGGAGTCGACGCGGTCGAGGCCGTACGGAATCATCAGAAGGTCGCCGATCTTCGGCCGTGGGGAGGTGGTGCCACCATCCCCACCGCCATAGCTGCCACAGGTTCTTTGGTCGCGATTGGTTTTGGCGTGAGTCCGTGCATGCCGGGGGATCGTGTTTTGCTCACTTCATCCGTCAATCTTTTTTTTTTTTCCTTTCTTCTCGTCTATAAGGATCAGAAGGTTCGGCTTTATGACTGGGATGGCAAGACGCTCCAGGAGGCTGGCCTACTGCACGCCAACGGTGGCCTCGTGAGCGTCCTTGCGTTCTCTCCGGACGGCTCGAAGCTCGCTGCAGGCGACGTAAGTTCCTCATTCTAGACTGTACACACACATTCTCACGGCCCCCGCTGACCTATATTTTATTTATTTTCCTCGGAATTTTAGTCAAGCGGCAAGGTCATACTGTACGACGTGGCGAAACGCGAGATGATCACACCCCGTTGGTCCTTCCACACGGCCCGCGTGAACACGCTGAGCTGGACCGCGGACTCGCTGCACTGCGCTTCCGGGGCGCTGGACACGCACATATACGTATGGAGCGTCCGGAAACCTTCGAAGAAAATCACGATCACGAACGCCGTGCCTGGAGGCGTCAATGCCGTTCTCTGGGTCTCTGATGATGGGAGGCTGGCTGGGATGGGTGCGGACGCGGCCGTCAAAGTCTGGCAGGTGGCGTTCCACGACCCATGAGAAGTAAGCGTGCCGTGATGATGAAATCTACGAGAACGGTGTTGTACAAGTTTGTGTATAGTGGAATGAAGGGACAGGAGGAAACGGCAATTGAGCTCCCCATACGTCATGTCGTGTCTAGGACTGCGCAGCGTCGTCACAATCACTGGCAAGGAAAGTGCCAAGCACCCTCAAACCTGATGCTGTGCTGTGGTGAAGGTGAAAAACGAAGGTCTGAACACCATTGGAGTATCCGCTGGCACGCACACAGGGTCTGATACACGCGTAGTGTCAGTCATCGAAAACATTGATGGTGGGGTTCCGAGGCGCACATTTAACGTGAAATATGCACTATGCCTTGTTCGTCTCGACGCCATGCTCGACAACCTTTTGTTTTATCTCAACTTGAGAGGGTGATCGATCAAATCGAACGAAACTCAAGGGAACCTTTACCGGTCGTGCGGGTCGCCCGTGATCGCATTGCCGCAGGGATGAATGCTTCCATTTTGGGGATCATGGATGTCTCAAAGCTTTCCCTTTCCTTTCCTGGTGCGGCTAAAGTCTTGGAACACTGTGAGAGTTTGCTAATCAGTTACATTGAATTGTCTTTACCATGATGCCCCGACAAACAGAGAAAGGAAAGAAAAAGGGAAGAGCGAAAAAGAAGAAAAGCCATCCGAGTAAGTAACTGTGAAAGGTTGTGTGTGTGAGTGATAGATACAAATGTTCGTAGATGTTGCTCAGCTAACTAGAAAATATACAAAGTTATACGACTTTCTTCTTTGGCAAAACACCGCTACAATGAGAAGAATGATTTTGAGGGTATTGACTGGATGGGATCATAAATTAAATCAGCCAGGCTGAGAGTAGGAATAAACGAACGAACCTCGAACGTGATTCGCTTAGCAGAGTGCTAGTTGACGGGTGGCGATTTCCCGGCGACACCCTGCGTTGGTCAGTGGGATTGCGGGCGTCCTGTATCCGATTTGTTTGAAAATCATCACTGGCATTCCTAACGCGCCCCTGCGAGATCGAGGGAAGGGCAATCGAAAGTTCCTCAGCATGATCGTCTAAATTCTGGCCAACCCAACGTATACGAAGAGCACGCTGAGAATCCTCGTCGGTTGACACAAGGGAAGAACTTCCTGTAGCGGAAGTGGACCTCGTAGCTTGAGGAGATGGCGAATGAAGACCATGGGTTCGAATGTGACGTTTGGCATTAGAGCGGACAGTGAATGACTTGGCACAAGTGGGAACAGGACATTTATAAGCTGATTGTGACGTCGTCAGGATGAGAAAGGAAAGTGAGAAAGAGGAATGAATGGCCTACGTTTATCACCCGAGTGTGAATTCATATGAGTACGGAGGCCGCTTGGACGAGGGAAAGACTTTTGACAGAGCGTGCAGGTGTGCATCTTAGATTTACCCTTACGTTTGGGAAGGCTTGACTCTTCGTGAGGAGGCTTCTGGTCAGAGAGAAGGACGGGCCTTGGCCTTGAAGGGGAAACCGACTGAAGCGAAAAGTGATAGCTGTGCCCCTGGTATTCTTGCTCTTCTGTGGGAATCATGAGATCATGTAAAGAGAGTGGACAGGGGTCGTCTGAAGGATCGACGGACTGAAGAGTGTCGAGACGAAAGGCATGAATGGACGGAAGCGAAGGTGGAGGATGGAAAGGGGATGTGCGATCGAGGCTAGAGTGAGACGGAGTAGGGGAAGTGAAAGATTCGGACGGTGGTGCAGACGGCGGCGGCGGTGGTGGGGTGGGTAGAGGTGGTGGTGGTTGGGGCGCGGAAGGAATGGCAGCCGAGAGGGTATACGATGGAGAGGGGTAGATCGGACCAAAGTTGAGGGATCGAGATGAGCGGGCATCATCTGTATTACAAGTAGTAGCAGAGGATCTTGCATTGTACGGTAACATGGGGAGCAGCGGCCTTGAGTGACGATCGTCGTGTTCAAAGGGCTGGTATGTGATGTTATGAAACGTACGATCCGAAGACGGTTGGTGGACGGAGGAAGTAAGGTAGGGAGAGGGGAAGTCAGGTGAGTGCCAGACGTTCGAAGAAGGATCAAGTACAAAGTCATTAGTGTGACGATGATGGAAATCTGTCAAGTGGGTTGGATGAGGATGAGAGAAGAGCATGACCAATAAAAGACTGAAGACCGACAAAAGAGAAATAGGAATGAAGAGGATCCTCGACTGCCAACTCAGCCTGGCACGGGCGGTGGAATCCCAAGGGAGAAAGCCATTTGGTGTTTAAGTACGAGCAAAGGGCGTGGTCACGGAGAGGCACCCTGGCATACCAATCGTCGGAGAGCGACCGTCTTCCGCCTTGGTGGTGTCCATCTTGAGTAGGCGGTATTATCTTGTGCGGATCCCTCCAAGAAGCCGACCATATTTAGGAGCACTGCTTTCATAATCAGGGCACGTTACAAGCGACAAGCCCGGACGATTTCAAGTCTTCACACTCTTCGAATGTCCTCCAGACCGTCCAGTGAGTCCCGATTCCCACTCTTGTGATTGTTTCCGAATGAATGCCAAAGAAGAATCGATCACCTTCTCCGATGACACGGCCACCGACCTCTCGATATACTATCCCTCCATGCACGACCACCTCCAAGGGCTCGCCGTCGCTGCCACCCTCCTTCCTCGCCGAAAGCTTAAGAGGCTCCTCATCTTGGTCCGTTCATTTCATTCCTCCCCGTTCGCTTACTCAATTTCACCCAGAGCATGCTCATGACTTTGGGCATGGCCCTCCTTTCTGTCTACTCGACCCATATTCTCTCTCGCTTGGGTCTTGTAGCTCTATGGCAACATTACGACGATGTCACCAACACCCTGTTGGTCCAGATCTCCACCCAGCTTCTTGCTGCCGGTCTCATTGACAACTCCACCATGATTCCTTTCCCTCGTCCCCCTCAGTCCTGCAAGCTTAACACCCCCCTCTGTAACATCAGCCTCCCCTGGCTGTACGGCTCAGTCATAAGCCTCAGTTGTGCCTTTGGCGTTCTACAAACCCTTTCAAAGGTAAGAAAAGATCGACAAGAACACGCACGGGAGATACGTACCTATCCGTCTTGCCTTGACCGGTGCCGTCGCGCTATTCGCCCTCGGGATACTTGAGCATTTTTTATGACTGACATGTTTTTGCTTCCTCATGTATACACACTTGTACTACAACTGAGATACCGTCTAATACACTCCCATCCTCGATAATTCAGCGTTGACGACAGACAGCTCCGTAGCGTACTTCCTTCGATATTCGCTCTTCAACCTCGAACATACCTGCCCATGCCGGGCCCGCTATGACATCGATGACGACTTCTCCGTTCTGTACGTAACTACGTTCTCGTTGCACACTATGCTCCCGAGAACTGCCGTTCTGGCAGAGAGATACCCATCCAGAGAGGCATCAGAGTCCCTCGAGCCGTCATAAGTGCGCTCATCGCGGCCTCTAGTCGAGTAGTTCGAGCTCTGCAAGAGCTGTGGTGCGCACCACGTCTACGCGTTCCGCCCGCCCGACCCGTTTCTCCACTTGGACTGCGCGGTGCCTCCTGGCGCTTGTGCGACCCACCTCGAAGTGCGCATTGCAGCCGCTATCTCCAGTTCGTAACTGGTACGGCCCCCGGGCGTCGTTGCAGGTTATCACTCTTTGCGACCGCCTTCCTCGTCCCCACCTGGCCCAGGCCCCATGTGTCGTCGCGTGCTCTGCGCCATTTGGCCAACCTAGACCCCAGTTTCTGAGAGCGTCCATCATACACACGTCCTCTACCGTGCACCAACGAGCCTTTGATGCAGCCTCTCTACATCACCACCGCTCGGGACAGACCCACCACCTGCCGGACATCACGCCGTCGTCAACGGCGCCACGCGCTCGCCTTCCACGTGTGCCTTTGCGCTCCCGCTCACTCTTCCTCTCTCTCCCGCTCAGCGCTCGCAGTGACGCACAGCCCCGTATAATGGACGCCCGCTGAACCTTACCGCGCACTGGCACTGCGCCCGCGCGCCTCTGCACCCATCGTGGAGACGCGCACCATCGCCCCGGTCCTGGCGACGCTCTCCCAGCACGACGCTCCGCTCCCAATCCTCGTCGCTGTCGCCGGATGTCCACACACACACTCACACTCACTCACTCTCACACACACACACACCCACAGTGTGGCCACTCCGCCCGGCGTAGAGATTCAAGGCCTTCACGGTCGAGGGGGTACGTAAAGTGGGACAGCGGGCCGGGTAACCGGGCATCTTTTAGATACCCGAACTGCCGTGGATCGCGCGTCGAGTCCGAGTCTCAGGCGGGCTCGAAAATATAATTCCCGGAGGGACGCGCAATGACCTCACATTGCGCCAGTTTGAACCACTTGCCTGTTCTCTTCGAGAAGAAAAAAAAAAAAGAGGGGACAAGAGGGACGGTGTGTGTTGCAGGGGGTGTGGGCCGCTATCTGAGTTCAGCCACCGTCTGAACGACGCCACCGTCCAGGAATTGCAAATGGTTGGTGCGTCCTGTTAATATTTTAGCCCCAGCATGTCGAGGAGATCGATGCCACATCTCCGCAATATGTGCAGCGAGTTCTGCGAGCCGAGACTCGGAACCAGTCTGAGTGCTGCATGTACTGTTGTATTAGGGTGTCGGTGTCACGGGTTCCTTGGATCCCTGAGTGTTAGCCTCGAGGTGCCAGTGGCTTCGCATCGCGACAATGGCCCGTGGACCACGGCCTAAATCTGCTCGTTCCTGGACTGAAACCCGTTGATAACGCTTACCCACACATCCGGAACGAACGTACTAGTACTGCAGCTGTCTGTTGATGCATCACAACACGTTGAGAACCAACCCGTTAGGGTCGACGGTTTAGGCACAGTGCCGGCGCTACGTTAGATATCACCTGCAGCGGGATCAAAAAAAAAGGGAAGGAAGAGAGAGAGAATGGAAACACCCCTCGATCTAGACGTGTGCGTGTTCAGCCTGCTTGCCTGATAGCGCTCTCCATTCCCCCCCCGGAAATGGAACACATACAGGATTTGAGTTTGAGGCGATACAGCACCCTCTTAACTTCAAGTTGCCGTTCAGGAAGGATTGTCGAGAGGCGTGCGCTCCCCCGGTCCCGGTGACTAACTGACTGAGTGATGCCGATGACATCGTCGCATTGCAACGACACGAGAAAAGTGCGACTCAAAACACAGGACGTTTAGGCTTGGTCATTATCCTTGACCCAACATATGTAAATCATACAATCGCTACTTCGTACAATGTGATACCAATGGTTTTTTTTTTCCAGCAGAAAGAGAAGGGGTAGAAGGACATGAATAGCTCTTCGCCCACGTTGTACGAAAGTTGATGTTCCAAGGGGATATTCCCTCTCTGGGGGGTGAATCAAGGGACATAGCGAAATCCAGGCGCCTGTCAAAAAAAAAAAAAATATTCAATTGACTGCCACTATCTTGCCCTAGGAAAGCGACTGTGCCCACCCTGTCGGCCAGTTCGGAGGTATCAACGCGCGTACCGGGTACATGCTTTCCGTACACGCGATCACGGCGCGCGTTCTCATAACGGTAGTGAATCTGTAACAAGATACGTAGTGATTAAAAGCCGTATATCGGACGAGCGCAGCATACATACCGTAAGGATCCCAGTGCAAATGGTTCCGAGGAACAGTAGTCCCGCTAGGACTGTTATAAAAAGGGTGCAGGCAGGTTAAAACTGCGCGCGAAGAGGGAGAGAGAGCGACTCGCCCGAGAATCCCTTACTGCGGTGATAGTACGTTAGCCGAGATCACTGTTTCGAGAGGACTCGCACACTTACATATACCGCGGCCCTTCGATAGAAGGGAACAGATGCGAGCCGAGGATGCTACCAGTTTGACCGATGGCCATATAGAGCGGGGTGCCGGTGGCGCGCTTGGTTTCGGAGCCCAAGTTGTGGGCGTCTGGAAGCACTCGTCCGTCAGATGGCAATCGCGATCACGCAAACATCGTTGCTTACACCAGGCAATGATAAGACCGATCGTAGTGTACGTGCCACCGACGATGCAGAACACCGCAAAATACCGCACATGATTATTGTGTGCCACGGTCAGTAACAGGCTATAAGAATTTTGGATCAGCATTGATTGGCCAGCTGCCTCCTGAGCTTAACGAGCGCACACGTAGCCAAGTCCGCCTATCGCACTCGTGACCATGATGAAAGGTCCGCGGGTGAGGAGACGGTCGGAACACCAGGACGCAATTGTGATGACGACAGCCGTCATGGCATAAGGTGGTACAGTGAGTAGCTGTGCCCGCGCATTAGCTGCGGAGTACTATGAGCGACGATACTCCAATGACGGAGGGAGTAACCCCACTGTATCCGAAGGTCTTGATGATGGTGGGCAAGAAGGCAGAAATAGAAGCAAGCGCAGCGTTTGCCCCGAAATAAATGACTCCACCAAGATAGATCTGAGAAGAAATGGTCGTGAGGTCGTTGCGAACAGCATCCGCCAAAGTTTGAAGCCCACCCTCCAGTCCTTGAACGCATTAGCGATGTGACCTATAAAGATATGAGCGCACGATAGAAGCGACGTGACATTGATCTACTCTTGTTCACATGATACCCTATATCCCCACTAGTGTCGCGATTAGCACGAGCCAAGGCAATCTTCCGCTCATCCTCCGTAAAGAAATTCGTCGTTTCAGGCCGATTTGGCAGGAAAGCTATCGCGATCAGGCCAAGGAAAACAGCCGGAAGTCCCTATTGATAACTACTCAGGTCCTCGGCGCAGTCAGGTCACACGAATAACGGACCTCAACGATGAAAAGTAGGCGCCAGTTTGCGATCGCGACATTGGCGTGTTGCACACCAAAGGCGAGGAGCCCCCCAAAAGCACCAGCCACAGCAGCAAATCCAAACCAGTAGGCAAGGCGCAGGCCTAGCTCGTGCTTCGTGTAAAATAGCGCTGTAAAGTTGGGTGTCAAAGGACAGTATATATGCAGCTGACTGGGGACGCCCACAAAAGTAAAACGGGATGCCGGGGCCAAATCCTGCCTCGAAGACGCCAAGACCTATCCGGGCGACCATGAGCCCGGCCTGGTTGAATGCGGTAGACTGTGGCGTGGACATGGACTCTACAGCGTTCAATATAGGTCTGAAATGAGGACTGACCATGAGCGTGGAGCAAATGCCCCACCCGATAGCCGCACAACCCAGATATAGTCTAGGAGGGAAGAGCTTGGAAAGAATGATAGCTGGGACTGGACATAGAACCTGTCCAAATAAGACGTAAGGCAGGAAGTTCGAACGCAAGGGGGATGATGGCTCACATAAGAGAAGAAGAAGACGGAATTGACCCAGTCGAACCTCTTGCCTGTAGGATCACCTCCAAGTACATCCGCAGGTAGGCCCTGTAGACGAGCGTTTCCCAAGTTGCTTCTGTCCAAATCTAGAGTCGCGATGATGATGAATCTACGCCAACGGCAAGGATGTGGGAAAGACTGACACGCGAACAGGTACATGAGGCAAGCAATGGGCAATATACGACGGTCCAACTTGCGGACTAGAAGACGTTCCTCGTGGGGCACAGGCTCTTCTTGGGCTGAGGGAATGCTCGCTGATTCGTAGGCGGCTTCATCGACATCGACCTTGGGGTCGTACTTCTCGTCGAGCGCCATGACAAAGAACAAGTAAACGTGGTAGATGGGTGGGAGAGAAGGCGATCCGCGGGTTCGGATGTGCTATAACCATGATTCTTATATAGAGATTCTACCTTGTTGCTTCTACTGCTGGCGTCTCGGTACTGTACTGTACTAAGTTAAAGGTCACCGGTTGCCGGCAACCCGGCCCGCTTAGAATTCACACATGATCACGTCATAAGTCATGATTTGGAAATGTCTTTCTTGTACCTTACAACGATGTGCTCGAGAAAAGACTGCAAGTCGATTACTCCAGACGGTCACCGGGGTTGTGGAGTTTCTTTTGGGTCATCTATCACTCCGACAAATATTCGGTGATCCAAGGTGGATTTCCAATAGTAGTAGCAGGCGCTCTAGTCGAAGCCACATTCTTTCTGGTGCAGCGCCTGACCTTGCGCTTGACACTTGGCTTTTATAGAAGATTCACCCGCACGCTTGGTAAATGAAACTTGCCACGTGGTTAGCGTGTTTTTTTTCTCATATAGTATGATATATAGTCCGAGTCGGTTCCAATTGAATAGAAACGACAATTCTTCCCAATACTCGAAGGGAGCAGATAGAAGCACAGCTAACTGGGCTATAATAGTCTGACAGCACACCGACTTGATCGGGTGTCAGCTAGAACTGCTATGGAGCGCGGTTGACCACATCGATATTCGATCTTATAATGTGCATCTGCGCTATCAGCTGACGGCTACTGTGTTCACTTCACAGATGGATGGAGTCCGAGCTAGAACGGTTTATCCTAGGGAGCCGACGCCTCATTTACAATTACGCCGGAAAGGTACATCCTATCGCCAATTGCGTCGCACTGTCAGGTGCTTGTGCACGACTCGGAGGAAGCACTGCGGGGTCAATAAGGCGCCGGAGGATAGAGGCGAGTGGTCAAACGCAAAGGATACGTGCGCTTTGAGAAAGAGGCAGCGAGGTTACTCGGTGGCAATAACAAAGGGACACGCCTCTATGCCCAGACGGAGTAGACGTGGTGATAAGCTTGACCCAGCGAAAACAACAAGTCTATGATCTCACAAATATGATCTCACAAATTAGACCGGTGACCGTCTGTATATGAAGGTAAAACCTGCGATATACATATACAAGCTAGTCACGAGCCTACTCACAAATGAGAGAAAGCAAATATATGATGCGACATCATGGGACCACAAAAAAATGATTGACTGCAAGTGGACCACCGCAGTAGTCGTCCATCGGCCAAAACTAAGGACGAATCCGGGAAGCAGGACGAACACTTCAGAAAGCAACGATATGAATCCGTGCCCCGCACAGCGCACGGACAGTCCAAGCCACTAGATGTGACTAGGTCATCACAGAGAAACCCGTGTCCTTTTTAGCTCCGTCGTCGGACTAGCTCCGCGTGGCCGTTCGAAGACAGGCAACTGAGACTAAATTCAAGTTCAACTCAAACCCTTCAGACCCTTGGTTCCATCGGCACCTCACGGTTTAAGATCGATCATGATTCGGGTCTATGTTGTGCTGTAGTATTGTATCGTAGATTATGTGCGAGAAAGCCAAACGAGACTGGGGGTATAAGCATCCATCGTGTACACGCAGAAAATCCTTCCTAGGGTTTCCGCGCGACGACCAAGTACATAGGCGTGAAGAGCTGGACAACAAACTCGGTGAGAAAGTTCCTGATGAATAGCGCATCTCACACACCTTTGTCTGGCCACCCTTTACCAACGCATCGGCAGCAATACGAAGAGTTTCACCAACTTCCCATGTGCCCTTAGGGACGACGGAAAATAACTCGAGAATGCGTAAAGCATTATGAGTAACCAATTTACCGGACCAGCTCATTCGCCAAACAGTAAAGTAATCCCAAGCGGTTTGTGCCTTCCAAATATCCCCTTCGAGTGGGTAGTACCAAGGCACGGAATCAGGGCGATCGGCGAGGTCCTCCTCGTGCTCGATTTTGAAGCCGACTGCTTTGAGAGCGTCCCGCGCCATGGACAAGGGTACGCATTTCGGGGATGCCATTACCCAGTTCGATCTCATGAGCCAGGGCCTTGTGTTCGGGTATGGAGGGATCCCATCTGTCGGTCATACACCATTCGTAAACGCCAAACTGAAAATTATTTCATCAGGTCAAATGGGTCACGTGCCATATACTTTGAACTTACAACACCTCCGGGCTTGAGAACCTCAATATCTCGCCATAAACACCCTCCCATGTCGGAGCGTGGACAGTGGCCTCAATAGCGTAAACTGCATAAATAGTTTTAAGTTGGCGTTTCGGTGAGGTGAAGGCTGGGGCGCACCTGCATCGAAGGAGTTCTCGCCAAACTGCTCCGAGAGTTTCATAAAGTCGCCCTTCACGAACTGGACCTGATCCTGTAGGTCTGCGTCCTTCGTATACTGGCGAGCACGACCAATTTGAAAGTCGTTGTTGTTTAAACCAATGACGTTGACATCCGCGAAACGTGCAATCGCTCTAGGCGGGGCCACCCACGCCACAGCCGACATCGAGAACGCGCATGCCCGGGCGAAGGGCCATCTGAGCGGCAAGATAGTGCTCGTGACGGGCCAACGATGCAGCGAACGCCTCGCCCTTGTAGAAGCGCGAGAAGTGGAATGACTTGGCCCAACCGTACTCGTAAAGTTCCGTCGCTCCGTCGTAGTAGCCTAAAAGGGAAGAGGGAATGAGATGAAGACTGAACGAAATGTCGGGCGAAATAGTACCATTCACGACGTCGGTATAATTTTCGACACGGACATCAGAGTCAGCTTTGACTTCCTTTTTAATGTCTTTTTGCCAGAAGCCGGCGTAATTTTCGATGCGTGAGCCGACACGTCCGTCCTCTAGTTTGGTGGGAGCCATATTGAAGCTTCTGTGAAAAGCTGTTCAGGATAGAACCACGTGGAGGAGGGAAATAAACACACTCGAAATAATGAATGAAAGACGGGGGTGAGGTGAAGGAAGGTAAAGAGGTGCTGTAAGGTTATTTGAACCCGACGAGACGATGAATTTAAAAAAAAAATGGGCCCACTTGTGGCCACGTTTCTCAGAGCGCCGGTTGTTAGGTATTACGACCTTCTTATCGTCCTAGAGCAGTAGATCACGTAATCCAACGAATCACCAGTACCTCACAAATACTGTACATACTCGTACGACCACGACTCAGCAATGATGATATCGAAACATCGACCGTATGTTACAAGGTGTGTTAGACTCGGACGTCGGAGGCTGATCGATGATCGTTTCCTCCACGTGATGTGTGATCGAGTGATCTGGATACCTGCAGTGCGTGCACTTAGGATTTACCTTGAAGACCAACCTTGCACGCCTCAAGGCCTCAAGGGAGACTCATCGCTCGATGCGAAACCATGACAACGAGCTGCAGCGCAGTTCACCTCCTTTCTCTGAATCCCCACCACTCCTGTCTCGAAGGGCTGAGTGTTACTGTACTAGGCCGACGTCAGCACCCGTTAACAGTGGTGATAATACCAGCTTACCTGTATAAAGTCCTCGCAAGCCAAACCCGCCTACGTCATAATTGCCCCGGATCCCAAGCACCTCGCTCCTTCTCGCCCAGTGCGTCAAAGACAACTTTGAACCTCAGTCATGAGGCGCAACCCCAGTGTTTCGCCTGAGGGTGCTACACACCCTGGCAGCGCCCCCTCGCGAAGGTGCGCGTCTGTTGTCGGCCCTTGAGCCCTGTCCGCACCACGCACTACTGACGGCTGGTAGGGTCGCTACATGTCACAGATTTTGTTCATCTGCACGGCCAACTTGAATCCCCTCCCCGCTACCGCACCCGGGTGATTTGGGTCACAGCACGTTGACTCATCAATGCAGGTGTTGGAGGGTGTACCGGGTTGGACGTATCGGGTGTCATGGGCATGACGGTGTAGCCGCTCTGCAGCCACGCATGCATGATGGTCTCCACTTGTTCTGGTCTTTTTTTTGCTTTTTAAATCAATTGATATCCGGGACAGTACACAGTACGAGATTGGTCGCAAATGCCATCACATGCTATCCAGTATGCAAGTTAACCAACCCTTCCCCTCGTCCTTCCCTCGCCCCACTCGCCCCCCCAGTAATAATAAGCACAATGTACTTACGATCTTGACCGGATCCCCTCTGCTCCACCAAACTGTCTACAACTAGGTCGTCGTCTTTCCACTTGTCCTAGTCCCAGCGGTTAGCGCCAAGTTCCTTCCAAAAGACGTTCACGCCAAGTACATTGGGCAGCTCGCGTGTCGGATCACTTGGTCGCCCTCCCAGAGGATCATGTCC
Organism: Lactarius sanguifluus; assembly: GCA_021527775.1. Lineage (NCBI taxonomy): Eukaryota > Fungi > Basidiomycota > Agaricomycetes > Russulales > Russulaceae > Lactarius > Lactarius sanguifluus. The sequence continues at coordinate 249,861 of JAKEYF010000048.1, read as the reverse complement.
ATATCTGGCTACAACCGGACACAACTTGGACTTAGAGGTGCCTACTCGAGATACACCCCATAAATTGCATAACTACACGGAAAGGTAAACGGCAACCCCAATGATATAGCTCACTACCACATTCGGGGTCTAAGTAGTTGGTTAGGGGAAGAGAAGGGCGATACAACCAAGGTGAGCTCGATGTATCGCACCTGAATAAAAATGTCATTCAATCTCCACCGAACAGATGCCACTCGGGATCTCGTGTAATCTCTAGAGCTTCCTTGATTTCGTCTATGACCTCTCTGGGAGGGGGTGTCGCAGTGTCGGGCGAGATATTATCCGCAAGGGTGAGACACCAATCCGCGTGGTGCCGATGAGGACCACTATAGTATGTGACGAAGTGGATGGTCGTCCGATGCCACAGGGGATGGCAGCGGGTAAACAGGGCTCTCATCGATCTCCTGATATTATAGTCCCGTGACAACTCCTCCTCGTCCATGCCCAAGTTCTGCTTTCCCCATTCTACCAGTTCCTTGTGAGAAAAAGTAAAACCATAAACCATGCGTTTCTGGCGTCTCTTGCGTACAACTCGTTGTTGAACGGAGGAATCAGCTACGGGTGGGTCGATTGGAGTAGTGGAGCCCGGGCCAGTAGCGGCCATCCCAAAGACCGCAAACACAAAGACGAATAAGATGAGTGCAGGGACGATTGAAGAAGTGGTGGAGTGGGTATTAGCCATCCTAAAGTGACTGCTGAACATTTCTGCAGATCGTATACACGGACAAAGTGAATCTTGGGTTCAAGTTCAAGTATTCTCCCCAGTCGATACAAATCAGGGCATAGAGACTCTGGAACGAGGAAGAATTATTCTGGTCAGAGCCTCCGTACTTTCACAGATCGATCGACACCATGCAGCCTTAGCAGACAAATTTGCTGTCATCCTTGCAGCCCTCCCGTCGCACAGAGCGAGAGAGAAGAAGTTGGAGTTGGTCGTCTTGTCTTGCATGCAAGAGAGGCTCCTGGAATCGCGCAACCCTCTCGTCTCTCATATCCAAACCTTGCCGTGCTCAGAGAATTTCCTAAAGCCAGTGTCCGAAAGCGTGCACCGAACAGGGCCTGATATTACGGGACAGGAATTTGTTGACATACAGTACGTACATACGTACATGCTAGCAGTACCAAATTACACGATTATCTCAAAGAGTTCGTTTAGTAGTACCTGGGGCTCAACACAAGCTCAACGTCTAACGCGCTTGACTTCGGTGCTTTCCTCAAGAGGTAAATCGCTAAGAGGTGTACGTCTTCCATTATTGGGCAATGATTGTTGTTGTTGCATTGGACTGGTCCTCGTGCTACGGAAATGTGGCAGATACGGTGAGTTAGGTGTTCGTGGTACGAGTGGTCCGCGGTCGTCAAGACCCCTTGAGACATCAGCGGGTCGCTTTACTCCTGCAGTCGTAGTTGTAGCCAGTGATGCGGTGGAGGCTCTTATTGCTTGGCGAAGGGCCGATAGAGGCCTGTCAGACGGAGGCGCGGAGACGTGACTATCGTTCGCGAGCGCCTATGATCTCGTTAGTTGAACTACTCCTGGACAACACGCCGACTTGGCAAACTTCACCGAAGCTGGAACAGGGGGAGACCCTCCGCGAGAAATTTCGCTGTTCGGGTTCGCGTTGTGAATTACACTTTGCCCGCTACTGGTACCCAAGGCATCAGAGAACTCCATTCCCTGCATCGCGGAGTCTTCTACGGCAAGGAATGCGTCGTTGTCCTCGTCGTTGAAGTAGGAATCAAGGTCGGGGTCGGATGGTTGGTGAGCAAGCGCTGCCACTGATTTCACGTCAAACTGTTCTGGTCGAGGCAAGGGGACCTCTCTCTTGGAGCTTGACCCCTGTTGCGGCAGCCTGCCCACCTGGACAATCTCATTGGGGTTGCGAGGGCGAGCCTGAGCCGGTGATGTTTTCTCCTGCCTGTCGGCTAGTTGTTCACCATGACCCCGGGGAACGACAGCACCCAGAAGTGTATTGCGAAGAGGGCTGGGCTTCGACGGAGCCGATCGTATCTGGGGTGGAAGCGAGGGGGCTAGCTTGACATCCTCCGTTGATGAAACAACCATTGGCGATACAATATCATGGGAACTACTAGGAGAGGGCGGGGTCGTGTCTAACTTTTCTCGGCGGTGCAGGTCAGACTGATCAAACTTTGGCTGAATGCGACAGCGCAAGGACAGTTTGTGATAGCGTGAATATATGCGCGCCCGATGGCACCGACTACCTCAGGCCTCAGAGTTAGGAGTACTTACAAGTTGGGGCTTGATCTTTATAACCTCCTGGGCAAACGACTTCTCGTAGAGACAGAGACCAAGAAGATTTCCAAAATTACGGAGAGCGCGCTTCACGCCGTCGGTTACGGCTTCTTTCTTTGCCTGAAGCGACAGTCACGACCGTCCAGTACTCAGAGATATTATGAATGACGCACCTTGTCCAAAGCCGCACCTTTGCTCTTCAAATTCTCCCCATTGCCATATCCAATGTCTTCGTGGTAGGTCCCGTCTTTGAGTGTGACCTTGACGATAGCAGTGACACCGACGCTGCACCTCCTCGATTCGGGATCCGTGTCAATAAAGTCCGTGTCAATTCTCGTCACTGTTGAGCACCATCCGTTGTATCCAAAAACTTCATTCGCCAGCCCGATTATCTTCCACCCTTCTATGTATGTGAGCTTCGGACCGCCGCCGGGGGAGGGCCGTTGGGAGACGTATTCCGGACCAAGACGTCTGTTGAGCTTTGCTTGTATGATAGAAGCCTCGGATGGACCGGACTTTCCAAGGTCAAATGCGGGTGGCTTTGTTTCTGAGAAAGAGTCTTCAAGAGAGTGGCCTGGTGTGCACGGTTCGGAAAACATGTCGTCTTGGTCGTAGCTCTTGATCACTGTAGGACCAGGAGCGCAGAATATATAGACGAGATGGCCAGAGTCAAAGGTTGTAATCAAGAGTCACTTTGTTCCGCCGTGCTCCAAACACGGACGCGCATGGACGCGCCCTCGATGGGAATGACGTGACCGCGAATGAGTCGAGTTCGGATTTCATCACGTAATTAATCACAAGAAATGAGTGACTAGTACTTAAGAAATTTTCATAATTAAATTTTATGTCCATTCAAGAATTATCACACGAGAAAAACCTTCACATTCAGACCAAAATTCTAAGAACGCTTTGGACATTACTGTAATCAAACTTTTCATGAGATGATATAATCTTTGGATGGACATTGGCCTCGGTTACAATAATTTTTCTATTATGGACCGTGAGACTGTAAAGTATGAATCACTGCCTTTCCCCATTGGGCCTGGGATTGACCCACCAGGGATCACATCAAGGATCACATTATCACTTCCGCCATGTCGCGCGAGCCATCCCACGGGACTTTTGTTTGTCCGGATTCGAAAGAGTGCTTCCACGCGGTAGCGCCGTCCCCGTTCCCACCCAGGGTGGGCGAACTTGGGAATTGTGATGGCCACTGGAGTGGTTCCGATACTCCCAAGTAGTAGGCTTGCCAGACTCGGAGAGGTGGGTGCTGGAGGTCAAAGTCGACGGTGTCGCCTCCCCTTCCTTGGGTACATTGCGTCCTGGTACTGGCAGCGCACCAGGAACTCCGAAGTAGCTGGCGCCGGTCGTCTCAACTAGACCGGGAGTCATTGGGGACTGCCGGCGGTAGGGCCCGCTCTGACTTGGTGGTTCTCTCCACGCGGAGTTCTGGTGGATGACTCTGTTCAGGTCTGCAGTCGTGCCTCTGGTCCGGCCGCCTCCCCGACCAGGTGAATGGCTGCCCACAGGGCCGTCGGTCTCCATATCTTCGACGAAGAAGGAACCATAAGGTGACGCCGTATGACCCTCCCGTCCCTCGCTCGTGGTAGAACCGCTCCCGCTACTTGTTGTCGACGCGCTACCTTGAGAGGAGCCCGACGAATCATGTATGTAGAATTTGGGCCGGCCGTGCGACCATAGTCTGCGCTCGGGAATATTGACGGGGCGTGCACGGGCTCCGCGAGGAAATCGCCCTTCACCAATTGCGTCGGGTGTGTTGTTGCAGAGAGTACGAGAAGATATAGACAAGCGAGATTGGGAAGACATGAATCGGGGCCTTTTTGTCCGGGAAAGGACTGGTAAAGAGAACGGTCACTAGACGTGTTTTTTATATGGTCATTTTATTATTGGGCCTAGAAAGGAAGGATGAATGGATGAAAATCCGCTGCGGGACCCTACATTGGCACAGTGGTGCCACAGTAATTTAGTGCCACACCCAGCAAGGAGGCGGGGCCGACGGCCTGATGTCTTTACGGCATTAAGCAAAATACCGTTGAGAGGCGCACCGCTCTCAGTGATAAGGTCCCCATATATGGTAGTAGACTGCAAGTCGCCGAACGGTGCGCAGTGCGCAGTGCTTCGGTGACTCAAGAGAAAATCCAATTGTCTTCGTAGGGATTGATCGCATCGGGATTTGTAATCACTGAAAGAGTATCGATTCCCACCAGTGTAGTGACGATAACGAACTGACCCGCGAATTGATACTCTGATAGCATAGCTCTCGGATCTCTTGCCCAAGGGCTAAACATGTTAACACGCTAACGAGCGAACACACAAACCAATAGCCATTTGCCCAGTGGACTCACTGGACTGTCACTAAAGAAGTGTCCACCTGTCGCGAAAAGCGCTCAACGTTCAACAACCTAAGTTGATTGATGCCAAATCATGGGAGGAGGATATTACCGCATTGGCTTTTTACCTCATGTATTGCCCGCTAACACAGGAGAATCAGTCGACAAACTCCCACCCAAGGGATCCCATAATGACGCCGAACAAGAAACAATGCCTCGACAGGCTACTGGTACCTACTTGGCGGTGCCAATCCCTCGTCCACCGCGACCTGGTCCCCCACGACCACGGAATCCACCACCACCACCACCACCACCCCGCATGTCACCATTTACAGGGGCACCGCCGCGTGGTCTGCTGACTGGACGCTCACCTCGCTCTTTACGAGTCTCGACCATTATACGCATCTGCTGGCCCTCCCCAATGTCAATGCGAATGCCACCCTCACCACCCTGCGGGGTGGGAAGGGAGGCGGCAATGGCACGGCGCGCGGCATCGACGGTGGTGAACTCGAGGAACGCGCATGCTTTGCTCCGCACGATGTCAAGATCTTTGATGGGTCCGAAACGAGTGGTCAAGGTGTTCCTCAAGGCTACCTCGGTAACACTCTCTTGTACGCTCTGTTAAAATGTCTGAGGGCGTCATATCGCAAGTAGCTACGGAACATGATCTTACCTTGACAAAGCATTGGGGATTTGAGACATTAGTTGCGGCTACATATGCAGGATGGGATTCTCGTTGTTGCTGTTGTTGAGGTCGGGCGCCATGGTTCACGGGCGTCTGGGTGCCACTTCCAGGGGATGATGAGCTGGCAGCAGGCGCTTCGCTGGTGCCACGAGACTCCTGCGCCACAGCCGAACCCCACTTCTTCGAGTTGGCTGCGGCCAGATTGGCCCATGTCTTCGGCGCAGGGGGGGCAGGGCGGCAGCGCAGGTTGAGAAGGAGCAACAGGTGGGGGAGGCTGAGACGGAGCGGGGGAGACAGCAGGTGGCGGGGCGGGTGACGCAGCTGGGGCTGGAGATTCGACGGTAGGTGCGGGCTCGGGTTCGGGAGTAGATGGTTTTTCAGGTGAAGCAGGGGCCAAGATCTCGGGAACTTCATGCTCGGGCTCTGCATGTCCGTTCGTGTGAGGCTCCGCAACAGGTGGCTCCGGCACAGGAACGACCTCTTCTGCGGGGGCTGCGGAAAGGACGGGAGAAGCGGTCTGCACTGGTTCGGGAGCCTGAACGTCCACGGTAGGGGATACCGACTGCGGCGGCTCAGGTGATAGGGGGGAGTCAGCCTCAGGCAAAGATTGTATGGAAACCGGTTCGGCTTCGGTGGTAGATTGCTCTAGCTCGCCTTCGTCACTCTCAACTGTCTCTTCTTTGAGGAAGCGAAAGATGTCGTTGAGAACAAAGTAGCCGTTGGGTTGCTCGGCGAGAAAGAAGGTCTGAACAAACTTCCGCCACGGTTCGCCACGGTTCGACATCTCACCAATGACCTGGATGATAATGCCACCGTTGGCAGAGGACTGTGCGTCGACCGAGTGTATGAAGACCTTGCAGTCTTCAAACCCAATCGAGGTTATTTTGTTGTGGATTTCCTTTTGAAAAGTTTAGACTGGTCGAAAAAAAGGTCATTGGAAGATGAGACTGACCTGCTGACCGTAACAGGGTGTACCATCTTCGCCTTCAGTACCGTGAATGAACGTAGATGTTTTGTTGTAAAAACAGTGGAGACGGTTGGGTGACTTATTCACGTATGTATAATATTGAGGAACAAATTGCCATCCCACTTCGGATGGGACGACGTTATTATGAGAAGAATCGTTGTTGGAAGGAGTGGTATTCGTCATGATGGGGTGGAGAAAGCTGTGGAGGTCAGAAGAGGGCAGAGCCGGGGACAAATGAACATACTGATGCGATGAATGTGGAGATAATAAATGCGAAAGGAGAATCTAAGAGAAATTGAGAGAGAGCAAATTTCAGAAGTCGGGCAGTTGAGTCAACGTCGTCGAAGACGGTGCGCAAAAGTCTCAACGCAGGCACACAAACTTTCTCAGTCCGGCATCTCCCGTACCATTTCAACCAACCTAAACTAGCCACACTCGAGACACTCAAATCTAGCTGCTGCGTTCGTAATGCGTATGGTCCCTAGACGATCTACGCCCCGATGACTGGCTTGAAGCTCACAATCTCCTCATATAATAGCTCTTTGAGCTGCTCGCGACTGATGTCGTCTTTGTGTACTGCACGCAACCATGATGAAAAGCTACCAAAGGATCGAACGAACACCTACAGTCAAATTCAAAAAACTCCGGATCTAGTGGAGGGGCTACCGGCTCGTCATCTGGGTCGTGCTGAAGGGAAAATAAAAATAAAGGTGAGGCTTCTCTGAACGGCGGCCAATCTCATTTTATACGCACGTAAGCCTCGAGGTATGGGTGAGCCAGCGCTTGCTCGACCGTAATGCGCTTCTTTGGATCGAATGTCTACAACGGGCGTGAGTGAAAAAAGAAAATACAAGACGAGAAGACAATAGTAATACAAGGGTTTTCGTTAAGAAGTCGGTTGCCAGTGGGTTCGCATTCGGGAATATGGTCTGGAACGGCTTCTTTTTCCGGAACGGCAAAGCACGGATGTAATCGCGGGAGCGACGCGTGGTTATGGCGTAAAACTCGTCCAGAGTCGGTGTGCCAAGCACGTCCAGGATCAAGCTGAGTTGATGATGATAATCACGACCAGGGAAGAGCTGGCTTCCCAGACAACATCTCCGCGAGAATGCATCCGACAGACCAGACATCGATGGCCTAACGGGAATGCAGGTAGCTTAATGGGGCGATCGGGCCAAGGGAAGACGGACGTACCTTGGTGTATTGTTTAAACGTGAGCATGATCTCCGGTGCACGGTACCACCGGGTCGCTACATATTCGGTCATGAATCCTGTTTCCGTTCCTGACGGCTCAGCTGTTTTCACGGATCGCGCCAGGCCAAAGTCGCAGACTTTTAGATCACAGTTGGCGTTCAACAGAAGATTTGATGGTTTGAGATCACGATGTATGACATCTGCCGAGTGTAGTGCCTTGAGTGCGCGCAAGGTCTGGTATACGAAATATTGTGCGTGATCATCCGAGAGATCTTGAGTGCGGATAACCCGATGCATGTCAGTTTCCATCAATTCTTGAATCACTGGCGGTGACATTAGTGCGCGCGCATACTAGTGGAGGCAATGAACCCTCACAATAGACCTCCTTGAATGCCTCCAATGTCGGTGGCTTGATGATGTCAAGAATGGAGATGATCTACACATGCCCGTCAGTGTCGGACGACAACCAGGGGTCAGAAGGCCAAAAGAGGCCTTCTCGTCACGGGAGCCGCTGATTGGGACAGAGGACGGACTCACGTTCTCACTGACACCCGCCTCGCTCAAGAATTTGAGGAGTTTGAGTTCTCTTAGCGTCCGTAGGCAGAACATCGAGTGGTCAAACGGCATGATCTTCTTTATCGCGACCTTGCGGCCAGTCGGTCGGTGTGTCGCAGAGCAAACAATGCCATAGGCGCCTTCGCCGACGACATCAAGGACCTGATACTGGGTACCTTCACGGATGGAGCATCTCATTTGAACTGGGACGATGACGAAGGGAAAAGGTACATACCGACATTGAATCGCACCTTCCTCGGGGTCGATTGAGCTTGGGAGGCGGTATGACCGTGCTTTGACTTTTTTTGCGTGGCTGCTGCGATGTCGGTCATGGTACAACGTGGTGTAGCTGGGTGATGGTTGATGGTTGAAATAAAAGAGTCGACCTCGCTGAGACCAAGAACAAAAAGTGAGCTCAAGCGCCAGAGATTGGGTTCTACTCTATTCGTACTTTGACCCAAAGTGAACGCCCTAATCTGGACTCACACACTCGCCATGACAATAACATTCGTCGTCAGGCAATGCTGTTATGTTCGACTCGTGAGTATCCATTGGGTTCTCATGTTCTCACCACCCTCGTAACCCCGTTGCCTGAGAACTGATTGTTGCCGTCAATCGTTCCCGTCTACGGCAATTTGACACGTGATCCCAGCTTTTGGTCGTACCTTGTTCTCTTGCGTCGTGTGGTCTAATGGGTACGCCGGCAATATACAAGGCGAAGGTACAGTCCAACCGAAAGTACTGTATTGTCTACGGGTCGCATGTACGATGCGACGGCTGTCGTGGAGAATACATCCCTCGGGCAGAAGTGAGCCGTCGTGGCTGTGTGTCTTGCGGATCACACGCCAGATTGCGTTTGGACCGCATTGGTATTCCGCGCCGTGAATAGTGTTATGATTTCGTATACAAGGCAAGGCAATACACGAGCAGAATCAGGAACGAGTGACACAGTGTACAGGTCACAAATACATGGCCTAGACAACCCTCCCTTCCTCGTGGTTAGACATCGGGTATGCACTGTCAGCATCAGGTGCACGTGGAGAGGGGCGTCCCCGACGTGACAAAGAGACGAAAAGATTGTAGCACCTAGCGCGACCATGGCTAAACGCATGCGTGATGGACGGTAGCAGGCTGCTGGACCACTCCACCCTGCCATCACTGGACTCCCAGGCCCATCGGATGCAAGATACAACAAGGGCAGCCAACATGGCCGAGGCCACCGCAACTATGACCCGTGTTGGGGTGTTCGACTGATAGAGACTAAAGAGCAGCAGCGCAATGAAAAACATGACCATCCTGTTGTCCAGGGTCGGAGAAGAGGGGATAAGAAATGTAAATGAGCTCAAAGGAGACGGGGAGATGGGAGATGACCTACGCCCACATCAGCAGCGCCCACGGGAGACTGAAGATAATGGCCATCGGTTCTAGACCGAATATTCGATGAGTACTCCTGTAAAGGTAAGTAGACTGACACAACAAGATTAGCTGGGCACGGGAAACCTAAGCGACATAGTCTACTCACCGCGCCTGCGGGGTCTTCCTTCTGTTTAGAGCGGTTATGACGAACCAGGAACAGGCCGACCACAATGCTTCCTACGCTCGCCAAAATCGATATGGAACTAGCGATCTGCGAGGGAGATATATAAATATCGAACGTGCTTGCACTCGTCATCTCGCTGTTGTTGATATTGGAAATGACCACGCCAGAGATGGCGAGGAACCCGACATTTGCTGTAAGCATCACGGTTGACTGAAATATCAATCGTGTGTGTGAGGCTTGAGAATTCTAGTCTGGATGCAACACCACGACATACCCAGAGAATCAATTCTTCCCATTCTCCTACTAATTTGGTCATGAAGCTTTTCCAGACCGTCTCGATGATGATTTCATCCGTCCACAGTTTTTTAATATCTTGTAGATGAACCTCCGGCGCCAAGAAAAGCACCGGGGACAGTAGCGTGATAAGTAGCGACCTTCTTTGTTTGACCCCAGAGTAGACTGTCTGGTTTCTGATTAATCGGGCGTGCTGCTGTCCGTGGATATATAGGAACCTCCAGTGTGCTGAACACGTGCATTTGTCAGTGAACGGCAAATGTATGTGATATTCTGGATTTACCAAAAAACGAAAGGAGTCTAGCTGGGTAAACCATCCCGTAAGTAACACGAGACCAACGTCAAACCTATTCTGAGACTCACTGACGCCGGCAGTGTGGTACACCACACCAGCATCGGAATCGGACTCTGCTACAACGTCAGTAGCACTCGTCATCTCCGTAGCGCTTCGACGTACCCTTGGCTTTTCGTACAAGTTTGATCATCTTCTGCATGGTATCATCATCGTATGGTAGAGTCGAAGACTTTGAGGTCATGACATCTGTGGTACCAACCGTTGAGTTCTATCGTGAAGTCACAGCCAGGACGTAGTTACCCATGCACCCATGTGACAAGATCCCTACGAGTTCGTCGTAAACCGCGGGTTGAAGACAGCGATCATTAAAAACGGCTGGAAAGAGAGACCAATGGGTCCTAAAAATAGAACATCAATACGCAAGTTTAAGATCTAACCTAAAATAGCCGATGCACCGCACCAATAAAGAGCCTCTAACCGATGCTCTGCATAATCAGATCAGCGGGAACGGAGACTAAATTTTTGGATATGAAATCTATAACGCACTGACGTGGGCGGGTGAGGTGACATGGAAAACCTCAGATATCATGTGGTTTGCTTCGCACACATCGAGCCAGAATAAGCATCGCGTTTCGTGACAGGCATAGTAATAAGACCACTGTATCTGCCCAAATTCTGTGGGCATAATGTCAAGTACCAAGTCATAGTTGTTTGATGGAATTATTAATTCTTCGTGACGTATAATCCACTGTAGGTAGTGATAGAACACTTCCATCTCCTCCTTCAACTCGGAGTTGTGCATATCTGTATCAGTGAACAACCTCTTCGATCGTGGGTTGGTCACAACTGAGTACTTATAAGAGTAATAATGCACGTACCATATCTTTGTTGTAGAAATAAAGGGCTCCATCTGGGTGGGTGGCTGGTATCCAAGGAGCACAGTCTACTTCAAATGAGCCTTGCTCAGGATCAATCTGCTTTGGGACGCTAGAGGGTCTCTATTAGACATTGGTGACTACTCAGGTCGCATACGTACTGAGGAAACGTCGTTGTCAAGCGTTGAATATCGTAGTTTTTCCTATCGCGGGGTCTGCCAAAAGACGTGAGAGATCGATGAAGTAATATTATTATTTACTTACACCGTAACAGTCTTTGTGTATCGTGGAATTTGTTCGGAGACTATCAACTGCAAAAAACGATTAGGAGGCAGGTCGAAGTCGGATATCGAAGAAGTGGCAGTAGGAGTGAGCTGGGGTGATTCGTCGGGTAGTAAGTCGGAGGGGACGGAAATGGAAGATGAATGGACAGTGGGAGAGCCCGTGGAGTATGGCTCCTCCGAGTCCGGCAGCGGTGAGGCAGCCAAATGGCTACGAGCGAGCGATTCTGTTGACGGTTTCTCGATTTTCACAACGACACTCGTCATGGACTGTCCTTTGTGATGACCGTAGACACCCGTTGGGCTTGGCGACGCGTGTGAATGGGAGGAAACTTCGAGATGCTCTGTCGATGGTCCAGATCCAAACTGGCGATGAGCTGCTTTGGGGTTTCCTTTCTGCTGGCCAACTTGAAGCGGTGCATGCAAGGATTCGTGGGAATGTGATTGGATGATAGTAGCGAGCCTGTCACTGGCGCGGCTGTGGATGCTGAAGCTGGTACAGCTACGGTTAGATTTAGAGTATATGAACGCATCAAGCATCGATGTCGGGTATGCCTGGGGGCGATCATTCTGAGGCTTTGCGGTGAGGTTGGCAGGTGCCGGATGAGCGTCGGATGGGCCTGCCAGTTGAGTCACGCTCGGGTGGCGGGCCGACGCTGGAATGTTACTGCAGGCTACCGCAACCACATCCTTGACCACATCTAAACGAGCCCCAGTGCCAGGAAACGGACATTCAGCCCGCCCGCCTCTCTGAAATGTACCCTTCCCATCGTTCCTCGGGCGCCAAATACCCAACTTGCGAGCGAGGAAAGCTAAAAACAGGGACCAGGATTTGAAGCAACGATCGAATCCTCTTGTAAAGCGTAGCTTGCACAGAAATTTGAGGAAGACTTGGAGTACGGAGGCCATGCGAAGTGTGCAAAACTCATAGGGTCAAGGAGCAAAGGACATGGCGGTGTCCTAGCCATAACACACAAGTGCCTCGTGCCCCACTGTAGTGCATGCACAGCCCCTCTTGGCATGCTGACCACACGTCCGACACCCGGCACTCCGTATTAGAAACTTCAAATTTATTGTTTTCTTGTCCAACCACATCCAAATTATTGCACGAAGGCACCATATTCTTCCCTTTAAGCCTTGTGGCCTACACCGGTGCATCAGATAGAGCTGTTGGGTAACCTAGATGCTATCTCCTAATAAAACAAGACTTGGTTTATGCTCAACCTCTTGAGTGTTCTTGTGTTCTCGACACTTCCACCGGCATCGAGTTCCAGAGAGGTATAGATGGGGTACATCATGCGCCAAAATGTAATGAGTCGACTCAATTGAGACTGAGTGTCTTTGGCTGCCGGTTTCGACCTTAACTTTGCCTTTGCGAGGACGTAACTGGCCTTTTATGATACAGTATGCATATCGCCCGAGCAGTTAGTCGGTTGCGTTTGTAAACGTAAGTTCTGCTACTCGACACTACCACGAGGCTCAGGCGTTCCGAGACCATACGGCGATGGAGGAGATTCCATCGATGTTGCAGCCTGGACCCGAGCTACTCACAATGTTGTTGAGAGTCCGGAAGCCGCTTCTGCACGGCCAAAGGATCAGTTGGGGGAGCCGAGCGGGGCAACCAGACATTACGCAACGATATAATCTCCACCACAACCTGTACATTGGCGGTCAGCTGGGCGCTCAAGCGCTCAAGGACGAACGACCCAAGTAGAGGGAGGGAGAGACTCGGACGCACAAGCGCCGCGGTGAACTATCAGGTTGCCGTTGTCGATGCTAAGGAATCTGATAATCCATTCCGGGCGGCGATGTCGGGGATGCCGCGGCCAGAGGCGTTGCACCAAATACAAGGTACGAATAGGTTAGGTCAGGCCAGGACCGTCAGGTCACAAAAGCGAAAGCACTTGTAAAACCCTTGATACCCATTGCCAAGGTTCTCGAGGAAGGCAGGCACGGACTGCTCTTGGTGTCTCGTGTGGAGAAAGTGGTCCGAGAAGCCGCGACCGGGGAGACTCGCTGCGATCTCCGGCTCGTAGCCCGTCGTTCCGTCGACGGTGGTGACCCAGGGACCTACCAATATGGTGAGTGCCCTGGACCCGCACTTCTAATCCGAGAGACACCATGCGTCAGGTTGGGAAATCTGGGCCTGAACCACCGTTGGCCTCGACGACGGTGAAGGTTGCGTCCTCCGCGTCGGAGAGGTACAGTATGTACGCACTAACGCCGCTAAGTCCACTGGGCTCGGATAATCCTTAAATATTCCGTAATCCAGAGGACGTCACCGGCACGACATTTAGCACGTGCCCATGCAGCGCGGCGGAAGCATACAGTACGGACAATGGACTCACTCCCCTCGACGTGCTTGTAGAACTGGTATGATGGGGAGTGTTGGCTAGGGTCACATACAAGCCTTCCAGCATCAATGTGTCGCCGCCGGGTGTCATGGAGATGGACGAGGGAGGGTACACGGGGGTGTTCCAGCCAGGAATTGATGAGCTCTAGTGTCTCTGGGTTCGGAGCAACCCGCTTCTTGAGAAGGCCCGCACCTTATTCGCACTGGAGCAGTGGCACATGTGAGTACGTGCACGAGCGAAGGAATGATGGAGGATGCGCTTTGGATGCCTGGGGCTGCCAGTGCTGACCTCTATATAGAGCACGTCGGTCACGGTCAAGGTATTCTCACTGTGGGGGCTTGAGCGCAATGTATAGGTCAATTGTGGTGCCAGAAGGCGAGCGGCCAGGGCCCTCTCCAGTTCTTCAGGACGGCGTTCCAGGAGTATTTCGTGCGCATGTCGTCCCAACGTGGTGAGAGGGCTTCGCAAGGCTGCCAAGAGGAACAGTGGAAAGGACAGAGTACAGAGATACAATGGTAGCGCATCATTACAGCAGGAAGTCACCGAGATGATGTCTACGATACAATGAGTCCGTGAGGTTGAGAAGAAGGCCCGAAGTTCAGAGTAAGGAGTAGAACAATGTGAGAGCCTCTATGGTATTTCTACTTTGGAACTAAATCTGAGGGGGAGAGGTTGCTTTGAATTTTGATGCTGGAATGAATAGGACACCACCACTGACTGCGATAGAATTGAAATGTCCAACCAAGTCCAATAAGGTGGTCGCAGGCAGCATAGTATTGCTGATAGGACAAATCTCGTGCACTTATCGGGTGCGGTACTGATCCAGCCAGCAAGGTAGTAGGACATTTTCAACATAGAGCAGCGACTTTCAAGTTCGTGGTTAGGGGGATTGGAGCCACGTGAACTCCCAATCTCGCCCAGCGGCGCGCTTGACCTCAAGGTCATAGGATTTTGCAAAAATTTCAAAATTTTCTGAGCCCGCTTCCATTTCCCGGTGCCTGGTGGCACTCCGGTGGCACGCTACAGATGGACAATCAAAAAGGTGTGACAATAGACACTAGTAGTATACGAGATCCTAAGGCTATACGACAGACAATACTTAACAAAGAGCGAGGAAAGAAATGTACGGAGGTGGGGGGAATCAGCCACAGATGGAAAAGCACATAGTAGTATCCACTGCAGTAGTAAGGCGCGTGGCGCGTCAATCGCCACTCTTAAGATAGCGCGGCGATGTTCCCCCCGCTTAGGGGGCCCCCTTCGCCTTCTGCGGTAGCATTACCTTGCAGCTCGGTTGCGCGCAGTCCTTGGCCGGTCGTTCCCAACCCAGTCTGCGCGATCGCCGCCGCGACGGCCCCCGTGCTGCTGGTACCGTTCGAGTGCTTGGCGAGCTCGGTGCGCACGCCATCAAGAGCGCGCTTCAGGCCGATACGTTCGTTGACCAACGATACTCTCGCAGCCTCGAGGGTCCGCCGCTCCTCTTCTAGCAGGTCCTCCAATTCCTCGAACTGCGACATCTTCAGCTCCAATTTTGTCAGTGTCAGCTTGATCACCGCCGCGAGCGTCGTACGAATCTGTGTCTCCTCGGCATCGGCGAGGGCGGAGGCTGCCTTGGCAGACGAGCTCAGGGCCAACTTCGCTGCGCGTACGGCCTTTGAGTGCGGTACGCCCGGAGCAGGTTTCGTGGGTGGGCCATCGACAGGACATCTCATCGGCCGCGGAGACAGAGGCAGTATTGGAAGCGTCGACGGGGGCAGATAACTTCTCGGTAGTATCCTCATCCATGCTGTCTTTTGCGGCGTTGTCTTTATTTTCTGACTCTGACTGCTCTTTGGAGCCGTCGAGTACAGGCTTGGTGTCTTCGTTGTCGGTGGTGAGGTCATGTAACGCCGTTTTTGCCGCTTCGGCAGCAACTCCCGGGCCCACGACACCAGCAAGGAACGCGACGACGCTCATCACGGGGTTGTCAGCTTGTTCGAAAGGTACCCGCGCGTACCGTAACGCGCCCATCTCGCCTTCGCATGAGAGATACGGATCTTCAATCGGTAGCTCAAGGAACTTGCGTATGCATTGCTGTGCCGAGCGTGTGCCAACGTGCGCCTCGATGGCGAACCAGTCGTCGTCGTACATTTCCACCGCTTCGAGTAGAAGCAAGACCTCTTGATCCGTCCACGCATCCCCGTTGCCCGCGCCATGCGAATTTCCACCGCTGTTTACGCTTGAGAGTTTGACAAAGTCGCCGCTAAACATGGTCGAGGGGAAACGGCCGTCCAAGTAACACGGCTGGCAGAGCTCAAAATCTTTCACCTTGAGGGAGTGATACCGCACAGCTGTGCAGTCAGAGCCACAGGTGTCGCACTTGTAGGTCACTGTCGCAATACTTCGTCCCGTGGAGCCATTTACAGCGCCTGAAGCTGCACCGTTCGCTAGTGTGCTCGCTTCCGTCTCTGTGACCTGTCGTGATGCTTTTGAGGTAGTTTGGTAGATGTTTGAGCGGAGCTCGAGAGAGGCGGGAGTAACAGAGGGTTGGGACTTGACGCCATTGATAGCTGTATTAGGGTGCTGCGATGGGCGAGTACCAGGATGGAGGGATTGGAGACCACGGGGAGTATCGAGAATGACCCGGAAGTGACCTGTAAATGGCGGAGCAAGAGCGGCGGGACGCGCTTCTGGGTCAATCTAAATGGAGCCATGTTATCAGACGTTAGTGAATGTCAGTAGAAATTCATACGCACCTGGTAGTTGATTAGGCCCCATTGTTCCAGAAATGCATGCACACGCATGATAGCGCATACGTCGCCAGCGAGATTGCGTCTGCATGCGGTGACAGTGAGATACTCGGTCGGCCTGAGACGATAGGTGTTGATCATAAAGTCCCGATAATCCTTGTAAATAGAGGGAGTTTTTGATCTGTTTCGCGAGTTGAAGAACTCTGGGAGTGCGCGTCGCTCAACAGGATGGATCTTGGACATGTCGAACCACGCGGAGTAGGAAGGTATGATGACCTCATGCGTCTGTGCAGCCAGGTATTTGCGGGCTTGGTCTTCAACGCGCTGTCTGTTAGCCTCGAGTTGTGCGGGGTCCTCGTCGTCGTTCTCTTCGCCAGACTCTGCCTCTTCTTCGCCTCCCTCTGCCATTTCCACGTCTGCGGTTCCCTCCTCGCACTCGCCCTCTTTCTTCAACACCTTGACTTTTCCACCAGTTTCTGGGCCAGGTACTGCTGGTGGGTCGTTTGGGAGGTTTCCAAGTTCGCCACCTTGGATGGGATCGAGTTCGGCGCGTTTTCCTGAGGCGTTGTCTGGGTCGACCGGTGTTGCACCTTGATTTTGTGGCGGAACATTGAGTTTTATGCGTTTTGTGTCTGATGAAGATGGAGATGGAGACGCGGTGCGCTTTGGTGAGTCCATAACCGATTCGCGTCCAAGTGACGAGTCGAGTTAACCTTTGTCCGCCCTCCTCAACCAATCACGATTTTCTCACGCTCACCACGTGCCGATCCCTCACCCACAACGTTCATGACCTTGGCCCTCCCAAATGGTCTCGCTCGTCTTCCCAATCACCTCAGGTCTCTTTTATGGACTCCTCTCAAGACATTCAGTACTTCCTTAACAACCGACAGGGAAGAAACTCCAGCGATGACCGCTTTACGGGACATACCCTATCCATCTAATCCCCCAGACCCTTCCATTTTCGAGTCTTGGTCAGACGAATACAGTCGTGTTTCCTTACCCCACGCTATACAGAAGCCGACCAGGAGTACAAGTCAACGCCATCATCTGAGTGTGGTACTCGAGAATCTATCGTACAGTGGAAAGTATGCTGAGGCAGAAGAGGTCCGCGAAGAGTTGGTAGGAATGGGTACGCCTATACGCCCCCACCCTGTTTACTATCGTGTTGCCTGGCATGTCCTGCGCCAACGCCCTTGGCCCCCAAATCGTACGGAGCAGTTCGCAAATTGGCTCTATCTTCTTCCAAACATTGCCGAAAACAAGGCGTCGACCCATTTTAACCAACTCAAGTCGGCCCTACTTTTTAGTTCGAGGAACTTGGATCTCGAGAGCGTTGCTCATTTTGGCTTCATCCTTTCTTCCAAGGGATACATCCGAAATGTGGGGGCTACTGTCGTTGCTTGCCTGACCCGTTATGCCGATCCAGAGACCAGCTCCCGCGTCTTAGACGAAATGTTGGCTGCCGACGATAACTACAAGCGAAACAAACTTGGTCTGACGGGCAGGGCGGGGACTCGTTTTAAAGATACCTCGAAGCGGCTGTGGAGCATTGTCGTTCGGACACATTGCACCCTAGATCGACCAAAAGTTGCGCTCGAAGTGGCCAAGAGAGTACACGAACGTGGCATCAATCTCACACAATACACTTATCAGTATCTTTTAGGAAAGCTGGAAGCCGACGGTTTACACGGGTTCCGCAGAGGAGATTCGGACTCTCGCCGGTTGTAAATCTCTCAGTGTTGCGAAAAGCCGATTCATCATCAAGGACACTCCCACTCCTGAACCGATACCCACTATCTCTCCCGATCGAAGTGTTGATGCCAACCAAGCCCTCGCTTTGGCCGTCCTGAAGCAAAGTTCGCTTTTAGGGTTGCCGACCTACGCAACCGACATTGTACCCTATTTCGATCTCTACAAGAACGGCGTTCGGGGTGGCCCAGCGGTGATCCAGCTTCGCTCGCACGCGTACCAGCTTTCGCTCGCCGCAGTGTCGGCGGTCCTCCTCGCAGAGCTATTGCACCATCATCGGCGCGGTCAGTTTACGCACGTTCTCTGGATTTTTGAGAAGTTTTTCCACCTCGTTGGTGTTCCCGCGGCCGAAGTCACGCAACGTCTGTGGAAGCGCGACCATTATCCTCCGGACCAGCGCATCTACTGGACCCTCCCACCTCGCATCACCGAAACAACCTTCAATCTTCCGTCCAAGATATGGCCAACGGCGTATCACACCGCCCTCGTCTGGACTGCGCTCGTGCAGCTCTGCGACAACGGGGAAGAAGTCTTTGCGCTCTACGACCAGCTTCTCCAGCGCAGCGCGGGGCAACCTTCCCGCCAGCAAGCCCCCCCGATGCACCACTACCACCCTCACAGCGGCCCTGGCAGCGGTTTCTCACACGCCGACAAATACGACGCCGCGCACTTCCGGCCATTCCTCGTCGCGGACACGCTACTGCGCGGCGCCGCACAAGGTCTACGGGTCCTCGACGACATGCAGGCCCGTGGCATCGCGCCTAGCGCGCGGATACTCGGCACGGCCGCAGCGCTACAGGCGCGGCACGGCGAGCCGGCGCTGGCGCTGCGCATGCTCGGGGTGATGCACGAGGTGCTCAAGGAGCGGGAGTCGTCGACGTCTGGCTCAGAACCGCAGGAGTGGGACGCCGATGCCGACTTTGACCCCAAAGCCAGGTCGGCGCCGCGCCGCGCGTGGACGCAGCTGCTCGTCGCGTATACGGCCGTGCTGCGCGGACTCGTCGACCGCCGCGCTCTTGTGCGAGCGCGTGGCGTCGCTGAGATGCTCCGTGAGGAGCTCGGGTACCGTTTGGAGGGTCGTGGCGCCGCCGTGGGCGGGAACGCGCGGACGAACGCCGTGCTGCGCTTTTTGCACCGGCTCGAGGTGGAAGGACCCAATGCGAAGCCGGAGCCCGCCGACGCGGCGATACTGGCGAGAGCGGTGGACGACTGGCAGCAGGAGCGTTATTCGTATCCTTTCCTCAAGCGAGATAGCCAGGTAGGTCCTCGTTGATCCTTTTTTTTTTTCGCACCCCCGATCCTTCATCAATCATGTGAATGAAATTTTTTTTTTGCTCGCCATGCAGGTCATCAAGGCTCTCAGCGCTGTTCCTGATTCGAGCTGATCGAACCGTCATCCTACGCATATGACGTTTCAGTCTAAACTGGATTCTTGCTTCGAAGCTCCCTATCACTATGATACGAGGCCGCGCCACTGGCAATTTTATTCGGCAGAACTTGCCATTCCACTTTCTGTGCCATAATGATCTGCAGCACTATGGCCGCCGAGCATCGTGTCAGAATGTTTATTGCCTGCCATGTCTATCGAAAAGGAGTAAGACCAGGAGGGTAGTACATGTACGTAAGCAGAGGTATCCACAACGTCGGTTAATTTAATAGAAGAATGAGTGTTGGAGTCCATGGCATATAAATGGATGTGCAAGTGATAGAAAGGTAGATGACCAAAAGAAGGTTGCTTGGCCGTGGAGGTATTGGTACAACGTGGAGGTCTTAAACAAAGATGTCCATTCTGAGCACGTAAAGGGGTCCAAGGATCAAAAGATAACGCTCTTGAATATGAGTAAATATATCAGATGTAGTCAAGCATCCTCTGTATGTCAGCTAATGTAACGCGAGTCTAGGCATGTGATGGACTGCGATAAAGCGGGCGTCATGAGGTCGTCGTCTCGGTAGGAGCCGGAGTAGAGTCAGTGGTGGGAGCAGGAGCAGTATCAGGAGGACGTTGGGCCGAGCGAATGTTAGTGTACGCAGGCGGGAGCTCGATCGTCTCAGGCTCGTCGG
The DNA here is from genome assembly GCA_021527775.1 of Lactarius sanguifluus. Taxonomy (NCBI): domain Eukaryota; kingdom Fungi; phylum Basidiomycota; class Agaricomycetes; order Russulales; family Russulaceae; genus Lactarius; species Lactarius sanguifluus. The sequence continues at coordinate 229,647 of JAKEYF010000048.1, read as the reverse complement.
CACTCGTTGGCGCTTCGCTAGGGCCTGCGTCATCGTGCTGAATGATATTAACGGGACGCAGTTGAGGGGGTAGAGCAGATTTGCGCGTGTGCGTCGTCGCGGTATTCATGCTTCCCGGCGTCTGTGGGCGCTGCATATCTGCGGTTGTCATGGAGAGAGGACGATCATGTGTGGAGGTGGCCTCAGATGTTCCTACGAATGGTCGGATCGGGGACGAGGTAAGGTTCGGGTGCATAATATTGAGGGAGGTTTGGGGGTGATACGTTGCCGTCGTCGTCGTCGTCGTCGCCATCGTGGAGCACATTGACAGGGCGCTCTTTTGAAACAGCAGAGTACTTCTTTCGTCGAGAGTAGAAGAAAGCAACCAATGCAGCAGCAACAATGGCGACAAGCCCACCCACGACACCACCTATGAAGAAAAATATTAACGAGACGTAAGCTTCCGAGAATTCATCAAGTGGAAACACGCACCAGCAATAGCACCAACGTTACTTAGGAAGTGAACATCAGCGGAAGGGGTTTTACTGACAAACAGACCGACTTACGAATGGCCTCCACTACTGCCGCTTGGTGAGCTGCTGGTACTTGTGGGATAGCTGCCTCCTGCAGGGCTACCAGCGGTCGAGGAAGGGGAATTACTACTCAAGCAGGAACTGTTTGCTGAGTAAGCGACCGTAAATGGAGCACTACCGCCGGAACCGATTCCGCGATCATCGCCTGCGACAACAAAGATATTGGTTCCGCCAGTGATGTCAACAGTCCAATTAAAGCCGGTGCCGGTGTCAGTGTTCGTGGACAAAGAGCCTTGCGGGATGTTGAAGGAATTCCCCCCAGGGATTACGCCATAAAAATTGACAGTACTATATGCCGTGATATGATGGAAAGTGTCAGAGATAAAGATCTGATAAAGATAGCCGAAGAGGGAAGGCCGACTGCGGAGGAATGGAGAACGCACCCGTTGATGAACTCTTGTCCCCACCACAACCGAACCGATTCACATTGTGTGATACCGCCTGTAGGAGATATGCTAAACACCCAGGGTCCTTGGACACTCTTGGTGGTATCATAACAACTCGAGTCGGATGATTGAACGACTGTAACTGGGGTGCTGGTACCGCCGGAGCCAAACCCACTGCTGTCACTGACCTGCGGGTGGTGCGGCAGAAAGTTAACTCGAGAAGGGGAGCGCAGCCGAAATTAAGGCAAGATATAGACATACGACTGCTACGAAGGAGGAATTTTCGGGATAATTGAGTTTAAAGCTGAGGGACGTGCTTGTTCCAGGGAACGAAATGTTCTGAATTGTGCGAACTTCTGTATTATTTGGGAGAGGAGTGGGCCCACTGGGGACGAGGAGGAGGCTGTAAGGCGGTTGACCTGAGCCCTGAACGGCGATAGAAACGTTTTGACATTGACGAGGCTGAGAAGTGAATTGCCAGGTGTATGCTGCGCTGGCATAACGAGAAGAAAGAAGAAGAAAAACGGTATCGTCAGCCACGGATGCAGCATCGTCGTCGGTCTCAAGTCAAAAGGCAAGTCGATTTGCACGGCGCTCCACCACGGCGCTCCCAGCACTTACGCGATCACGTGAAAGCCGATTATCACCCCGAGATTTCGCGGGACCGCGGGACAAGTCGGAGCTCTCACCAAGCGAGCTCGACTGAGGCCACACTCAAGACAACACTAGACCTTCATCTCGATACCATCGTTTCTCACAACTCGTCCCCTGTACCACCTTGGCTTCAGCACTAACACACTGCCCCTGAAAGGATTGAAGATCAGAATGTCTTGTGCTCGTGGTACGTGTTCAAGCTCAAGTCCTGGTTTAGCACCCGTATGGAGTGCTAATTGCATGCAGGAGTGGGTCACAGTCACGCAGTGACAGTCAACATCCTCCTCCCGGACAATGTCTTTCTAGAAATATTTGCCTTCTGTGTACGTGACCCCTGCAAGAATCCCGTTCAACGTATGAGGGAGTGGCAAAGACTAGTGCACGTCTGCCGAGGATGGCGACAAATCATATATGCGTCACCACGCTACCTTGATCTGCTCCTTTGCTACTCGAAAAGAATGCCTGTCGGGAGTCTCAGTTGCTGGCCAGCGTTTCCTATCGCCATTAGCTATGGCATTCTTGATGACGAAGATGACGCCATTACTCTTCTCAAGCACCCCGGTCGTGTACGCTTCGTCGACCTTTCAATAGCAAGCTCACAATTGGAAAAGGTGGTCGCGGCGATGCAGGAGCCATTTCCAGTGCTGACGCATCTTAAACTTTTTGCCTGCGTGGATTTACCGGATGTCCCGGTCCCTGTTCTTTCCAGTGGTTTCTTAGGTGGTTCTGCCCCATGTCTACAACAAGTGCACGTATGCCACATTCCCTTTCCAGAATTACCAACGCTTCTTCTGTCGGCTCGTGACCTTGTTTCTCTCCAACTCGACAATATACCCCAGACTGGTTACATTTCACCAGAGGCGATGGTTGCAGGCCTTACCGGGCTGACCAAGCTTGAGACCCTTCGCATTCATTTCCAATCTCTGATTTCTCTCCCTGAGCAAAGGACAAGGCCCCTGGATCCTTCAATGCGGGCCGTCCTTTCTGCTCTCACCGTGTTTGAATTCTGGGGTCATAGCGAGTACTTCGAGGACCTTGTGGCCCAGCTCGATGCCCCCCGACTTAACGATGTCCGAGTGGTGTTGGATGGGCTCGACTCTTTTCAACTTCCCCAATTTTCCCTGTTCGTCGCTCGCACAGAGAATCTCAGGTTTTCGCCAGCACAATTTAGTACTGGAGAAGATACGTTCGGACTTTGATCAATTTGATCATACACATGGGGGAAATTTAACACGGTCGATCGCATTTTCTCTTTTACACCTTACCCGAACGGTCAGATACCCGCGTTGGACACATGGCCCATATGCCCGGTCAAATTTTCGATGTTTTATCACGCGGCTTCTTCTCTGCATCCATCCCAGTGAGGGCCAGCCCAGGTTGACGAGACGATATCGACAACACCGAATGGCTGGCATTCCTCCGCCTCACAGAAGTGTCACCATCTCTGCACTTACTCTTTTTTGACGACGACACGCAGGTGGAATCCGCTGGTAATTCGTTTCTCTGCGCTGGCTCTCTAGGCATCGTAACCATCGTCGACCTGGAACTAAATTTACGCCTAGGAGTCAGGAGACTGGCCCGTCATATAGAGGAAACGACAATGCGCAAAATCAATTTGCCTAAGCCAGATACTACTATATGTACGTTCGTACGAATTTGATCGCAGTGGACCCAAAGCTCTACACAAATAGCATCGGTATCTGTCAATAATTGTGGAAGAAGTGTAACTAATCATATACCTGAATGCTCAGCGAGAGTATGCGAGAATCACAGATATACGACAACGAGGAGTCCCACTGAGGCGTCGTTCACCCACACTGGGCCATCTCCAGACCCTCCACTCTGTCTCCGCCGCCGCCGTACGGGTGGTCGCTTGACGAATACGACCTGGCTTCCTATACCTCACCCAGGGCCATGGCCCCCATTCTCTCGCTTGCTCGGAGCTATCTTTGATGTCGGGGTTTGGTTCGAAGTTCGCCGGTTGCATTCTTGGCTTTTCCGCGGATCGGCAACATACTGCGGATTATGCGATGCATTGACGTTGTCACCCGTGCTCATGCTACGCGCACCAGGTAAGCGAGGTTGGAATGCCAGAAGGTCGCTCACGTGTGAATGAGTCGGCCGTTACTCATGGTGCTCTGTTCCATCTATGATTTCGCTGGTGCGTCCCCGGGCCTGCGATCCGTGCACTGGCTGATCCCAGCATGGTGGTCTGGCTATTGTACAAGACCAGGGCCAAGGGGATTGATCTTCGGTACCTCGGAACAGAGGTATGGATACGCGATGCGTCCTAAAAGGCACGTTCCAAGCGCTGGCCGCGGACAAAGTTGTTCGAGAACCTCAACAACGATCCTGTGGACCGTTGAGGAGCCTCCGTCGTGGACAATCCGAGTCTGATCACATCAGAAGGGTGCATTCCTGTTCGATAAGAATCCATCGAGCTTGAGCATGCGTGATGGGGATGGGGACAAGTTGAAGCTGAGGACTCCGGGGATAACGTCTTTGACGCAGGCGACGTGGCGACAGATGACCGCTTTTCCTCGTGTGCGTCACCGACGAGCAGGGCGATGCGGTGGGCAGTTTTTGCGTGGCGTCCACAACGTCCGTCATTACCTCGACCATTGTCGGAGGAATTGTCTTCATTGAGAGACGCAGACGTCATTGATTTCACACACACACCCCCCCCCCCCCCCACGAAGGCGACCAAGGTTAGTGAGACGATTCAATGCCGCGTGGCTTAATTGTTCATTAAATTGCCATCTATCTGAGCCAGATGGTAATGGTAAAACAGCACGTGAAGCCTGAGCTTGACCCGGAGACATAGTATCGCGCGCGACTTGTAGAATGCCCTCATCTTTGCTTGCCGCTTGCGTCGTCGACAAGGTAATCTAAGAGATATTGCACTATATTTCTTCCGTTCCGGGAGCGCGATATCATAAAGGACATAGTCCATACTAGTTCATACCGTCCAGTGGCGGCGCGGCAAGATCAGCGTGCATCACAAGTCACAACTGCTTCACACTCACGAACGAGTTTTCTTTTCTTTTCTTTCTTAAAAAAAATGAAAGGTCATTCAAATCACGTCTCTAGTGGAAGAGTTATGGACACGTTCCCTGATTCCCACCCCAGGGCACGAGGCAAACACACCTACACTGCACTGCATTCGGAGTCCGCAGCAGCTGAACAGGATTACGACCAATAGAACTGGCACTGGCTCCTTCATCCACAGAACTGAGTTCACTCCGCAATGATGTATTAATGGGTACTCAGAGGTTTGTTTATCTTACTGGGCTGATTGACCGAATTCTCACCGCTAAGATCCGATCAGCCATTGTCCAGTCTCCCTACCCTGTTTTTCTGAACTGCTCCTAACGATCGGCTCTCCCAGGTGTGTCTACTAATTGACTGGGTACTCATTCCTGATCTTCAATTAGCGTTCATCCGCTCTCCCTACCGGATGGACCATCCTCTGGCGCCACCTCACATATCGGATTTGGAAACATTGCTCAAGGTCACCACAAGAAACAACAGAATGTATGCGCTCATGGTGCGTCCTCCAGCACCCTTGTTGCCACAGCAGCGAGTACTGACTTTGCATGGCACAGGCGAGAGTTACAGACATGAAACGACAATCGACATGCTCCCAGACGATGTCTTGCTCGATATATTTGACTTATGTCAAGAGAATTCCCAGTACATCGCTGTATGGAAATGGCACTTACTGGTGCATGTATGTCGGAGATGGCGACAAATCGTACTTGAGTCACCACGCCGTCTCAATCTCCGAATTCTTTGCACATACGGAACTCCGGTCAGGAAGAATCTTGGTATTTGGCCAATCCTTCCTATCGTCATTGATTACCGCTCTTCTGGGAACGGCATCACACCTAACGATGAAGACAACGTCATTGCCGCACTTGAGCACCCTGATCGTGTATGTCGTCTCGGGCTTGACGTAACGGGCTCCCAATTGGAAAAGATGGCCACGGTGATGCAGTGGCCGTTTCCGGTGCTGACGCGTCTCGAAATTTCCTTAGACGATGACGATGGAAACACACCAGTCCTTCCCAGTGGATTCTTGGGAGGAGCTGCGCCGCGCTTGCGCACAATCTATCTACACGGCACTCCCTTTCCAGCATTGCAAACGCTTCTTTTGTCCACCAATGACCTCGTCGAGCTCGATCTTCACGAAATACCCCCCACTGGTTACATTTCACCCGAAGCGATGGTTGCATGTTTGGCCGCGTTGCCCAGGCTTGACACCTTTCACATTGGATTTCGATCGACTACTTCTCGCCCTGATCGACTACACCCGCCTCCCGCTATACGGACTGTCCTTCCTGCTCTCACTTCCTTTCACGTCCAGGGTGCTAGCGAGTATGTGGAGGACCTCGTTTCCCAAATCAATGGTCCTAAACTGGACCGGATCTCGATAGTTTACTTGCCGGTGATATGGCTTGTTGACTTTCAAGTCGCTCAACTCTCCAACTTCATCGATCGCTCAGTATGCGCCAAGTTACCCCCATTCGGGCACGTGGAGGTTACCCTTTTCAGTGACTGGGTCACCTGCGACATGTATCATGCAGACCTTCAAGTCTGGGATTGCCCCCCCGTTAGGATTGTCCTCTTATCCGATGGGACTGATTGGCAGGTTTCTCACACGGCCCAACTGCTCAGCCAATTGTCCGCTACACTCTCCAATGTGGTCCACCTCAAGCTCAAGGCCGGACGCGACAATCATCAATTAAAGGATTCGGACGACGTTGAATGGCTGCTGCTCCTCCAAGAATTCTCTAACGTGCGGACACTGCAAGTATCTCGGATCCTCGCTGGGCGCTTTGCCCTTGCGCTGGAAGACATCACGGAGGATATGGTCGCCGAAGTGTTACCGTCCCTTGACTCCATTCGTGTAGTGGGCCAGCCGGCATCGTCCATTGAGAAGTTTCTCGCCATCCGCCAGCGCTCTGGTCGCCCTGTAACCGTCGTCGACAACGAAACGGAGTTCGATATATGACTCAAATCCTACGTCAGCGAATAAGAGAGAGTTCCACACCGATCCATGAAGCTTTAGTGAGTAGGAGAGCACACCACGCCATGCCCCCCGGAGGCCTTGCGCTCTGAGTTCCGCACCATCCCAACGCTAGGGATGTACGTACAGCCATATTTTCCCTCGCACATGGTCCCCTGGACTGGCCACAGTGCGTTACGTAGGGCTGATACCTACGACCTCCCGCTATCTAACATTATCTCCAATGGTTATACATATATACGTGCATGTAATCATTGGAATAAAGCGCCTTCTAAAATAAAAAATTCGGCGGACCTCGCCGTTCTATTTTCCGTGCCATGATAGATGTACTACGGTCGCCAATCATTGCGTCAAGATTTTATTACCATTACCCGCCATGTCTACCGAAAAAGAGGAATACCAGTAACAAGGATCATAAAAAAGGGACCAGTAACGAACAGATGGAGCAGGTATGTAAACAGAGGTATCCACTACAACATCGGTGCACTTCATGTGATAGAAGGACGAAGGGTGTGGAGAATGTCCATGGCATATAAATAGATGTACAAGCAATGGAAAGCAAACGACAAGAGAGGGTACCTGGCCATGGTGTTAGTACAGCGTGGAGACCCTAAAGAAGCAGATGTCCATTCCGAGCACGTAAAGGAGTGCAAGGGTCATAGCAATGTAAGAATATGAGTAAATATATCAGACGTAGTCAACCATCATCAAGTACGTCAGCCAATGGGGCCTGGGGTCGTAACACGTAACGGATTGCGATTAGGCTGGTGCCATGTAGGAGCTGGGGTAGAAGAGGCAGCTGTGCGGGTAGGAACAGTGCTGGGAGGGTGTAGGGGCGAGCGAATGTTAGAGTACGCGGGCGGGAGCTCGATCGTGTCTGGCTCCCTAACACTTGGTATTTCGCTAGGGCCTGCGTCATCGTGCTGAATAATATTAACAGTACGCTGTTGAGGGTGTGGAGCATTTTTGCGCGTGGTCGTCATCGGGACAGTTATGCTTGCCAGCGTCTGTGGGCGCAGAACATCTGCAGTTGTCGTGGTGATAGGACGATCAGGTGTGGAGGCAGCCTCAAATGTTCTTCCGATGGTCGGATCGGGGACGAGGTAGGGTTCAGGTGTGTAATAGTGGGAAGGGCTTCGGTGTGGTGCGTGGCCATCTTCGTCGTCGTGGAGCACATTGACGGGGCGCCCAACAGCAGAGTACCCCCGCCGCCGGGGATAGAAGAAAGCAATCAAAGCAATAGCAAGAATGACGACAAGTCCACCCGCGATACCACCTATGAAGAAAAAGGATTTTAATGAGACGTAAGCTTCCAAGAATTCAAGTAGAAATACGCACCAGCAATAAGACCAGTGTTGCTTAGTAAGTGAACATCAGCGGAGGGGGTTTTACTGACAAACAGACCGACTTACGAATGGCCTCCACTACTGCCGCTTGGTGAGCTGCTGGTACTTGTGGGATAGCTGCCTCCTGCAGGGTTACCAGCGGTCGAGGAAGGGGAAGTACTATTCAGACAGGAACTCTTTACTGAGGGAGCTACCGTAAATGGGGCAACGCCTCCAGATCCGATTCCGCGATCATCGCCTCCGATAATAAGGATATTGGTTCCGCTAGAGATATCAGCAGTCCAACTGAAGCCGGTGCCTGTGACATTGTTTGTGGACAAGGGGCCTTGGGGCATGATGAAGGAATTTCCCCCGGGGATTACGCCATAAAAATTGACAGTACTATATTGTCGTGATATCGTGGTATGAAGGAGGGTGTCAGATGAAGAGGGCTGCGGAGGAAAGGAGAACGCACCCGTTGACGAGATCTTGTCCCCACCACCACCGGGCCGAATCACATTGTGTGATACCGCCCGAGGGTTCTACGTAAAACAACCAGGGCAGTTGAATCCCCTTAGTGGAATCATAACAACTCGAGTCGGACGAATCAAGGACTGTAACTGGAGTGCTGGTACCACCAGTGCCAAAGCCACTGCTATCACTGACCTGCGGGTGGCAACGGCCGAGAAGTTAAGAAGGGCACAGCGGTGATTAAGACCAAACATAGACATACAACTACTACGAAGGAAGAACCCTCGGGGTAATTAAGGTTAAAGCTGAGGGACGAGCTTGATCCAGGGAATGGAATGGTCTGAATTGTGCGAACTTCGGTATTGTTTGGGAGAGAAGAAGGGCCATTGGGGATGAGGAGGAGGCTGTACGGGGGTTGACCTGAACCCTGAACGTCGATAGAAACGTTTTGACATTGACGAGGTTGAGAAGTGAATTGCCAGGTGTATGCGCTGGCATAATAAGGGAAAAAGAAAAAGAAAGATGGGATCGAAAGAAACATCAACTTGATCATCGTTGGTTTCGGTCAAAAGATAGGTCGGGCCCCGCGTTGGTCTAAAAAAAAGGTACACTTAATACACAGCATGCCAGGGCGGCCAGGGGCACCGCATCTTACTCGATCACGTGGGAAAGTTGATTACCTCGCCGACAGAGATTTCGATTGACCATGACTTGACCATCAACCACAACTATCATCCTTATAATACTTATAATTCACTTCCCAACATTCTATATAATATGACTTCTCTATCCAACACCCCTCCTCGCCCACCCCCAGTTCAGTATTCTGCTCACCACGGAACTCGTTGGCAAAAGGAAAAGGCAGCCGCCAGTCAAGGCGCTTACGACTATCCTGAAGATGCAAAGTATGTAGGTCCATGGATTATCGGTGAATGCGTCGGTAAGGGTGCCAGCGGACATGTGAAAATTGCCCGACACCGTCGTACTGGTCAGCTTGCGGCCATAAAGATTCTACCTCTCGATTTCGTCTTCGGCTCTCGTACTTCTCTCAATACAAGGCAAGCCAAGGTAGACAAACAACGCCTTGGAATTGACCGCGAGATCATCATGATGAAACTCATGAACCATCCAAATATCATGCGCATTTATGATGTCTATGAAGGCGACCAAGAGCTTTACCTCATACTCGAATACGTCGAAGGCGGCGAATTATTCGACTTTCTCGTGAACCGCGGCAAATTACCTCCTCTAGATGCCCTTGCGTATTTCAAACAAATAATCTATGGACTTAACTACGCCCACGCTTTTTCCATCATTCATCGCGACCTCAAACCGGAGAACATCCTAATCCACTCACTTAATCCACCCTTAATCAAGATCGCAGACTGGGGCATGGCTGCGTTTGCCCCACCCTCCCTTGAGCTCGAGACTAGCTGCGGCAGCCCCCACTATGCCAGCCCTGAGATTGTGTACGGTCACAAATACAGCGGGACCGCCACCGATATTTGGTCCTGCGGCGTCATCCTCTTTGCTCTTCTGACGGGACGCCTCCCTTTTGACGACAAGAATGTCCGCACCCTACTTTCTAAGGTCAAGGCCGGAAAGTATGACGTGCCCACCTGGGTCGATCCACAAGCTCAGGATCTCATATCTCGCATGCTCACAGTGGACGCCTCACTGCGCATATCCGTTAGTAGTGGTATTTTTCCCAGAGTGATGCGCAGACTCACGGTCCCTGCTTATAGATCCCCGACATTCTTGTTCATCCCTGGTTCACACAGGACACCCCAAATATTATCTATGTTCCGGCACCCACCGTCGTCGAACTCGCCCGTCCTATCCCGTCGACTGCTCACATCGATCCAGATGTATTCGAGTATCTTTGTGTAATCTGGGGACGCTATGCTGACCCCAACACGATCACTGCCGAGCTGCTCAGCCCAGCAGGTTCTGGTACGCTTACTAAGGCGTTCTATTTCCTTCTCCAGCAGCACCGCTCGAGCACGCTCGAAGAGCGCGGGATCTTCATGGATATCGACGAGCCCTCCCTCTTGAATGCCCGCGGGGAAAAATTTGTCACACGTTTATACATGGCCCCGCTGTCCAAGAAGCCCCGGCCGCTTAGTGCAGACAGTGCCCCTGCGCCAATATCGCGCTTCGCTTTCCCACCGCATACGTCTAATGAGTCCATGTCTACTGCACCACCCGCCTACCAGCCGACTTGGGCTCAGGGCCAAGTGAGACGAATACGCCCCGGTTCCCCTGCCGGCCCGCGCCCTCATCGACCCCGCCCCATTTCATCACCTCCGCCTGCTCATGCGCTCTCCCACCCCAGCCTAACAGCACCGAAACATGACACCTTTGAGCAATCCATCTTCTCCGTCTCGTGCACGCGCCTTCTATGGAGGGCCCCGTAGTGCCACCTGCTGCAGCCTATATCGCACAAACAAATCCATTCGTTCCATCTGGCCAAGCCCATCCCCACGAACATGCGACTGGCTTTATGGTTCCTTTGGGCCCGATTACTACCTCACCGCTCTCCGGGACTCTCCCGCCGGTCAGCGCACCACGCATTTCGAACGCTACCTTCCAGCGCACGATCGATGACATCGCGGGCCGTATGAACGTTCTGAATGCTGCATTCGCGCGCGCCCAGATTCAAGCGCGTGCAGACGTTGCTCAGGCACAGGCACGGTTCCGTACCCTGCCAATGCTCGGACAGTACCCCGCCCCCGCCGAAGTAGGGGCGGAGAAAGAGCCGGCACATGCGCACGAGGCAGCATCCAGTGACGACAAGGAGAATGCGAATCTTCGAGCAGGCCTCGAGCGGGCGCAGACGGCCCAGCACTGGCCATAACACGGAGGAGGGCCAAGTCATGATTGGTATTGGCTTTAGCAAAGCGAACGGCAGCGGCGTGCTCCGCAAGGAGATCGGGAATATCGCCGTCCCGCCGGAGGCAGTGACCCGCATGAAGAAAGACCGCAGGAGCAAGCGTAAGTCGCCTCGTACCCATTCTCATTCAAATGATCACCTCCCCCCCCCTTTACAGCGCCGACATTGGACTTTCACGACTCAACGTCCCGCAACAACGGTGGTTCACCCGTCCTCGGCTCGCCGAAATCGCTGCTTGTCCCCCCTGCCGTCGGCGAAGTCAAGGGCTGGTTCTCGAGTCTCTTCCACTGGCGCACGCACGCAGTCGCCCTCCGCTCGTGCGACGGCGTCGCGTCAACGCGCGCAGAGGCACGCCGCCTGCTCGCACCGGTCCTTCTACCCGAGCCGCAGGCGGACGGTGCACTGCGCGTGCGTCTCGAGGATGCGTTCGACCCCTCTACAGGCCACATCGTGCAGAAGGCCGTGCGCTTCCGCGTCGAGTTTACCGTCGGCCGTAGGCAGTGGCAGTGGCGGATGTACGATGACGCTCGTGCAGGAGAAAGGCTCCGTTAGCGCGTTCCGCGCCGTGTGTGCAGCGGCTGCGCGCAGAGTGGACGCTCGATGCGCTCGAGCCGCAAACGCCGGGTATGCCGCCCGCTGGCTTTGGTGGGGAGGATCCGGACTCGCGCTTCGTGAACGTCTAAGTGATACCTTTTCTCTTTTGTTTATTCATCACACTATTATCTACGGACGATTGCCGTCACCACCACTATACCAGACTATCATAGAGCACAATTCCCACATTTGTATACTGTATTGTATTTTTCTTTATAGCGTTAGAATGGTCGAATACATACGTATCTCACGCACCACCCGGCCTAGGGTGTACATAGCATACAACTAGATTCACTCGTTCTTGCAGTAACAAAAAAGTAGACATCGTAGCCGTGTAAGTTCACCGCTAGTATTAGGTCGGTAAATGAGCACAGCCGAGAGCCATGAAGAAAGGAGTAACATATACGGTAAGGATAAGCAAGGAGAGAGATAAACAATTTTACACGCGGAGGGAAAACGGTTAATTCACGGAACAAGTGGGGGGGGGGGATAGTAAGCAATAGGAGGACAAATGGGAGCGACCAAGGCCCTGTACAGGGCCCATCTGGTATGTCTTACAAGGAACCCGACGGTGAATGTCTCGTGTGCCATATCGCGGGTTAAATTAGGGGGATGACCCTTCGCCAAAGACATTAAAGCTTTGGGCTAGATCAAACAGGGGAGGAGGCATCGGTGGTGCGACGCTGTAATCTCTGCAGGAACACCGGGCGCAACGAGCGTGAAGGCGTAGGCGCCGCCTCCTCGGGCACTGGCTCTGGTGCCATAGCGGCGGCTTGATCGGCGGGAGCGGTATTCGCCAGCGGGTGGTCTATAGTCGACGTCGAGACGCGTTTGCCTTCTTTGGTGTCCTCCATCGTCGGAGGGGTGGTCGTAATCCGCAGCAGGGATGTATACTGCTAGGAGAGGAAGGGTCAGGAAACGGACTCGGAAGTCGGAACGGATCGATGTGAAGAGAGAAGAAGGGGGGGAGAAAAGAGGGGGATAGGGACGGGGAATTTCGGAAAGAAACAGGACTTACGTTGACGGCAGACGGGACAGAACCAGCCCTTTGCACGCCGCTTGCGCCGTGGGTTTGGGGGAACCGGCGCAATGGGGAGTACATTTGGGGTGGCCTGCGCAGACGTGGCGGAGGCCGTTGGTGGCGGCGGTGAAGAAGAAGACTCCGGAGAACTGTCCCCGACAGGCTCCACAAGTGCGTCGGTAGCGGGTGGGTTAGAGGGGTGGTCGGCTTGGTCACCCCCCGTTGCAGCCGCCGCTGGACCAGATGCCTCATCCCCGGTAGAGGCCGGAGGCGCAGAGTCGTCGACAGTGGGCGGCATATCAGCAGCCTCAGCCGTCTGCGCTTCAGCCGTTGTGGCGGGCTCCTCCGCATGAGTGATGGCGCCACCAGCGCCAAATTCGACCATGTTGATGGCACACTCTTTGCACGCAACGAGGTGCCGACATGGAAGAAGCACGACCTCGCGTGGCGAGCTGAGACACACGAGGCACTCGGACGACGGCTCGTCCTCGGCGGGAGGAACCGGGACGGTAGGTGGATACGTATGGGCGACGATTGGGGTGGCATCGGGTGCAGTGGTGGGTTGAGCCGAAGTAGAGGTAGATGATAGGCCATAGATTTCGTGCAAATGGAATGTATGCGAACCAATCTGTACGTTTAGCAAGTAAATCACACGCGCGTGTGAAAGAAGGCCATGTACTCGCCGTAGCCTCGCGTTTCACGACCTTGACTACCCAGGGCCTATTATCCTCCCCGTCTGTGACCAGCGGGCCAAAGCGGATGACATGCAGATATGTCATTTGACGGTTGACAGACGATAGCTCTTTCCCGAGCTCGTCGAGAGCGACGAGCCGAATGGCGATGCGGACCCCTTCCTCAGTAGCCGCCGCAGCATCATTATCCAAGACTGCAAGCGCGGGACCTGAAACAGATTGGTTCTGGGCACGCCGGCGAAAATGCAATGCCACAAAGCGACGTTTGCGTGCGTTCTCTTGGTTCTCGAACGTAGGGGCAGGGGCAGGGCTCACGATGGTTTGAGTGGGACCCTCGGATACCTCAGATACCTCGGTCATGACCACAGTTTTGTCGGCTTTGGGTATTTTATCCGCATCGGCTACCGGGGAACCCTGTCCTATGTGCTCGAACCGGCCAAGTTCGATCGTTGCACCGTCCTCGAGCGTGAGTAAGCGACCGAAACCACCTTCGGTAACGGCTTCGTAAACAGTGATACGATCAAGATTCTCAGAAGGACTTGAGTGGTTAGAATCGATGACCTGGACGGTGATGCTGCATTTGGGGGCGTCGCAGTCGTACTCGAACTCGAGAGCGTGGTTGTTATGGGATTCTGCGTTAGCGGGATCTTCAGATGAATCTTCGGACGGCTGGAGTGTAACTGGGGAAAGTTTGAGAGTGGGTCGTTTTAGATTTACTAAGGCTTGCAACGTAGTCGTAGGTTGAATTGTCTGGGAGAAGGTCAGCATATGCGATCAAGACGGAGAAAGATGTGTGCACATCTTTGCTCGTCTCTACCCATCGCCTGACTATTTCTGGTGTGAGATAGTCTGAGGGAGTACCCTTCTTCGCATCCTCCGACTGGGCCCAAGCTGGACCGTCACTAACAATACCTATATTTGGTCCGAAGAGGGTCTCTGGTCTTTTCTCCGTTTGGGGCTCTGTGGAAACTGCCTCGACACCAGGTGGTGGACGGTTGATTCTCTGTACCGGTAGCAAGGGCAGTTGCTCTTCGTGAGGTGTTGGTGTCAGTCCTAGCAAGGTAAGGGGTCGCCCGAAGTCTCCTGGTGCGGTTCCATGCTCCGTACTGCTGAGAGTCTGCGGCAATATAATAATTCCTTATCATCCCTGAACTAGAAAAGCGGTTTCAGACAAAACTCACACCAATCCGAAAATGAAGGCATGGCAAATGTACAAGAGGAAAGGGAAAGAGTGGATACGCCTCACCACCTGAGTATCCGAGTAACTCCTAACCTAAGATGGTGTGATTCCCCGCGGACGGTTCCTTGCCTTGGTCAGCGGATTCGGCGACGGCGACAGCGTTTGTCACAATCAACTGGTCAGCCGTATTGCACTTCGTGCTCTTATTCTCTCCTCGAGGTGAGCCGATATATAAGCATCGGTTTGCACCCGATTTTCCGATTCTCGGATAAGAATAGCCCTTGGGAACCTCAATCCGGTATCTCTTGCCTTTTGGTCAACTACGCTCCCACACATCATCGGCCTGACCATGTTTCGGCACTCAAAAATAGCATGAAACCATATGGCATGTGCATTGTGGGATCATATGGTGGGATGGATGAGAAAAATAGTAAAAACACAATAGTCGGCGACCTCAAGCGACCAACTTCACAACACCACCTGCAGCCTTTATTTTGGCCCTGCAACAGCTTATCAGAAGATTCCAAGAATAGTAGCGCGGACAACGTACTCTGCTTTCTCAGAGACGAATCGTGCCTTTACGATTATCGGCAAGTTGGGAAGCCTGGCGAACCTTCAATACCACGCCAAACGACGGCGACTAACCACAAGCACCCACCGGCCGTTGCCCAAGACCTTGCTATAGCCATGGTGTAGCACGTCCACCACCGGTACAACTTGCGACTTCTCCGTGAGACCCTTCTTGTGCTCCTCCGGTACAAGCGTCCACAACTTATCCACGTTGATCGTCGGGCTCCATAGCCCGTTGCGCGTCAAATGGAAACGGCGCATACCGACCTTACCGAAGTAACCCGGATGGTATTTATCAAAATTTGTGCTGAGTGGACGCAAGGCGCATTAGATACTGCGCTCAGCGCAGTGATAGATAACACACATACCGGTGATGGTGCTGACCGCCAGCAAGACCACGACCTCCGGGATGTTTCCGGTGCTTTCCTACACGACCATGGCCGGCTGAGACATGACCACGATGTTTGCGAGTCTTCGAGTGACGGGTCGGCATCTTCTACACACTTCAAAAGTTAGCACTTTGCTTATCACCCGTACACTGAAGCGCCAATCCACCGCGAGAATTGCCCCACAAGACAACCGGATCTCAACGAGTGCAATTCATAGCAACCACGGAGAGCATTGGGGGCATTCCCGAGACTCAAGGGGCCAATGAACGACGTGCAACTCACCTTGAGGACGGATTGACTATACCTTATGGACTGCCAAAATGGATTTTGCTTTCGGAGGCAACGAAAGTAAATTCAGGCGGAGTCAGAAGTGATACGATGGCCCGGCCCGGTAGCGACCAGTCTGGTGAAAGTCTGGTGAACCGTCAACGACCGCCACTGTGCTTGCAACTTGTAAGTAACGCCTCCTCCCGTTTGTTGTACTATGATGTCGGCCGTAAAGCCAAGCATTTATTGTCGGTGATATTGCATGATCATATAACGTGTCCTGACCTTTCTGTTTATCCCGCTGTCCCGCGTCGCTATTCAACACCTGACGAACAACCCTTAGTACCCTTGAGTTGTTGGGTCAACCGCAAGTGATTCGGGTGAGCATTCTTTTCGAATTTGGTGCCTAATATGATTATACTCTATGCCTAATCTGTCAATCCGCTGAGTGCTCTGCACACTGGTGACAACACATATCAGTTCTGCTTATGATTCACCATTTTCGTGATAAGATGACGCGTATATCTAACATCCGTTTGTTTTGTCAGCTATTCCATGAACGCGCCAAACAGATATGAGCTCTTTGTCCTTGACGAAGGCGAGAAGCCGTGCGTGACTTGGCGCATGCAACTCGGAGGATATTCACCCCTAGATCCATTTGTGTAGGGTCGAAGTGACCGAGGATACGAAAATTCCAAATGCCGCGACCGTAAAAATCGTCAAGCAAGACCACACGCTCGGCAACATGATCCGCGGGTGTGTAGATTCACTCCTTACCTCTTCACCGATCTCACTCACACATCACTGTTTTTCGCAGCCAACTTCTCGCCATGCCACAGATTCTCTTCGCTGGCTATAAGGTACCACATCCGTTACACCCGTATTTCTTGGTCAAGATCCAGACGGACGGTACGATCACACCGACGGCTGCTCTCGAGCAGGCGTGCACAAAGCTAATCGGAACGCTGTCGTCGCTCGAGGCCAAGTTTAAGCGCGAGTTCTCTTTCAAGGACGTTGAAGGTGTCGCAACAGAAGATCCTTACGGAACTTCAAACGCGGGACCAACATGGGCTTCGGGACGCGACTACATGGACTTTTAAAGTTTAGTAGTCATGCCACGGGATTTTGCTGTTGGTCATCACCTGTATTTTACCCACGATAGACTGTATCTTACCAACTTTGTCTTTTTGCTTCTTTTTTTTTTTGCAGCGAACGCTATTTTCCGGTGTCACTAAGCCGCAGAAGGACTTTTTGGTAACGTGTGAGCGCGAATTTCATCTTGGACAAAACCAGCTAGCCATACCGAGCGCTTTTGTCTCATGGGTTGAGTCTAATTTGGGCCACACTCGAATTTTGAAGGAAGTTTCCGCGGAGCGGGGCACTTTGCCCGCCAACAACCGAAGCCACAATTTTTGTGCGAGTGTATTATTGGACGATACCCGTCTGAATTGAATAGATAACCCAGAGTTTCCGCCGTCCGTCCATGCCGGCTTGCCATGACGTTACATCACTGTTGAGAGAGCCCCCTTCGATAAACTGTATCCCATGAGAATCCGGCCAAATTAGGTCTGGAGCCATCTTCCTTCGGACGAACACCTGCTCGCACACCACCTTCCGCGATGGTACGGCCTTTTCCCAGATGGCTGTGGGGCTGGCTACCTGGAGGTGGCCGATTTTTCCCATCACCCACAAGTCGTCGTGATATCAGTGCCACTACATCGTTTCCCTGTGATTTCAACCCGTGGTTTCGCGACAGTGATCGCTGGCCTGTGGTGATAACCAAATAAATTTGAAAAAACTTTTTTTTTTTTTCAGATGCGATGAATTACTTCGAACGAGACTGGCTGGCTATAGAATTTCCCGCACCGCCTCAGCGCCGGGCGGTGGCAGGTCGCTGACTTCGTCCGTTATCTGGCCATTAGTCAACTACAGTAGGGCCTTCCAAGTATCACGTACGGCGTCCCAGGTGTTGCGGAGACGCCGGGTTGGGCGCCCTTACTGGACATATCGCTCCGCACTTTCTCATCTACTTGCTGTCGACCAGTTGTGGACGGGCGATAGCTGAGATGTTGTGCCGTCTGAAAGGCACGACGGTCAGTCGACGCGATCACGCACGGGTTCGCATCAGCGCCTTGGGCATCTTGGCGGTTGTTTCTTGAGGATTCGTATATTTTCGCAGCCCGCGACTGCACACGGCCGCGGCATCCGCCTCACTTGATCTGGATCAACAGTGAGAAGCCCAGGATGGTACCACAGAACGTTTCTCTCGTTCTGATCACCCATCATTGTTATTTCATCTATTTTGCAGTTGGTCTCGGCGATACCAGTATACCTTCCTATGATGAGCTGAACCCTATCTCACGTACCTTTACGAAATAAACACGTGGATTTAATCACAAGCATTTCTTGTGATTGAGTGGAAGAATATAAAGTCCACACAATTGAATTGGTGTTTCCTACGGCGGCTGGTACAAGTCCCGGGCGCTCCAATACAGCAGAACAGATTGGACCTGCGGAAGCTGATGGAAATAGCGCGCACATAAGAGAAATAAAATAAATTAGAATGATGCGAAGGATACCGCGCATGTGACCATCTGGAGTAGCTGTTGGATTCCCGTATGCTGTACAGTAGTAAGCGACGGGGACACGACGGCAATTCCCATTTGTTCCATAGCCTGTGCCAAAAATCCAATCAGCCCGCACGCTTGGCCGCCAACCGTGCCTTGGTACGCAGGGCCCACTTTGCCCGTTTGTCGTCGCGTATGCGCTTGCGTTCCTGTGTAGTACTCACCGCACCGCCTTCGTCTTCCTCCTGTGCCTCCTGCGCCATAAAGCGCTCGACGCACGCCTCCATGTGGGCCTGCACGGCAGCGTCGCTCCTGTCCGCATCTGCCCGCCACTCAAAGTCGAGGCCCCACCCAGTGCGGCGGGTGCTTGCAGCGTTGCCCTCGTCTCTCCACCACCGCACGAACCAGCCCGCGGCACGGGGAAAGTCGGGTACACCGCCGCGCTGCAGCATGCCGAGTCTGCGTGCTAGCAAGCCTAAAAATTCGTGCAAGTCGTCGGTCGGCATTGTTCCCGGAGGTAGTAATGTCAGATAAGCGGGGTCTGTTATCGGCGATCGGGGAAGTTAGAGCATCGGTAATTGTCGATTAATTCGAGGTGTATCTCCTGATGCACGGTAACGTACTGGTCCTATCGAGTGCATTAAGGCGATAATGCAGGTAGGCGGCGAGCGCCTCATGGTCATATAGCCCTTCTTTGATACCGGCTATACCCGGTGCAAAGTGAGTTGCGGAAGACCTGTTCTGCCCAAGCACCTACCAATCAGTGCTAATTTAATACCTCGCTCAGCGCCTCTGTCCCCGCGTCCGAGAAAAGGTAACATCACTCCTGGGGTGTCAAAGGAGTATACACGCGGGTCTTCCGACAGTTTCAACCGTGTGGAGAGAGCTTTCGTTAGCCCTGGCTGGGCAGAAGTACGGAGAGCCTTGGGCGTCGCTGTGTATATACGTATAATATCTGTTAGTGCCTACAGACGACAGGTGTCAAAGAAAACGCACGGCCGGGAATACCAACGTCCCTCAGAGCATTCAAGAGCGTGGACTTGCCGACGTTGGGCATACCAACGACAAGTACATTTAGCTCAGGTATATGCGGGTATTTTCGGGCAATATCTATTCGCACCAGGCAGGTAAACGAGAATCCAGCATGGAGCAGAGAAACGGGCCGGACGTACTCACGAGCAGGCCGCTCAATGTTCTGAGGTCGTGCGGCCTGTTCCACGAAATGAACATCGTCCGCTGGTCGGGAAATTTTGCCGCCATGGCCTTCTGGAAGGGCTGCGGTCCGTGTGATCAGCGGTCTCAGACCAGTATTTAGGTAGGTGGACTCCATACCACGATGCCCCACTCAGGGACTAGGTCGCGTTTGTTAAACACGATTACACGCTCACACACGCGGGCGCTGGCGTTTGGGGACGAAGCAGCGGCGTGTTCAGAGAGCCGTACACGCTCTGTGCGCCATCGGTTCAATGCTCCTGTGTGTAGGTCGATCGGATCAGCGACATGTTCCGCAAAAATCGGGCGCAAGTTATGCGCGAGGGTCCGGCGCGAAATTTATGAGTGCCTCATTCCAGGCCTGCTGGAACGCCCTCGCGGAGGGGTGGGGGAAAGAGAAAAATGGAAATCCACTGAGGAGCTAAGAACTCTGGCAATCGAATCTCCGAGTAAGAATACGCCAGAGTAGTTCGATTGATCACATGTCGGGCACGCCCATTCACTGCGCACCCCGCCGGAGACTCCACCCTAGACAACCAAAATAGCAAATAGGCGACACGTGCGGTTCTCAAGTGCCGAGAACACACCGGTGTCGCCGGAATGGGGGTACTATGCGTCCTTGACGCTGTTCACTCACCCTCGAAGTTTTTGTTTACGCTCGTGAGAGGTAGGCGGGCGTCTCGCAACTCGAGAACCACGTCAGTGCGCGCTAGCAAGGCAGGAAGTATTCGAGAGAATTGCGTCATATGTCCAGGGTACCATGATTGAGGCGGAGGTAATGGTGGAGGCAAGAAACGCGACAGCATCGTGGCAAGTCCGTGGTGTAGAGGTCTAGAAGAACGCAGCGTCAGATGTATGTCACTTAGGCGTTTGCGATCGTTGCGTGACGGCACTGGGCAGCCAAGCACGCAGGAGAGCGCCAGATCACTGCAAAAAGGGAGGCCAACACCCGTGCTTAGGTTTGACGTACATTTCTGGCCCGGGAAGTAATAGGGTAGGGTGCCCTCTGCCACGTTGGCCAATTGTTCAGCAGTGTCAGACGACAAACAACAGACGATAGCCGCGCCGGGCTGGTGGGATGGCCAAATAAGGAAATCCTAGTCTGGCAAGTCATCGATCAACCTGTCAAACCAAGACGCAACGGGAGTTTGGCGGGAACTGTCCTCATTGTCTTCCGACTCGACTCTCTCACTGGTGTGGTGATACCAACCCTGATCCGGCCCCCTTCCCGCCTCCCTATGAAACAAAGAAGAGCTCGGGGTTTGTAAACGTTTCTATCAATTCTTCCTGTAAATCACAGGTGTTCGGTTGAGCTGTACTCTACTTTCGAAGGAGAAATACAAAGAAATACTAAGATGACTGTTCGACGTTTTCGCAAGAGCTGGAAGGGGATACTGGCTGCAGTGGTAGAAAGGGCGTATGAAATACATGTGGATGGTACTGATGTGTGAAAAGATCGCAAAAGCTGGCCGACATAATAGGATGAAATGAGGGGGATATGCATGAGAACGCAGAGCAACCAAAGGGAATGGGATCCAAGGATGAAAGCAAGAACAGATAAAACAAAAACTGAGGGTACCAATGGAAGTATAAATACGGGAAAGATACGATAAGCGGTATGCACTGCCGGCCGCAGCACAAACCGCAGCGCCAATCATCGCTTGTAAGCCAGGCTAGGTAAGGTTTAGAGAGGCGTGCGGGACTGGGGGAGGACATGACGCACCGGTTCAAACCCATGAGTCTTTTCCAAGCCCAATCGCATCGAAACTTTTACCACTCCGGGTCCGCCGCTCCTCCAGGACCTGCACAGCATCAAGGTTTATCAACTTCTCCGACGGTGGTGGCGACCCCTCCACCCAACCCTTCCAGCCTTTGCGTGCTGCGGGACGCTTTTTGCGAGATCGAGGCGCGGGAGGTGTATCGGAATTGGCAGCATGTGATTCATCCAGGTCGGAATCATCTCCTGGAGTGTGTGGTCTCTTGGACGATGTCCGAGACGTACTAGACGAGACGGAGGGATCCGGTGTCGTAGGAGGGGAGGAGGGCATAGGTGGTGGCGTGACCGACACAGAACGCTGTGTGGTGGCGAGGTGCAAGACCGGCCGGGAACCCCAGGCTGACGAAGACGAGGGTTCAAAAAATAAATCTTTGGAATGTAAGGGAGTATCGGCGATGGGGGGAACAGTATCGAGGTGAGCGCCCGATTCACCATATAGAGGCTCATCCTGGGCCGATTTGGCCCTTTTCTTCACTCTTTCGCGCGCCTTTTTATCTCTCCGCCTCTCCCGCTTCAGATCGTCTCCAGACTCTACAGGGGTGTAACGAGGGACGCCATTTAGAAGGCTGGTGAGGACGTCCCTAGGCGGTCGAGGGTCGAAATCGCCGGCGAAGACAGAAGTAGCGGTGCGACGACGACGTTTATGGGGTGGAACGGTAGGGAGATGGAGGGGGAGAGTAACGGCCATGTTATCAGGGTAAGGATGGTAGTGGGGGGATATATATCGCAGGTGTTGGGTGGAGCGGTGAGCGTGGTGGCCTAATAAACAGACGAGTGAACGCCGGCTGTTATACTCAAACGGCAGTTTGTGAAACGTAAATAAATAGACGACACGTGGTTTTGTTTACCATTTCCCACAACCAGATAACTGCACACCCCGTATTTATTTATTATTTTGTCAGACAGAGAAGCTCCGATGCCCCATCTGTGCTTCCCTTCCATTTTCTCATTCTCAGGGTCTCTCCCCAATCACATCCAATAAGATCTTATCGTATCTTTAGATAACCTTAAATACCTATTATTTACTGTATTACCCGCTCCATGAAACAGTCCCAGCCCTGTCTGGGCCCCTGGGCGCAATTATACCCAGTTCTGTCCCAGCTTCTCCCCCACGTCCACACCGTCTCCCGCTTAACTTATCCGCCTCCGTTGCTGTGGAGACACAACTGTCCAAGCAGCGCCTCCTCAATGGATCTCTCATGCCCGACAATCCGGACACTCTGGCACATCCCCTTACTGACAGCGCGGCTAACCGTCTTTGGGGCCCTTGAGCGCCCGAGTTGCATATTTGGGCCTAGAAAAGCCTCGGTTTCTTCCACACTCATAATTTCTGACTCAATCCTACCAGTCCCCGAATTCGGAACAAAAAATTATTGCGAATGACTCGATCTGGTAGTCAGACGACTGAGTCTAACGACTCTGAATAGGCGACAATGATTCTTTGATACATTCCGCCATCGGAAATCCCCAGAGCGGCTCCGCGGCGCGACCCGAGGAGGACCCGTTGTCTAGCGCATGTTTGTTCTTCGTGATCACTGGCCCGACATGACCGCTATTCCTGGCTTGTGCTCATCTCAATTCTCACACCCGGGCTGGGGGCATCACAACGAGTCAGCAGTTCACGAATGTAGGTGCATGCACTACGAGCCTACAGTCCACGAATTTCAGATCATCGGTACCGCGCTCTCATCGCCCCCACTCGAGTAAGGAATTCTATGCGGAACAGTGGCTCCAGTCTGCCCACTGTAGGGCTCTTTTAGTCTCCTCCTCAAATACCCAGTTAACGGTATTCTCTCTCCACAACCCCATCCAGCTGGAGCTTTGTTTGATTAACGATGGCCGATCACCTTCTTGTTCGTTCTAGGCAACTTTGAGAGCTTGCTCCCCTTTCCCCCCGTCAAACCCTGACAATTCATCCAGTCACAGCACGCGATAATCATTTGTCAAACCGTTGCCTTTTCTGCAAACGCTCCACGTTGTTCCGCTCTCCCGTGACCTGTTTTTACTGGTAGCGTCGTTGCCCATCTACGGTAATACATCTGCGTCGACTGTCTAGGCTATCACCTTTGCTGTGAGGGGAAATGAAAGCAGACGAAATTTGATTTTGTGGCTACATCAGATGGTCGACCCCAAGTTCACCGCTTGCGGTAATATGCAGATTTCTGGGCATGAGCTCTGGGCTCTAGGGCAGTGGGAACTGGTTTTTTTCTGTGCTTCTCGGGCTTGCGTCTTCTATTTCTGGACTTGCCGCGCCACCTGAGGTAACCGAGGCCGTGCAACAGCCCTCACGAGCTGTACGGAGGCGGTCCTCCCCTTCAGTGGGCAGATCCAGAAAGCCAAAGATCTACCTTCCCTACGCGCTTGCGATAGCCTGTAGACAAGGGGATAGCAGAGAATAGGTTGCCCGCAACACAATCCATCAGCCGATCGTTTGATTGCCCGAGTCGATCACCTGCTGCCTTGCGGGTCACGTATTGCTTACTCCCTATACCGGGCAGTCCGGCGTGGCGATGCGCAACGCTGATGTCGCTTGCGAGGGTGCGCACACTGGCAGGTTCGAGTGCGGCTAGGCTAGGCTAGGTTGTCGGAGCAGCTCACACAGTCACTCGAGAACACCGACCCTAAAGGAACAATCTCAACCACTTCACCGTGACACGAATGAAGACCAGGACGGTTGCAAGAGAATTTGATCTGCCAATAAGCCCTTCACACCCCAAGATGCACAAAGATGGATCCGCGAATCAACAATTAAAAATTAAAAGCAAAATTAAACTACAATACAACAACCCAGCGAGTGAATTCGATACAAGTGAAGAAAAAATTCTTTAGCTTGGACCCGGAGCAAGAACGGAAAGCACACAAAAATGGTCTACACAAAAAAGGCCTAGACTATTGTTTCGCCGAGTCCATGGGCAGGATGATGATTATTTTATTATGATGATAATTATTTCTCCCCCCAGCTATTAACTTTCCCGCAGCCGCAGCATTCGGGCGGACTACCAATGGCTCACCACATCTGTAGAGGTGTGTGGAAACATTTAAAGTGTCGCCTTGGAGTCTGCTAAAAATGTCCTAACCATTTGTTAGACACGCCAGTTTACGAATGCACATTGGTAAATTCACTGTGGTGACCACGGGCCATTGACCATATCTATCGATCACTTTTGTTGTGACCTAGTTAGACAGGAGCCCGAGCGCGGACGGCTAGACAGGACGTCTGTGTCCCGTCTTTACAGTTTTTACATCGATGTGGCGCCACGAGTTATATGTGGGGTTCTCCGCGGAGAAGGTCGCTGTCGCCACCGCCGCTCGAGTTGAATGGGACCATCCGTCCGGCGTCCGGCATCTGGACTAGATGACCCCGGCCTCGGCATCTGCGTTGTGCCACGGGCCGACGACCGGCCACCCTTGTTGTGTTTGAGGCCTTGAATGACTTGTCATGTGTTTCGCGTTGCGCCTTGAACAACTGGGCAATTGACGCCTAGACTAGAGAAATACAAAAAGAATGCACGACGGTGTTTTGGTCGGAGACGGAGATCAAATCAAATCAAAAAAACCAATTAGTCTTCTTCCGCTCGCTGCCCTACTTCGATGGCGCTCCGCGTCCATGAGCACATGACAAAAAAGGATTCCCATTAGCCGACTTGAACGACTGACCTCGTCATTGCGTAAGCGAGCTATGCCCAAGTTACTAGTGACGCGCTCTACCAACTGAGCTAAACGGGAATATAACTCTTATAGCATGTGATCCATATAACCCGCATCGTCTTATGGCTCTGCGGCGATCAACCTGCTGGTTGTGCCACTTGTCCTCTGTTTGGAAACTCGTTTCTTCCTTCCGCCGCTAATACGTCCTTGGGCACGATCGAAGTGCCAAGTTCACTGCTCACTACGACAGGCATCTCTCTCTTTCCCAGCGGTGCCACGTACGAGGGTGCCAATCTGGCACGAATCACGATCGCATGAATCACCAAGAAAGCCCTAGCCCCATACACTAGCAATCTCCCACGTCTCTCACCCACAAAGCCGTTGCATTTAGCCAAAGCAGTACTGACTGTGCGCCGTGTAGCTCAAAGAACACCTATTCCACTCTTTTCATCATTTGTGTGTACGCCACAGTGCCCTGCCACCACCCGACGAAGCCAAGCCCCAAAAAGCCGTGTGCGCACCCCCAAACGATTTCGGGAGTAACCTTGTACCTAGAAGTCAAGACGTAAGATCAGCGCAGGGCCGGAGTGGCGCGAAGACCGTACTGACGCTTCGAAGAAGGACCCCAGGGTGAGCGGGATGAAGCGTGGGGCTTGGAAGAGTACGGTCGATAAGATACTATGGTACACGCAAAGGCCGATAGCAAGGGCCCGTTTCCCGGGAAGGAACTCTGGGACGTCTTAGTTCATAATCGCATCTTCCACATATACATAGGGATAACTCACCCGGTAGAGGATAGCAGAGTAGCGCGATAATACAAACACTCAGTACTAGCGACGAGTACATCTTTTTGGACAGTAAAATTAGAGCAGCACTTCTTATCGTCGGGTGTTCCAACGCACTTTTAGCACGACAATCGTGGTGTTGTTGAGCTGAAGGAAAGGGAGGGAAGAGGGCACCCAAATCCCTTGGATAGCCAAAGGAATCTCCATGGCGATATGGAGCAAGAACACCGCAGAGCTGGGGTATCGGAATCAATGAGTCTAGTGTCGAACATATCCACGCAAGACGTACAGAGGACTCCGTCCAGGTTGGCTCATCGTGACGGTTGTTGGTTGGGGAATGGGGTGAGAAAATATTGCCTTGTCGTAACCGTCAGGGACAAGCGTTCTAATCTCAGATCCGCATATTTCCGTGGCACTGGCACTTATCTGGAGATCTTATCTTTAAATGATTCCATTCCAGCTAAACCGTACTTGGCTCAAGGACACAACCCAAGTATCACTTTCGGCGGTAATTGTGCTCCGCTGAAAGGAAAGGAAAATTCGGGACTCTGGCCCCATTTGATCGACGATTTCTCCAAGCCGCATTATTGCAGAAAGGAAGACTGCTTCTCGAACCGATCCTCACCTTCGTCCAGAGCGGGATCGGGACTGCCATCTCAAACCCGCTGGCGAAGCACGCAACTGGCGACAGCTTCGCGATCCTTCGACTGACATGCTAGAACCATACAGTACTGATATCTCCCGCAGTACTCGGGGCCTGTTAGCGCAAACCCTTTACCTCTCATTCAAGTGACTTCTCGCAGCAGTAACGTGTATAGTAACCGTTCCTACCGCCTGCTGGAATTAATTGGTGGGAGTATAGCGCTCTACGTAACTAGCATGTTAAGAAGTGTTCTGTACCTCTCGAATGCTTTCGCCAAGGCTTTCGCGGAAAAAAAAGGTGGCACAGCGCGTTCTCGAGATCTCACTGGCACTAGATCTCACTACTATCAACAGCCGCACAATAAGCCGTTTCACCTTATGCAAACGGGGCTCTAGGCCCAAATATTTGATTTCAGAAGCCCATATTCTTAAGGTCCTCTGTGCGCAATTTGAGTACTCGACACACCACGGACTGCGGCGCTATAATGACCCCGTGACCGCTTCATGTCCGATTCCCCCGATACTTTGATGGCCGGCCGACTCTTTAATTTCAGCTCTGGTTACAACAACATAAGCCGCCCATAATTCACGGTGCACGTGGTGCAGCGGCGGAGAGGAGGAGGACGGGGGGCTTTTTAGCGGCCGATACGCTAGCCCTTACCAGCGACTCGGATGGACCACTTGTGGTATATTTGGCACAGGTACATTCGGAAGCCCGCCCCGTCCGCACACCCGAACTCTCTCGGGTTGATGGGTGGGCCAGAGAAGGACCATGATACGGGAAAGAGCGGGACTCAGAAGCCGAAGCGCTTAGGGAGAGCCACAACCCCACCACTTGCTGGATAGCTCGCGAGCTCGTGCGGGGGTTTCCTCTGAGACCCTACTTAATGGCTCCGCCCCCATGTGATGTGTGCCAGAAAGGAGGCGCTGATGGCACTGCGAATGTCGCAGGGCATATACTATCATATCTGGACCTTTGCTCAAAACTAATAAACTTTTTCTGTAGTTTCAACAACACATCCGAGTCGTAGACACTTCAAATTTTACAAAGCAATAGAGCAACCTATATGCAAGCCTAGCCTACGTCACTTGCTACATACGACGTCACTAACGCAGATACGACGTCACTAACGCAGATCGGTCTTGACATGTCACAGTCCTCTCACATATTCCAAACGTTCACACCTTCCGTATATAAGACGCTGTACGAATGCTTGCTACTGCTTATCTCTTTCTTTTATCCCCATCTTCCTCCCTACTTTCCCCCTGCGCACCAAAGACTCTATCTCTGTTTATAACCAATATACTTGGTTCCCTTTCCGTCCTTGCCTGACTTAGTGTTGTCCGACCTCTGTCGGTCTTCCACTTTTTTTTGAAAGTCTAGCCAAGTGTATAAACCCTTCAGCGAACCTCTCTCTGTCTACCTCTCTGTCTACGTTTCCCCCCGCCTGTCCCCACACCGTCCCGCTTGGAAGAAAAATAGCTTCCACAAACGTCACGCAAACGTCCTGATCCCGTCTTGTCCCGCTCCAGTAAACGTTTTCCCTCTTGATCCACCCTGGCATCTCGTCAATCTAAACGTATCCAAAACCTCCCCCCTTCCCCAGACGAGACGTCCATTACCGAAGAGACCCCAGCGAATCCACCTACCGCCGAAAATACTCCGGTGAATCCATCGAGCGTTAACGTCGAAGATCATACCACCATAAATACACGTACGGATTCTGACTCAGACGACGACGCCCTTGCTATCCTCGCATCAATCCAAAGACCCCATCCCATGTCTGAACCAAAAATCGCAACCGTATCACACCCTATCCTAACGCGCCCGCCTATCTTAACTGCCGGCAAAATCACGCCAAAAGCTGTCCGCGATTTTGAGAACCACTGCAACACCTTCTTCATAAACGCCAAAGATGGAGTTGAGGACAACGAGAAAGTCAAGCGTATCCTCGGCTGCTTCGAAAACACACTTGTCGATGATTGGGCATTATGTGACAGCGAACGCCTCATGGCCCTCACGTTCCCAGAGTTCATGAAGCAGTTTCGCGCACGCTGGCTACCTCTCAACTGGGAACAAGCCGTCCGCACCCAGATGTTAAACTCTCGACTTGACCCATCCCAGCGTTTCGATGCTTGGTCCGATCAAATCCTCTCGTATAACGTCTCCCTTCGGAACACCACCTCCCACATGTCCGACGCCCAGCTACGCATCCAGTTAGAAGCAGCCCTTGACGAGGAGCTGCGAACAATGGCCACAGATGAAAAGCTTGACGAGGTTGCCGATTTCCACGAATGGATGAACAAACTCACTCGTATTGACAACCGTCGTCAAACTGAACGAAAGCGGATGGCAGACTTCTGGGATAACAGATCGGCAAAACGACAGAATACTGGCACGCGCTACCCACCCACGAGTAATAACAATCGTGGTAGCTTCACACGTGGGAGTAGCGCTCCTAGCACTTCAACGCCCTCTCTATACCCCCCTAAATTGACCGATGACGAACGTCGACTGCTCCACAACCACGAAGGCTGTCTCAAATGCCGGACCTTCTATGCCGGTCACCGGGCAGACAAATGCACGACCACGTTGTCTGGGAAGGATTACAAACAACGGACCCTCCAGGACGCCTTGCGCGCGAGAGCGGCAAAGAGCAACATGCGTCCAGTCACCGCACCCGCCAGCACACCAGTTGCTGCCATTACCGAGTTTGTCGACGAGGCCTCTGCGGAAACGGATCTCATAGCCGCAATCTTCCCGTCAACGACCATAGCGGCAGATACTAGTACCTCCGAAGCATCGGAAACTAGCTTATCATCCGTGAGTGCCCCGCTGAAGGAGAAACACCTTGTATGGGAATGCGTGCTCACGAATCCGACAGATACTGTTCGGGTAAGAACACGCGCCCTCATCGACAGCGGAGCACATATGGTGCTTATCCGCCCCGACCTCGTAAAGCATCTCCGTCTACACAGCCTACCACTTGAACGCCCCGAACGCGTAACAGTCGCCATTGGCGCCACGAATCAACCAGAAGAAATAACAGACTACGTCATAATACAGCCCGCGTCCGTGAACAACATCTTTCAATCCGAACCATTGTGCGCCGTAGTCACACCGGGACTATGTATGCCCATAATACTTGGACTACCATTCCTAACAACGAATAAAGTCATTTGTAACTATGCCGAGAGATCGTGTACTGTAACGTCAATGAAACCTCCGTTTGACCTACTCAAAGGCAGACAAAAAAAACCAATAAACTACTACACAATGGACATACTGGCGGCAATACATGAGCGCATACAAACCCTAACCAAAGACGAAGAGTTCCAAACGAGAGAAAAAGAACTTCGCATGCATTTCGCTCAGGTTTTCGAACCACCCCCGCACGTCAAAGAACTACCCACAAAACCACTAGCACGGATTATCTTGAAAGAATCAAACAAAACTATAAAAGCGCGAAACTATCCTTGCCCACGAAAATGGAAAGACGCATGGCATACGCTATTGCAGCAACATCTCGACGCCGGGCGGATCCGCCCCTCATCAGCCCCGGCGGGGAGCGGAGCATTTATCATCCCAAAAGCGGACCCCACAGTTCTGCCACGCTGGGTAAACGATTACCGGCAACTGAACAAAAATACGGTCACGGATAGCTTCCCCATTCCGCGCATAAGCGAGATCCTCGCTGATGTCGCAACCGGCCAGATATTCGCATCGATCGACATGACGAATAGTTTTTTCCAAACAAAAATGCATCCTGACGACATAAGCCTCACAGCGGTGAATACACCATGGGGCCTCTATGAATGGGTCGTCATGCCCATGGGCATAAAGAATGCCCCCGCAATCCAGCAGCGAAGAGTCACAGAAGCCCTGCGTCCGTGGATCGGACGTATCTGTCACGTATACATCGATGACATTGCCGTCTGGTCGAAGAACGTGGAAGAACACGTCCAGAACGTTTCCACAATATTACAGGCGCTAGCTGACAACAAGCTTTATTGCAACCCTAACAAAACAAAGTTGTTCTCCACAGAAATCCGCTTTCTCGGACACCGAATCACGGCCAAAGGTATTGAAATGGGCGAAGGAAAAGCCGACCGCGTGACGAACTGGCCCACGCCCACAAGTGCGCGGCAGGTCAGAGGATTCCTCGGCTTGGTGCGGTACCTCTCAGCTTTTCTCCCTAATCTGGCAGAGCACACCGCGGTCCTCGATGCGCTCACGACAAAGGACTGCGATAAGAATTTCCCAATCTGGTCTGAGAAACATCAAACGGCGTTTGACGCCATTAAGGCAATGGTCACATCCACGGACTGCCTCACGACGATCGACCCATCCCTAATGCCAGAGTACAAAATCTTTGTCACCACCGATGCTAGCGATATAGGATCAGGCGCGCTACTCTCGTTCGGTCCTACGTACGAAACTGCACGACCGGTTGCTTACGATTCGCGCGCATTCAAAAGTGCAGAACTAAATTACCCCGTCCACGAGAAAGAATTACTCGCAATTGTACGTGCTCTAGGAAAATGGCGGACAGACCTACTCGGCTTTACGTTTGAAGTCTGGACAGACCACAAAACGTTGGAACACTTCGGGACGCAGCGCGACCTCTCACGACGACAGGCCCGATGGATGGAATTTCTCTCACAGTATGACGCCACCATCCACTACCTGCCCGGCGAACAAAACACGGTCGCGGATGCATTATCCCGCCTACCTGACCCAGACGTGACAGTCATTGCGACCATCTTCTCGCAAACACATAACCGAAAGATCCGGTCGCGCTTTGAACTGGAAGATGCCATCCTAGATGAAATCCGACAAGGGTACGCCACGGATCCATTCACTGCGAAGCTGACAAGCGCAGCGGCAGGAATGCAAAACGTGGAACAACGACAAGGTTTCTGGTTCATAAACAATCGTCTAATGATTCCGAGCGGAGGCACCATCCGAGAAACGCTATTCCGCATCGCCCATGACAAGCTAGGACACTTCGGAGCCACAAAAACATACGAAGTGCTTCGAGACTCCTTCTACTGGCCAAGCATGCGGAAAGACCTCGAAGAAGCATATATCCCATCATGCGCCGACTGCCAGCGGAACAAATCGACGACGACAAAACCAGTAGGACCACTGCACCCATTACCGGTGCCAGATAGGCGTTGCGACTCCGTCGCAATAGACTTCGTCGGCCCATTACCGCTGGACAATGGCTATGATAGCATCGTGACCTTCACGGATCGCCTCGGATCGGACATACGAATAGTGCCCACAACGACCACGCTGACCGCCGAAGGCCTCGCAGAGGTCTTCTTTAAGGAATGGTACTGCGAAAACGGCCTACCACTTGACATCGTCTCCGACCGCGATAAGCTGTTCCTCTCCCGTTTCTGGCGTGCATTACACAAACTAACTGGCGTACAACTAAAGATGTCAACATCTTACCACCCGCAAACGGATGGTTCTAGCGAACGGACAAACAAAACCGTTATACAATGCATTCGCTTCGCTGTCGAACGGGATCAAAGGGGCTGGTCCCGCACGTTACCAAAGGTTCGATTCGACATCATGAATACAAAAAACGCCTCCACCGGCTACACCCCCTTTCAACTACGTTTCGGGAAATCTCCGAGGCTGCTCCCACCAATACTTCCAAATGACGAGGAGACGGTTGAAGAGCTTCAGGCCCGTGACATGGTCGAACGCATGGAACACATAGAGATCGAAGCACAAGACAATCTACTCACGGCAAAGCTAAAGCAGGCACACCAGGCCAACAAAGACCGCCGTCCGATTTTCCCTTTCCGAGTCGATGACCGCGTAGTTCTCTCCACGCTACATAGATGGCGGGAATACAAAACGGGCGACGGGCCACGAGCCGCTAAGTTCATGCCTCGATATGACGGCCCCTATCGTATCACAGCCTGGCACTGACGAAGCGCACTCCACAGTTACCTTGCATATGCCACAGGCGCCTGACCTCTTCCCTGTATTTCATACATCGGAGGTCCAACCGTTTAAGGAAAACGATGACAACTTATTCCCACAACGAGCAATGCATCCGCCGGACCCGGTCGTCCTCGACGGGCAGCAAGAGTTCTACATCGACAAAATTGTCGACGAAAGGAGACGAAGAAGACAAACACAATACCTCGTGCGCTGGCGAGGTGAAGGCCCCGAAGGGGACAAATGGCTCCACGCAAACGAGCTAGAAGATTGTGAAGCACTAGACATTTGGCAAGCACGCAAAACACAATTACAGGCCGAAGAAGGAGCGCGCGGAGAGAGCGCACAAGACAACAACGCATATGAACAAAGCAAAGCAACACAAACCCCAAAACTCACTATAACAATCCCGCCCAGAAGAGCGCGCCAAGAAAGCGCACCAGCCAGCAACGACGTACGACAAGATACCACAAGACAAGAACCCAGGCGTACTATAATAATCCCCCCCTCGCGTTCATCATGATACCTACATATTTTTCTCTTATAACGGGGAGGGGTGCAAGCCTAGCCTACGTCACTTGCTACATACGACGTCACTAACGCAGATACGACGTCACTAACGCAGATCGGTCTTGACATGTCACAGTCCTCTCACATATTCCAAACGTTCACACCTTCCGTATATAAGACGCTGTACGAATGCTCGCTACTGCTTATCTCTTTCTTTTATCCCCATCTTCCTCCCTACTTTCCCCCTGCGCACCAAAGACTCTATCTCTGTTTATAACCAATATACTTGGTTCCCTTTCCGTCCTTGCCTGACTTAGTGTTGTCCGACCTCTGTCGGTCTTCCACTATATCGCACTGCATTTTGTTTTTTTTGTCAGGTCCTTCGAGGATTTTGAGTTTTTCCACATCTATGCACACCTTTGTCACCCTGGGGGCTCGATCACCCCAAAATAAATTCATTATCCATGGTGCTCTCCATGCATTTTATTGTCCCAGTAAAAAGAATTTGTGTAGAGGTATCGAGATCGTCGGGATCTGACGTGTGAACTTCTGCACGAAACCACCCTCCCGGAATTTTGATTTTTTTTATGTAGTCGTAGATCTCCGGTATAATTCATGATCTCGTATTGACAGAACTACTGTATCTGCTGTTTGTCTTTTTTTGGGAAGAAAGACTAAAGGGAAAGTCATGATCTGCTCATATCTCTGAGATGTGCAAAAGTGTGTGTAGACGTGCAAGGTTATCACAGTAGACTTCCGTATTCCGGTGCACAGAAATTGTGTAGAAAAAAAAACAGAGTGCACGGCGGCCGTCTGGGCCTGAACGCGATGATTTAGAAAATTGGCGGCTCGCAGTAGATAACTGATAAGAGGCACATGGAGTATCGAGTGAACGGAAGCTGAAAAATATGGATGTATGCATCGACTCACATTTGACGTATGATCTTAGAAAAAAAAACGGCCTATGAACTATTGCGAGCGAGCGGAGGGATGCCCCCGTCTCCGAGTCCCCTCTTGTGGTAGCGTCTAGAAAATAATACGTCGTTAATTGCATTATTCTCACTACTGGCAGACGTCGTCCACAACCTTCGGTCGTATTGCAGTATCATCCCTCAGTAAAGTTGGGAAGGCTGACACCCTCACGCCAGACCTGAGACCTGAGCGTCTGTGACGGTCGCCTGAAAGGGGGTAGTATTGCACGAATAGTTTCAAGTAAATAGCATGCCGTGAGACCCGGTTATCGGAACACAGCGAGACATCTAGGAACCCTGACACGAAGCCAGTTAATAAGGTACCCGACTCTAAGCCGGATCGCATGTGGGGTTACTCTTCTTTGGAGCGAGGTGAGGATAATCACGAGGACCGGGAAAGGTCCTATCAGCCCAGGGGAGAAGAAAGACAACAAGGTGGAAAGACACGGAACAAAGTCGGGACTGAAGCCGATTGGAGTCACAGAGACGTTTGGAGTGAGATGGGGCGGGAGCGGGAGAGAAAACAATAGATCGATCCAGTCAGCGTCAATCCCACATTCCACACAGAAAAAAGAATTTTTCAGGAGACCGTACAAGGTTGCACATACGTCGCGACGACGCTATAAAACACAAATTCTCTTCGTCGAGAGGTCCACTGCAAAATACCTAATCATCACCACACCGAGAAATGTGACCAGCGCCCCAAAGCGGCCCAGTAAGGATCAGTAACGCTACTCTGCCATATCTTCGTCTCCATCGTCTCCGTCATACGTGCTTGAACCCCGGCGCCATGGGCCAAGCTCGCCTTGATCGACGTCACGCTCTAGATCGATATCTTCTGCACCGTCTCGCCAGACGTCCTCGTTTATAAACCCACGTAAACGTTGCACCTCGTAGCGGAGAAGCGCTATTTCGTTGTCACGCCTCGAGATTTTCTCCTTGAGCAGGCGGATGTACTCGTTTCCACAGCGCAGGAGCTGCAACTTGCTGATACCCCCGATTCGGGCCTTCTGCGTTGCCTCTGGGTGGCCCGCGGGGAGGCATGGCACCTGGTAAAATTGGCTCATCGGGGAAACCTTCCTCAGTGGGTAGCGGGATCGGAGGGAGCAGCGTGCGTAGGTTATCGAACGTGGTCTTAAGTGAATCACGACGCTTCTGCTCAGCCGCTTTGTGTGACGATTTACGGAGGACAGGCGACGGCAGGGACGATGAGGCAAGTGTATTAGAGGCATACACATTTCCGGCTAATGCGTGGGGAATTAGTCTTATCTTACATGAGAGAAGGTACTCGATTTACCGGGTAGAATAGGCTTCAAACTTGGGCACACGAGTGAGAGCCCGTTGCCTTTTTTGGTTGAAGGCGCGGATGTTGCCGTATCTTTCCCACGACCAGCGGATTTACCCTTGGCGTCAATTTTTGCTGCATTTGTTGGAGGCGCGAGCCCACTGTTAATGCCAAGCCCTCCAAGATTCATGATGCTAGCAGGTGTGACAGGCGTTATGTTATGACCACGGCCAGTAGCACTCGTCGGCGATGTACTTGCGACGACTATGTTCGTTAAAGGAGGTGATGATCCGGGCTCGGACTGCGCAGCTGGTGCGACTGGTGGCGGCATTGACAAGTCTACCGGTGAAGGGGTATCGCCGGGTGCTTCGCCACTGCTGCCATTCTTGCGTACCCCGCCGCGTGTAGAGCGTATAAGAGGTGTCGATGATGCAGATTTTGTACCGCGCGACACACGTTTCGTGGAGTTCGGGGTGGGATGGACGCGCGGCGAGGGTGACGGACGTTGTCTAGCGAATTTTGCTTGTTCTTCTTCATGTGGTGACGCAGTGCGTTTACTTCGTCGTTGCTGAGAGGAATCGGGTTTATATGCATCCATCCAGGGACTCAAAGGCGAAAGATCTAAATCCAACTCTCCAGGTGAGGGTAGGGGGATAGGCGGTGTCGTATTAAAGACTAGATTGGCTGGTGCTGAGCGGGCATCGTGCGCGGCCGACATATGATGAGGAGGGAGATGCATATCGGGAGGGAGCTGTGACTGGCCGTTGGATCTAAAGTGTGCGGTATCGACATAGCCGAGGGTAATGGGAGAGATGTAGTCTGTATTCGGGCTAGATTGAGCGTGGAGCTCGGCGGAATTGACTGAAATGTGGTTAGTCGGGTAGGATGAGACGGTGGACGGCACTCACTGGGTGTGGGAAGACCAAGAAAATGGTTTTGAGGTTTCTGTCGGTCGCTTGAACCATCAATGGAAGATGTACTGTCCTGGCCATTCAAGAATTGGAGCTAAAAATAATGAATGATCACAGCGCCAATTCATTAAAGAGGTGAACGATGGGGGATAAGATCCGGCGCACCTGTTGCTGAAGAATCTGGTTCTGTAACTGCAACTGTTGTAATTGATTCAGCTTGAGGCGCTGCTCGAGGACGAGTTGCGGGCTGTACTGGCCCTGGTTCATCGATTCAGATTGTTGGCCTTGTATGCCCATCAGTTGTGTCACGAGTTCGAAGTCGAGGGGGACGTTGGGTATTACTGAGTTGGAGGGGGGCATGGTCGGCTGTGAGGGTGAAGGCAGGGCGCCACCATACATGGTTGCATGATGGTGGGATTCATTCCCGCGCTGAACGTTCTCAGCGCCGACATCCGAAGTGAATAGGGTATTGAAAAAGTCCTTCTGCTGCTGCTGCACATCTTGGTGGTCCATGGGATAGCACTCGGGAGAGGTGAAAAATATGGAAAAGGGCAGATCGCCTGACCCACCACGGCTGCCAATGTAATTTCATCTCGAATCGGTAAATCCGACGTTCGGAAAATCATCGGACAAAATCTTTTCTTCGTACAAAGAGTCCAACAATACAATCTCTAAAATTTTGGCCGAGTTCTGGCATGTTACGACTTGTGAGCTCCTCACTCGCTTCACTTCGCCACTGGGAGCAAAAGCCGAAGTCCAATATTTGATGACATAAGCCGATCTTCCATTCACAGGCACCACCACAACGGCCGTGCAACCCTGTGGAGAAAAAATAATAATCTCCGCTTTCCAATTATGAAATGGCTTATGTTTTCAACGAGCTGATACGTTTGAGACCAAGATATGAGTGCGAAGAGGTGAATCAGCAGATCCTGCTCACCCGATACTAGCTACGAATCAGCCTACGATGATGGATGCCTCACAAGCAACCACTTTGGCAACACGATATAATATTGGGGATATGGGACCCAGGACACAGATGATGGAACAGTGATCGCGTACTCGATCAGAGAAAGGACAACCCAAACGGTCATCTCCGGTCTAATCCTATGAGCGACTTGGGATTCGACAATCATCGCACGAATAGCGCACGTGCTACTCGAAGATCTATAAAGTGACATAACTTATGGGAAACAATCTGATGGGCGCAAAATGCCCAGCCGTTGACCCTGCGAACGAAGTTCGGATTCGACTACATTGGTACGCAAAGAATCCACGAGATGTGACCTGAGTTGAGTTCGCCTTGACGTTTATGGATGATAAACGTAACAACTCACCCTAACGCCTACGTATACCAAAGAGAACCAGGACCCTCAAACGCAAAATTTGCCCGTAGTTTCCCTGGTACGTGGTATCTACTCCTCGGGCTCGTGACCAGCCCCGGCCATGGTTTCTGTAACCTTAGATGGGCATAGAACCAATACTGTTCAGAAATGGAAAACCGCCAACTCCACGGCGGAGTTCAAGAGCTCCATCCCAAGTGAAAAGTGACAGGTACAGTATGAGCGAAGTGCGTCGCAGAGAAAGGCGCACAGAATGCGCCGGGCCCTGAATGGGTTACCAGTGAGAACGCTGCTTGTATACTACATACGATCACCGTTGCGGATATGGCGTCTGAAAACTTGAAGGCCCAAGATTGAAAGCCACGTATTTGCGCCAGCCTTCAAGCAATCCTAATAGGTGACGAACGAGTAGGTAAGTGTCGACCACGAACTTGTCGTGACATGTCTAAACCAGCAATGAGGTAGCCAACACGCATGACCGGAAATGGCCCACTGGCAGCGGGAGCCTGCAAAAAGGTAGCAACTCGACATAAGGAGCCAGGTATACCAAGATTCGTCATGGAACAGGAACATAGTATCCAAGAGGCCGCTTGCAGGTCGATCAGCTAGGTCCGTACATGCTACACAGAGTCGATTCACTTTCCCAAGCTCGTTGCGGTACCGGTAGTAGCAGTTTAGGGGTACGAGGAGAACACACCCATTAAGAATGCCCGGGGTACAATATATTGGTCTGTTATAGCTCGCCACCGTATGATGCTGATATGGTAGCAGCTTTAGACAGTTGGGAGAACTAGAAGCGACTCTGTTAAGCCATCATTCCAACCTTCAACGAGGAGACACCAGCACAGTGCAGCCGGCGATATTTATTTATTTAGGTTTTGAAGACGTAGTCGATAGACAATGCAAGTGGACTGCAGAGGTTGTAGAGTAGTGCTAACCATCTAGATTCTAGCGGTTGCGCTGGTTATCGGCTATAAGTTGTGCTCCTGGGTGCAAACAAAGAGAGGCTGACTGGCGCTGACCCATCGACACCACCCAGCCATTTTAGCACCTCTGTCAGAGGACATGTATTTATGGCACAATCGACACGAAGACCGTCAGGTGTGGCGCCCTCCGCTTGTCCAGACAGGTACTGTATACTGTACGATGATTAACCAATTTTAAACTACAAATTTGGCCAGCCGTGCACAGTCGCAGGTTCTAGTGCAGGTTCTAGAGTGTCTTACAGTGGCTTACTGTAGTGGCTTACGCGTCAAATAGCCGTCGGCTGAAATTTTTGCTTACCTGTACTTTTGCTTATGCTGGGCGTGGCTGTTGGGCTCACTGAAGTCTATCAAAGCACCGGACCGTCGTGACGCCCGTTACCCCGAATTCTCATGACTATGTTGGCACCAGCTTTGGGTACTAGTACTTGACCTGCCTCCTGCTATGTCTATTTGGAAAGCATAGGCCTCTCCAAGAGACCAAGAAGAGTCGACGGCGTATAATGCTCCGAGTCGGACGGGAAACACGAATCGACACTGACATCAAGTGTTAGACTAGGTCAGAGGAGGATCACCCCCAGGTTTTGGTATAACATTGCCCGTCAAAGGCCTGCCTGCAGATCTAGTCAGGGAAACATGACAGCCGGTGTAACGTCTGCAATCCTGATCAGCAAAGCGATGGTAACACATTCCGAGTCAATGCTAGCCGCTAGCCCGATCTCATAGTCGCTCAGGACCACTAGGCGGCTCCATATTCATGAAAGACAGGACCAAGCAATCAGCCCACGTGGTGATTTACTACACTACTTAGGCTACCGCCCGGCGTTAACTTCGTGATATCATTCTAGGGCCATAGATAGACAGTTCCGAAATACTATGCCAACTCAAGACTGTTTCCGGTAGCTTGGCCGTGTGATAGATGTCTACCGTGTGCGACCAAAGATGTGCCAGGTGTGGAGACGATTGCGTATCAATTTCCACGCATACGTAGAGCATCACGATCATTGACATAATGTGAGGATTATTTAAAAATACGATTCGTATCATGCGGTCTCCTCGGCGATCCGGACCAGGGGCAGCATCGCCACCAACAGACAGAATAGCTGTCAGCCGTCTGAGCGGTGCATTTCTTAACCAAATTCCCTTGGCCTACACCGAGATAAATATTTCGTCGTTTCGTCGTATGATAACCTAAACTCGTAATTTAAAAGCGCTCTCTACGAATTTCATTTTCAGTTTAGATGACAGGTCCAGGGCCCATCAGCGCAAGTAAGAGAATCACTAACTTACCTTTCAGAGGCCTGTCTTGGTTCCAGGAACGTATTCTTGTCAATTATCGGACCATGGGAAATAGTCCGTCCGAGGGAATCTGCCGGCTTCCCACGGGAGCATGAAATTGAGTTGGACAGGTTGCGGAAAATGACACCGGTCCAGCAAGCAGAAGAGGGACGCCAAAAACACCGCTGAACGATAGAAAGTGAGGCCACCTCGTGGCTCAAAACATCAAGAGTGGGTGCGCCTTTCTGCGGGGAGGGTTGGATGAGTCTTGGCGATTTGGATGGATGACCTCGACA
Organism: Lactarius sanguifluus; assembly: GCA_021527775.1. Lineage (NCBI taxonomy): Eukaryota > Fungi > Basidiomycota > Agaricomycetes > Russulales > Russulaceae > Lactarius > Lactarius sanguifluus. Next base: position 189,434 of record JAKEYF010000048.1, on the reverse strand, counting down.
TTAATAAACGACATGCTTCACCAGAACCAGACCTGCGCAAGGTCGCTGCCGTTGTATCGGGGCGCATCAAGACTCAGGAGTGATTGCTGCCCTTCAACGCCCAGACGAGTCATCGAATGTGGCCTCATTTGTGTTTGCCGGCCCTTTTATAACTCCACGGAGAAATCTTAATTAGTTCGCTAATGTGCTCGAAGGTGGCGTTGCTCGGGGGTCCCTTGTTGGGAGCTGATTGCGAGTGGATATAGCGACACATTGGTCAGCAGTCCGAGGACGTTTTTATTGATGACTGATGGGTTAGGTTGACCGTCTAGACTAAAGTTGAAACAGCCTTTAGGATCGGACCATGCGTCGTAGAACATAGGCTGGCATCTTCTTTGAGCTGGCAAAGCCGAGAAATGTGTGCGACTGACAAGAAGCCGACGTCATGCCGGGGGATGTGCCGGGGATGGCCCGCAGCAATAATGTCTCATTGCGAGACCCCCTTAATGGGAGTAGTGACAAGAGACAGAGCTCCTAGCTTCGAGTAGGAGGGTATTTTTGCTCCCGGAGTGGTCAGCCTGAGGGACCAAAGGGCTGACATGTCGAACACCGTCTCAATTCTGCATCGGGGTAATTTCAGAAAATCAATCTCTACGTTATTGACTCCCAAATCTACGTCTTTGTCTACTCGACAGTTATTCCAGAGCGAACCTAAACACAGACCGATAAGAGAAAGTTTCGGTGGGAATCGTACCCACTAACCTCCTTGCCTGTCTTCGAAATGATCCCGTGGACCTCATCATAAGGCATGGTTCCTGTAACTATGACTTCCTGGGTGTCCAATTTAACATCGAACTTGGAGACTGAATCGGACAGGTCATTTTTGGACTTGCTCGGGGTCGTAACAACTGTGATTACTCACCCCCGCCGGAAGTTTTGGCCTTCTCCAGAACGCGAGTCACGGCGCCGGAGCAACCGCCGCAGGTCATCTATCGTCGTGGTCAGTTATGCAACATTATCATGCCGAATTTCTGCGTTACCTTGACATCAAACTTGTAGGTGTGTTCGGCCTGAATAAGCATCAGTAATCTATTCGCAATGCCAGACAGAGGCTGTATGGAACCATTGAGGTGATTACGAAGAGTCTGGGGTGACATATGAGCGCAGATAGCGGGATATTGACAATGGCTTACAGCTCGAAAACTGAGTGGATGGGAAAGAGATGGTGGTTGTGAGGAGAGATGGATTGTAGGTTTATAGGTTTCTATGCTCTTCCATAAGTGTAACTTAATAAAAGTGGCCGTCATCGCTTATTGTGTAAGCCACTTTGCAACGAACACGTGATACGCATATTCGTGTCACCTCCTTCATTGCTTTTTGCCTCATTCAGCTCGATATATCTCCGAAGGAAAGAACCTTCCGATATTTCCAAATGAGCGGACAGACAAGGGCAGGCTCGGCGCGACTGAACGCCTACCATAGGACAAAACGGCAACTGACTGGAACAAGTGCTGGTCAAGTTGCGCCTGCCTGGCGTTCGACAAACGGTGCAGCAGCTGCGAACGGAAGCACTTCACCTCTGTCGAAGAAGGCAGCGTTGCAACGGGGAAGCAAGATATTACTCAGCAACTTACCTATGGATGTCGCGGAGACCGAGATTGAGGTACATGCAGTCACGCTCTCTTTCTCGTCCATAGTACGCTCATTACTTGCAGGAGCTATTCAAGAGAACTGTGGGCCCAATAAAGGACATGTTCATCATTTACAATAGCCAAGGACGATCAAAGGGAATGGCTGTGGTCACCTTTCAACGCGCCACGGATGCCGTTTCGGCTCAGTCAAAGTACGATGGTAAAGTGATCGACGGGAGTAAGTCTTTATATCCACTTAGCGCGTATATAACTAACTGAAAGCTAGGACACAAGCTCAAAATTGAATTGGTGACGGACAGCGACGAACCATTGCCTGAGGTGGTTAAAGAGCAGCCCTCCCTACTATCCCGTATCGCCGGTACCCGACCAACGTCAGACCCAACTCCAGGCGACCAGCTTCCTGCACCTCCACCGTATGTCCCAGATTGAAGTAACTTCTCTCTTTCTAGAAGCTTACTTCATTTACTATTGTCTAGACAGCGTCCGGTCAAGAAGCACACGTTTTCAATTGTTGTATCTGGCCCCAAAAAGCGCACAAAGAAAGGACCCAAGCGCGTCAAGAAGTCGCTTGCTCAGCTCGACCAAGAGATGGAAGACTATCGGGCGTCTGTTACAGACAGAAACGCCGCATAACACGCGCTCGGGTCCCTCTGTTCTGCTTGGGCCCTCGGGACCCCTTCGAAGTGGATTGTGTGCCGTGTGCAAATAGCAGAAGTTGCTGATCTTATATCCCCTTGGCCAACCGCATCCTCGATGCGCGATAAATACCTGTATGCTTTTCCCTTCGGGGCCTCCCTTGTCGTATCTCTGACACATAATAGGCATATGTTGAGATTGAGGGTGTGTGGCTCGTGGTGCAGTAGAATAATGTTGTATGCCTGATGACGCATTGGAACACCCTGGTATAGGGTTAGGGTCAATCAACGATGATTATCAGAGCTCGAGTCCCAGTCTAGTATCGACGACGAACAATACCACTTCGCTTGACCTGTTATCTTTATTGTAATGGTCGCGCCTCTATACACCACTGCTTCTGGGCTCCTTTTCCACGCCGGAAAGATCCTTGTCGTCACTGTCGGATTGCCTGCTCGTGGCAAGACCCACATATCCAGAGCCCTCGAACGCTATCTCCGATGGGCTGGGATAAAGACTCAGGTCGTCTCTCTGGGGGACTACCGGCGAAAGACGATAGGGGGAGCCCAGAAGCTCCCCCCCGACTACTTCACACTCGGTGCGTGGCTGATCGATCACGGGTGTATTGCCGTATGTTCACGCCGCCAAAACGTCAGGGATGAAAAGCCCTGAGACCATCGAACTGCGCCAAAAGGTTCTGGAGGGCTGTGAGCAGATCATCTGGGACTTTTTCAACGCCGGAGGCCAGTGCGTTATCTACGATGCCAACAACGGGCGGCGTGAACAACGGCGGAGAGTTTCCGAGAAGTTTGGCAAGGAGGGCATACACGTTGTGATGCTAGGTCTGTGACTACTTCGTTTGGCTTCATTGCGAAACCTTCCCTGACCTTACCACTCGCCAGAATCGATCTGTGACGACCCTGCAATTATAGAACGTAATATACGAAGTGTGAAAATCTCTTCACCGGATGTACGTTCCGGCCGTTTCCCCTCATCCGCTTATTTGACCCTTCCATCCCTTGTGAAGTATCGTTCGTGGAATCCAGACCTCGCGGTGCAGGATTACTACAACCGTATAAAGGGCCACGGAAAAGATTACGAAACTGTGGACGAGCTCGATGTGCCGTCCATCCGGATCATCAACGTGTGTTCCACGTCGCTGTGCACATTATAGCTGTTCAGCTCACCGCCCGTGAAACTTAGGTTGGTGAAAAGATTATGGTCAATGTAAGGTCGTTTCATACTTCACTGGCGTTTTCCCTGTCGCTCAGTACAGCACTTCTAGAACGTCCGGGGCTATCTGCAGGTAAGGAAAACAAAATGGTGCTGTGCCATGTGTGTGACTTGTGGCGTAGTCCAGAATAATCTTCTTCCTCATGAACATTCACAACCGATACCGGACCATATATTTCGCACGCGTATGGGTGACTTCTATCCGGTCAACTGCTGGCTCATTCAGGGCCTGTTTCAGTCGGGACACTCACTTCACGAGCACTCCTATAAGATCGATGCCGATCTCTCCGACATCGGATGGGAATATGCTGCACATCTAAAGGATTTCGTCCTTGACCGCCGTGCCAAGTCATTGAAGGAACGGGGGCTTGATCCGAAAACGAGCCGCTTGGTGGTCCGCTTGTCCGCCATCATCCTGTGCAGATCTCGCAGCTCATTCCTACTTAGATATGGACCTCCGCCCGCCGCCGTTCGCACCACACCGCATGGCCGTTCATGGTCGCGGCCGACCCCAAGCAGCACGGCGGCCCCCAATGTAGCGTCAAAGTCATCGAGAAACCGCAAATGTCCGAGATCAATCCCGGTGTTTGGGACGGGCTCACCGTAGCAGACGCGAAGCGGGAGTACCCGGAGGAATGGGATCGCTTCCTCAAGGATCCCTATACCTTCCGTGCACCGCGCGCGGAAAGCTATCATGACCTCAGTGGTACGTACCCCATTCTTCATTTCCGCCCCCATTTGTGTGCCTGATCTGAGTGAAACTCACCATAAAAAATAAAAGTCCGACTGGAGCCGACGTTGATTGAGCTCGAGCGACAACAGGAAGACTTGCTAATCATTGGGCACGCATCCGTCATCCGCTGCCTGCTGGCGTACCTAATCGGTTTGCCGCCATCTGAGATACCGGCTATCGAGGTCGCGCGTGGAGATCTCGTCGAGGTCGTGCCTGCGTCATACGGCGTGCACAGTCAGGCGTATCATTTCTGGGACGGCCCCGGTCGTACACACGGCGAGGGAGAGGGCGGGTACGGGGACCGCGACCCCAACAATTTCTACGAGAACTATGCCGAGGATACGCGGGAGAAGAAGCACAAGGTTGGATACGGGGATGATGGATTGGAGCAGGCTAGAGAGGTGTAATCGATACGTTATGCGCGGCCGTTTGGACATTTGGCATATCTCGTACACCCCAACCCGTCTGCCAATAACACGTTGTACATTAGTCCCTTAGTCACCTGCTTGCTCACCTCACGCAGGATTCACTGAGTTGACCACCTCCACTCTACTTCCTTTTTCATCACCCCCCGATTTTTCCTTGGGTTCTGCGTCCACCCATACCTCATGCCCTCTACTCCCCGGTAATTCGCCGTCTGACAGGTCGACCTCCTTGAAGTGCTTGAAGCGGCCTGGTGGAGGGAACGCTACGTTGAGGCCATAATACATGAGCGAAGACACGCCAAAACCGGTAAAGAAGGACATCTGGTAGATACGCGTGGCGGCGAGGGGGACCGTGCGGCCGGCTGCGGACTGTCAGCGGTTGGGCAGAGGGAATGAGCGAGAGAGGCTTACTGGCACCCGCGAAGCCGACGACGTTGATGAGGATGCCAGGAACGTACGCGGCATACCCTCTGCACAAGAAACCGTTCGTCACTCGTATGCTCGGATAATCGACGAGGCTGTGGAACGAACCGAAGGTTTACGCCAAACGTGTAGTAGTACCATCCGTCGCTGCGAGGGCTGTACAGGTCCGCAACACGGTAATGCCCCTTCCGAACGAAGAAGTATTCTGTGATCTAAGTAAATGGGCGTATCAGCAGTGGAGCAGCGGAAAGGGAAGAGTGCGAATCGGGACCGACCATCACGCCCGCAATCGAGCTCAGGAAGACGGAATAGGCAGAGAGATAGGACGTAAAGCTATTGCTGCTCTTGAGCAGGTTCCAGGGGAGCATACATAGCCCAACAATCGCCGCTACGTAGCCTCCCCTGCGGATGTTCTATGCGCAGTTATGATCCGTATGCGTATAGAAGCCGGGAGTAAGGTGGCTACGTACAATAAAACGCGGCAACAGAGCTGTAAGGTCACAGCCCGCTGAGATGGAGTTGGCAGAGATGTTGGTGCTGTATTCCTCTATCTAGTATGTGCATTTGCATGCATTACGAGGGAGGGGACCCACCCGAGCTACCGAGGGTGATGAGCAGCCGACTTCACCGGACTGAGAAACGTCACATACCTGTGCAATGATAAACGCAGCCGAAATGAACCACACCTGTTGGCACCTCGTTAGCCGCGGGAAGGAACTTCTGATCGGGACGCGACAACATACACCAAAACGTGTCGCGTGGGATGGGTTGTCGTCAAGGAACCTATCCAGCAGGTCGACTGGGGACCACACGGGTTCTCCAAAGATGACCTGGGATGAGGAGCTGACTATGATGCCTATGAAGCTCACGATGGAGAATGTGAGCGGGACAGCGAGGAGCTGCGGGAGGCCTGCCGCAGATGGACGCCTCGCGCGAGATGCGAAATCCGGGGCGTTGCTGCGGCACCAGGATAGAGTTAGCAAAGCACCCGGAAGTGTTCTAAAGATGCAGCGTACGTGACGAGTGTAGCCATATTACTAATGCAAGACATAAGGCTGACTATCATCGCCCAACTGAGGTCGCTTCCGTGCAACGTGGAGGGCTGATGGATGATTGGACCGACACCGTTAGCTCGCACGATGCACCAGACGAAGAAGGTGATTCCGGCAGTTGGCGCGACTATGGCCTTGAGGGTGAAAAGGTGCCGACTAAATAAGCGTCAATCACAATGCGGACGAGGCGTTGAGAACATGAATGGAATACATTGTATGTATGGGAAACCAGATGGCCGGAAGGGAAATAAGCCAGAAAAGGAAGAAACACATAAAGTCCCTGGTATTGGTGCCAGATGAGGCGGGCATGGTGTTTGCTGTAGGCTCGGCCATCAGCCCAGGGCGGTGCGCACCTCGACCCCATATTTCAAGAACCTACGGATATTGTTCAAGCTAGGCCATATCGACCGCAACATCACCTTCATGCAGTCTCCGCCGATGCTGGCCTGGACCCCGTACCAAATACTACAAGAACAGTTAGTCGCCGATCACCAAAGAACGCTTCTATGTGACCCACCATGCCATCGCCCCTCTGTTGAAGACGCACCAAAGGCTGCCCCAAATACCAAAAGAGGTGCGAGCGACCACCGGAAATGTGACGTGAAAGATTGCTCCAGGACGGGCATTAGCCACGATGAATGGCGCAACGATGCCGTATCCGATCCATACGCAGAGCCATGCCTGCCACCATGAAAGGCCGAGCTGAATCATAGAAGAAGCAATCATCCATCTATGCGCGGGTGAGTGTGTAAAGAATACATGTTTTGGGGAAGCATTGAGCTTACGTGTTGACATTGAAGCTGTCTGCTATCCAGCTATATGCGCAGACCCGGTGAGCGAATTGACAACTAACGAATGGAAACAATGTACAAAGCGACAAAATTAATCGTGTCCCAGGTTTGTTTCTCGGGTCCGACGGGTAATAGGTCCTCACTCTATAGAATTGGGCGTCAGTACAGTGCGAGAGGCGCGCGCTACCCAGATGATGTGATCGATACCGTGAGCAGGAGCTGGGACCGAGTCAGCGCTTTATCGTGGCGAATCTCGAGCTTGGAAATGAGCCAACTGGCGACCATGGCAACAGCGACTCGAGTATCAGGACTTGGCGTATTAAAAGAATTCTTTGCGTTGAAAATTTCTGAGGAAGCCGAACCATGGGAAATTTCGAAGGAGTGCGAGCGTCCGACGACCCGGAGTGGATAGAGATAACGAACATACTCACCTTCCTCTTTTGGATATGCTCCTTCAAATCTTTCTCCGACGGCGGTATCAACTAGCGCCAATATCACCTTTGAAACGTTTGTCAAACACACGGAAGCCGTCAACGGAGTGACGAAACACCAGACAAGTGCAGATGCTTGGGACACACAGGAAACGGATGGGGAAACAGGTACGTGTTGCATACAATAAAGCGACCAAGAAGAGTTTAGAGAAAAACGTGTGATAGGTGCAGACACGAGATGTAATAAATAAATGAATGCTCCAGGCTGAGGTGTCAGTGGGGGAAAGGGGAGGCAAGGGACGATGTGTAACACAGCAGTATGCGACGTTAATTCCATTCCAGTGAGAACAAGGACAGTATGGGGAATCTGTGAGTAGTTTTGGAATCATCGAGTGGTCGTAAGCGTCGGGAGATAAGTTTAGATACGTGTGCAAGGGTTAGGGATCAAATCTGATATCGCCAAAAATGTCGAGGTGAGGGGTTGCGAAGCGCTTGGAAGAAGGCGATGGCGAGGTAAATGTAAAAGCAGCATAAATTTGCTTCCGCTCCGGGGTCGAAAACAAGGCCTCTTCGCCAGCAATGTCGGCCTTTTTTGGAACAGTAGCACGGGTTACAGGCTTCGGTAAGGGGATTTCACACTCTTCACTGAGGCTGGCCTTCTGCTGAGATACGTTAAACGTCGGTCGGCTATGACAGTAGACGCGAACCGACCTTGGGAGCAAGAACACGAGGATTGTCCAGCCGTGGTTCTACAGGCGAAAGGGATACTTGATCGAAGGCATGCGAAACATCGGCGAGTGGCGAAACGGTGAGGTCATAGCACCTCGAATCAACCTCAGCTTGCGTAACCTTGCTCTGACTACACGGTTCAGGCTCAACAACCTCCTCGACCTTAGGGAGTTCTGAAGCTCCTGACGTGGTAACCTTGCTGCCCTTCGACGATGACGTTGAGGCAGTCTTACGTTTCCTCCCGTCTAAAGCCGAGTCCCTCTGCTTCTTGATGGTCGGAGGAATGTGCAACTTGGTAGCAAGAACGCTGTTCTTACGCTTCTTTGATTGAGGGTCGGCAATCACACCGGGGCGAGTACCAGTTGAGGGATGAAGGTTCTCTTTCTCAGCAGTGGTCAAGGGGGTGCCAGGGGAAAGGACGAGAATGGTAGGTTGAATAAGAAGTGAGGAAGGAGATAGTGATACGTCAGTCTTGACAGCGGTGGATAAGGGCTTTGACGGTTCGTCTCGAAAGACTACAAATGCGCGAGTAGCCATGTTGCGTTTGTACGTTTGTGGAATAGACGGGTCGTGAACTTGATGTGAATGACGCGTGTTACGGAATGGCCGAAATGCTAGCGGTGATGATAAACGAGGAATGGGAGGCGGTGCCAGGGATCAGGGTTGTGACGATGGCACACGCGAGGTGAACGAACACGACGAAGAGGTGAGGACCAAGTCGAGCTGAGGGTCGTGGCGGCGCCCTCTTTAACAACTCGGCTCTCTTTAAACTCCGAACAACTCATCTCCTTTTATGGAAATAGTCCCCTCTCTCGACGCGTGACACGCGTTCAGGTCACGTGTGTAAGGCCATTGGCGTTGAGTTAGGACTCGGAGGAGTGTTAAGAGCAAACGGGCTCAAAGGCTCAAAGTCGTGGAGCGTACATAGCTTTGTGGGGCAGGTTTACTCCGAAATTTCGGCGTGCGTGAAATGCTGATGAACTGATGTTCTCTTATGCTGCACCTTCACCTCGTGGTTTCCTCTCGTAATAAGCACATCCAACGGCGGTTGCAGCGCCTCACAAGAAACCTAATCACCTCCACTTCCTATCTTTGCCGCCCCGACCGGTTTCGGTTCTCCCTCTTACTCATTCCACTGGGGCCAAAACGGTTTTATTAGGCGGAACAAGGAGCTTCGTGGCACCGCCTGGATCCGGCTGTACCGTGGGCCAGCTAAATTTATCAATCTCTCGCGCCATTGTTAATGACGTCCTATCATGGGTTCGATTACTCTAATGCCGCAATTTGATGAATAACGTTGGCTCCAGCTAGTGCAGTTCTTTAGCAAGCACAAGTTTCAGGGTGCGCAGGTTTTGGGACGCGCTGATCGAACCTCCCCCAGCATATCCTTGCTAAGCTAAATATTGAAGTCACATTCCCAAGGGTACGATCGGCGCCCAGTTCCCTGCGTCCGAATACGGGATTCCGCACTGGGCCTACAGCCTCCTCAACCTCTCATCTCATGAAAGGGCAAATTAGGGTCTTGTTCGATAGACTCTTTAGGGGCAACACCGGTCACAATCTGGTTCTCCGTGGAATACTCAAGGTTTCTAGCGTCAGAGCTTGAGCGAATTATCTGATCCTCACGGGAATCTTTGCCATCGCCAGGCCGGGGCCAGGGTGCCTGAACCACTCCTAAGGTGGATCTTGGTACATCTAATGGCCGCTTCTCGATCCTGCCACCCATAGATCAGATCCGGAAGTCTAGATTCGATAGAATGCCCCACCGGACACTTCGTTACTTCTGTCAGTTATAAACGTGGTCAGCTCATGTTACACACGCCTCCGCCGTCCCGCGCCCTCGCGGCCTCACCCACCGCCCACGTAAAAGTGGCAGACTTTCAATCCTCTCTTCTTGCATCAATTCCCCCGGCCCTCTGATCGTTTATCCCTTTCGCCAGAAGGCACCCTCCTCCCCCCATCCCTTCTCTCCCAAAGACACCTCCCGCAGGCCTCCCCAGATTCTGCACGGCATGTCGTCCAACAACCTCCCTCGTCCCCCTGCCGTTGGCACCCTCATCGACGACGGTAATCTCGAACTCGTAGGCGTCCTGGGTTATGGCGGCTACGGTGTTGTTTACCGTGCGGTCGATGTTGGTTCAGCTTCCCCTGAACCACCGTCCTACGCCGTCAAGTGTCTCCTTCACACACCGACACGAAATGCCGCCCGTCAACGACGGCTCCACATGCAAGAGATCACCTTACATCAACTCGCATCCGTCCACCCAAATGTCGTCACACTCCACCGTGTTATCGAGGAGGAAGATTGCACTTTCATCGTCATGGATTACTGCCCTGATGGTGACCTATTTGGCCAAATCCTACACAAGCGTCGCTATCTCGGCCGCGATGACTTGATCAAGCACGTATTTCTTCAGCTCCTCGAAGCGGTCGAGTTCTGTCATTCGTCGGGCATCTATCACCGCGATCTCAAGCCGGAGAACGTCCTTTGCCTCAATGGAGGCCTGCGGCTTGCGATCACGGATTTTGGACTGGCCACCACTGAAAAAGTGAGCGAAGAGTTCCGGACCGGCAGCGTGTACCACATGAGTCCTGGTACGTCACATCCTGTTTATTTTTTCCCTTGTATGTCTTAAAGACGTACTAATGTACTCTCAAGAATGTCAAGGTGGAAGTTTCGCTCCTAGTGGGACGTACTCGCCTCCTTTCAATGACATATGGTCCCTCGGCATTATTCTTCTCAACCTCATCACTGGACGCAACCCATGGAAATCGGCCTCGGCTTCGGATCCTACGTTCCAAGCGTACCTGCAAGACCCCGTGAGCTTCCTGCCTAGTGTTCTTCCCATCTCTGCGGAGGTGAATGAGATCCTTCTGCGAACGCTTGACATCAACTGGCGGAACCGCATAAGCCTCCACGATTTGCGACGGGCGATCAAAGGGGTATCGACGTTCTATGCGGACGACGTTGTGTTCGAAGGCAGCATGGCACGATGCTCCTGGGAGGCAGGAATCGACATCACCCACGGATCCCAACCCGAAGACGATGCCTTCGACCTGCCTCAGCAAGAGGACCCCAAGTCCGGCTGGAGCACAGACTCCAGCGCCGACATGGTCTTTGCTGCACTGTCGCAGGGAGACGACAGCTCGTGGGTACCCTACACGGCGTCAGTGGCGACCTGGGGTGCCGACTCGGACCTGCGTACCGACGCACCGTCGGAGCGTTCATCAAGCTTCCTCACTTACGACGACCAGCGGACACCTTCTTCATCATTCTCGATGTACTCTCCAGCCCTGTCTGGACCTTACGTATCCACACAAGGCGATGAGTCGACCTTCGTCGATAGCTCCGAGGAAATCGAGCCGCAAGCACTCTCCATTACAACTGCTAGCGCTAGCGAGTTGTACGAGAGCAGTATCGTCATGCATTCTGCAGACTCCGCCACGATGCACACTGCGCTTGAGAGCCCCGTGACGTACTCGTCTTTCTTCCTCCAAAGCTCCATCTCCGTCTCAAAACCCTCCTACGCGGCGCCGTCCGCATTCGAGGTGGGGATCAGCACCTTTGACGAGGACGAGGAGCGTCTTCGCGATTCTATGAGTTGGACACAGGCCTCGGCCTATGAACAACGCACCCATGCCGAATCGGAAATTGTCGACGTATCATCGATGGACCTCAGCCCCACCGAGCAGGAGCACACGACGATCGGTCACTCGCCCATCATTGGCAAGCAGTGGCAAGATTTCTACACGGTGACTCCACTACCCCAACCGCAGGTCCAGGGCACCCGACTGCCCTTTCCACTCGTCCCCCTCAAATCTTCCCCGGCAACCTCGACGCCCTTTCAGTCCCCTTCCTCCGGGCCAGCCAACGCCCACACGAAACCGCGCTCCTCGAGTTTTTTTAATCCTATCAAATTCGCGTTTCCTCCCCGTCACCCGTCACCGGCCCCGTCGGTTCCCAAACGGCGCTCGGCCCCCGCCTCCGCCAACGTCTTCACACACATCCCCCCCGGTCCCAACCCCCACAGTAGAAAACCGACACGCGTCGACATGGTACACCAGTCCGTCCCAGTGCCGGAGCACTCGCGCGGACGCCGGCGTCATCGTCAACCACTTCGTTCCGCACGGGACTGGCTCTTCTCGGGTAAATTTTTCGCGGCTGCCGCAGTGTAGAGCGCTGTGCGTGGATACACCTATTCAACACGATATTTATCAATTCGGCTTTCGTCCTCATCTGAATACTCATGTGCAAGCACTCGAGCACCCAACTGTTTATTACTCTAGTGTACAACTCTTCTGATCAATCCCCCTTACTACCCCCTCGCATTGCATTCACCGTAGAAAACAGACCTCACGGTCATCATCTATGTATTATGTACCCTCATCGTTTTATGGTCTTATGACAAGCACGGGAATGCCCTCTTTCCACGATGTTCAATTATCACGCCAGGCGGAAGTGAATAAAAAGAAATGTGATGCATGCTGCAGGACCATATTAAAAAGATAGGGCATGATCATTGCGTCCTAAGGTTGATCAACTTCCTACCCCGTTCACGCTCGATCTCCTGCTTCCCACGCACGCCTGAGCCCTTGTCAAGCTTACGCCCAGGCCCACCGATGCCGTTACCCATCGCCAGCGGCGCGTTGCCCGCGTGGAGCATGCGGAAGAGCAGCTTTATGACGTTGAGGGGATTGCGCGAGCCCCAGACTTTGGCGGATATGTCCTTGATGCCCGCGGCCTTGAGGACCTGGTGCACGTTGGGGTTGCAGTGGAGGCCGAAGCCGACGGGACGCGGGCGGAGGATGATGCGGGTCGCGCCGAGCTTGCTCGACATCTCGGTCCATATCGTGCGGCCCTCAAAGCGGTCGACGGAGTCCATGTTGCGCACGGCCATCGCGAACGCGCGGCCCGTCGCGCGCGACGGGTCGTCGTGCTTCGCCTCGCCGTACCCAACGAGCCCGTTCCCGTTCCCGACGACGACGAGCACCCCTTGTCGGTGGATCTTGCCCTTCCCCGTCTGCTGTGTCACGCGCCGCCTGATGAGGGGGAAGCGGTGCAGCTTTTCGAGCTCGCGCCGGCTGAGCGGTAAAATCGGCGCGTGCTCGTCGTCGTCCACCTCTTTGACCTCTGCTTCCTCATCCTCCTCCTCCCCCTCCTCCTTGGCACCCCCACTTCCGTCTTTAGCCTCCTCTGCGGTGAACAGAGGGGGATCGTTGCGAACGACCACACGCGACGCGAACGGGGAGAGTTTGGACGGCGGGAACTGTCTCGAGTCGGAGAGGTCGAGAAGGGGATTGGGTGTCGAGATGTCGGGAAACGGAAGATTGTAGGTGATTTGCGAGGGCGCTCTTATGCGCCTTTTCATGCGTCGTCGTGGTGTCGGAGGGGTCCCCCCGCTTGTCTGTGCTTGCGCTGGCACATCGGCTTGGGGTTGAGGAGGTGAGGGCGGGGAGGGAGTGTCAGAGGAGTAGAGGCGTAAGAGAAGTGTGGGGTTGTGCAGAGTCGACCTAACGAACAGACGAGAGCGGGAGACGGAGTCCCTGGTGAGTCTGTTCATTGTCAACCGTCTCGGTGCGGTGAGTTCAAAGACGCGACGCGACAAGTCATGAGTTTATGATTATTTATTTATTTTCAATGACTTGTATTTTCCCCGCTCACATCACATCATGGACTCAGAACCGAGCTCCAACGCATCTCAGATAGTGGGTAGCAATACAGAAAACCTCTTCGCAGTAATAGACAGAGAGAAGTGAGCCGTCTGTTACACAATCACACTCACCCACAGATTGACGGCGCTCTGAGGAAGCGTACACGGTTTGAATCTCACCGTTCCAGAAGATGCAAAAGAAACGATAAAGCCGTGGGACGAGCGCGAGTCCACAGAGAAATCTGCGGATTCTAACGTCGATGACCAGGTCGGACGACTGCCCGTTTGGCAACGTACTCGTTCTCTTGACCTGTAGCTGATATCTGTGTCGTAGTTGATCATTCACGTCCCATTCGCCCAGAACGTCCGAGTAAAATCTGTACTACTGAAGCTCGGTATGTCTCGCGTCAGATTTGGCCATACATCATGACATTGACTCGCGACTGACAGGTAGGGGAGACTTGACTCCCCGACGTATGCGCGTATACGCCAATCGCGCAAACATCGTAGACTTTTCGGACGTGGACGACATCCAACCGTCCTTAGATATCTCTCTGCTAGAAGGAGAGACAGGCGTCACTGAATACCCACTACGCGCAGCCACCTTTGCAAGTATTAATAGTTTGTCGCTATTCTTCGTGAGTATCCTAAATATACCCTATTATCCTGCCCCCTAACAGGCCTACTACAGAGTGATTCTGTGGGCGAAGAAAGCACACGGATATACTATATCGGTTTCAAGGGTGAAACCAGAACGATACGGAAGGAGGGCACCAACAAGCTCGAGATACCTGCTGCAACAGCCGCTGACGCCCCCCTGGTCGATCGATTGCGAGAGAAAGGAGCTGCGCAGCAGCCCACAGCGAAGTAGGACACTGTAGTTTTGCACCAATATGAGTTGTACATACGATAGATAGATAGCGTACGACACATCAAACGACGCCGGGTCCGGTCATTTTGTTGGCCCCCAACTCACTCTCGGCGTGGTCCTCATCGCTCACATCGCGTGAATGTAAACCCCGAGGCGACATTTTCTTGTGCTCCGCTGCCCATAACTGTGAGCTAAGTGGTCGAGTAGACACGGACGGGACCCCGCCGTTATCTTGCGCAGTGATGGGTGTATGGAGCGTTTCCGGGACGCTTGTGTGGCACCTGGATGAGAGACGATGGTAAAACAAACTAGGCGGGGACTCATTGTCGGCGATCCCCTACAGCGCTTAGGTCCCTGTACATGCGCGTGACGCATATTGTCCTATCGTTCCCATCGTAGATGAGTAGACAAATATCTCATGTAAACTTGAACCTCTCACATCGCAGGGACTTGTAGGAAGTTGAGTCGTTCGCCCCCCATTCATAACAGGTAGTACTTACGACACGCTACCTGAAACATCTTCAAAACTCGATTCGGTCAGAGGATCAAAATCAGAATTACGACGGCCTACCACGTTTAATGATCCTTTACGTTGGGCGGAAATGGTACATGTAGGTAAAATAAATTTTTCTCACAATTGAGATTGAGGAATAAAATTACCTGAGGGTGATGAGTCCGCGAGCAGGTCCTGCTTCACTCACAAATGGCGGAACCTCGATAAATGTAGCCACGACTAAACAGATCAGATCATACACCGTCACAGAAGACATGCGGCGTAGTCAGTTGAATGACAAGCATGAAACGCGCATTGAGGTAGCGATCTGGTTGAAGAGGCGACGCCATAGATAGTGGTCCCGCTGACGCAGGAGCCCAACCATCATGACGAGGAGCAGAAACACTAGAGAAAAAAGTCGCCATAATGTTATCGCGACTCTTCTCGCCGACGAAGACGCATGCCCTGAGTTGTTCTCCAGGTCTCTTTGGCCTACCAACCTAATGAGAGACGGCGAGTGGGTGGATATCCACGCTCTCTATGGCGATACCTGACAAATGAAGCAAGTCTAAGAAGGCTGGGGTGGAAAAGTGGCATAGACGGTCTTACTGCGAATCAAGAAGGCTATGTTCGTCAAATATGTAAACATGCGCCGAGAATCAATGTATCAATGGCAGTTCTGGCCCCGGTGGTTGTCAGAGGCCAGCAACGCATGGAAGAGCGCTCGGGTGCTCACATGCGCTCACATTCGAAGGATAAGAAGCAACGAGCGGAGTGAGAATGCGGCGTGCGCCGTGATATGTCAGAGGTCAAGGACACGGACTGACCAATTCGGAATACACCCAGAGCTACCCGGTGTTAAGCCACGCCAGGAACTTGCAAAGACGCTGGATACATACCTGACGGTTCATCCGTGTTTTACGCCGAATCCGACGAGGCTTGACACAGGGTTAACAGGCGTGTTCCCGAGTAGACCTGTGTCCAGTCGTGTTGAGCCAATAACTATCGGTTGTATGGCGATCGGGTGCCCACCCATGATCTTGTCAAAGTGCGACCTATAGAGGGCCCTTGAGTCACAGAGGACACAAGGGGACTGCAGAGGAGGATATAAGACTATATTGATTAAGGTAAAACTAAGTACTCACCTGCAGAGGAGGATATAAGACTAAAGGGATATTTTCCGTCCTCTGCAGGATATACCAACCTGACTAAGCATATCTAAATAAGGTAACTCCGCTTGGAGCGTTGTACAGTCACAGAACAGCACAGATTAGCACGCTTAAGCTACAAATAACACTCCCCCATGACTGTGCAGGGCTCCAAATCATTAAGTAGACAAACCAAGCATTGTGGCACACTTCTGCACCTTGAACCGGTCAAGAGCCTTCGTGAAGATGTCAGCAGCCATCTCCTGAGTTGTCACAAAGCTAGGAGTGATGAGACCATCCTGAACAGCATCCCTCAGCCAAAATAGGCGAAGGGAGAGGTGCTTCATCCTGCTGTGGTGCTCTGGGTTCTTGCTCACTGCAATGGCCGATTGATTGTCCATTCTCAGCAGTGAGGGGCCAGAGATGCTGTAGCCAAGCTCCCCCATGAACTGACGCATCCATAGGATCTCCTTGCCTGCCTCAACAGCAGACATGTGCTCTGCTTCAGTTGTGGACAAGGCAACCAAGGGCTGCAGCTTGGAGCTCCAAGACACCGCTCCAGACCCAATCTTGACCACATATCCACCAGTGGACTTCCCATTGTCCGGGTTACCACCATGATCAGCATCTGAGTAAGTGATGAATGGCTCAGGCGAAGTGGAAGGCTTGTAGACAAGCTTGTAGTCAATTGTGCCCTTCAAATAGCGAAGCACATGCTTGGCAGCTTGCCAATGAGCCAGGCCAGGATTGGAGTTGAATCTGGCAAGAACTCCGGCTGCATAGGCGATGTCTGGCCTTGTGGTGACTGCCAGATACATCAGGCAGCCTACAACAGAGATGTAAGGGTGCTGGTGCATTTCTGAGGCTTCTGCATCGGTCTGGGGACACATGGAGGTGGATAGACGCATGCCAGGGTTGAGAGGAGTCAAGACAGGCTTGGAATTGCTGAGACCATACTCCTGAAGGAGATTGGAGATGTATTGGCTCTGGGAGATGGAGAGAGTGCGATTAGGACGATCTCTGATGATTTCCAGGCCGAGTAGCTGAGTGGTAGGGCCAAGATCTCGCAGTTTGAAGTGACTGGACAATTCTTGGACAACTGAATCAATCTTGGCTCCATCCTTGCAGGCAAGCGTGATATCATCGACAAACACGGGCATCAGGATCCTCAGATTGTCCCTGAGGTAGATGTAGAGCCCATGGTCGGATTGGACGTGTTTGAAGCCAATAGATGCGAGCACAGAGTGTAGGGTCTTGTTCCAGACCCTGCCTGCTTGCTTCAAGCCATATAGCGACTTTCTCAGCCTGCAGACATGATCTGGACCGCCGACTTCAAATCCCTCAGGCTGCAGCATGTAGATCTCTTCCTCCAGAGTGCCATTGAGATATGCATGAGAGATGTCAATGGAGCGAAGTTCAAGGTCTTCCAGAGCAGCCAAGGCAAGGACAATGCGAATGGTGGAATAGCGAACAGTAGGAGCGAAGGTCTCCTTGAAATCGAAGCCAGGACGCTGAGAATAGCCCTTGGCAACCAATCTCGCCTTGTACCGGTCCAGGGAGCCGTCAGCATTATGCTTGACCTTCATGAACCATCTGGAGCCAATTGCACGCTTCCCAGGCGGCAGCTTGACGATCTCCCAAGTGCCATTGAGCTTGTGGGCCTCCATCTCTTCCTCACATGCCTTGTGCCACAGATCTGCATCAGAGCGTTGCTGCGACTGCCTATAAGATGTAGGCTCAGCTGTAGATGCTGCACCAGCTTGGATGATGTCAAGGGGATCATCAGAGTCATCATCTTCGTCTGAAGAGACCACTGCTGGTGTTGGCTCCCTTGGCTGCTTGTAGCGATCTGGAACGGCCCATTGCTCTGGCAGCCACTCATCTCTGGGACGTCTGAGGTGCTGAGGACGAGGAGCAGCAGGAGGATGATGGAGATGGCGAGCTGGAGGGGTTGAAGGCAATGAAGATGAAGGAGGAAGTGAGTGATAGATAGATGGAGGTGTCTGTGAGTGAGCAGGCACTGGAGCAACGCTTGGAGGCGAAATGAGGGGAACAGAGGGCAGATCAGAATCAGTAGACCCATCTCCCCCATGATCTGGTGTCTGTGAGTCAGATGGAGCGTCCAGGACATCGTCTGAGATGTCTGGGAGTGAAATGAAGGTAGGTGGCGTCTCAAGCAGAGAATTGGGACGAGGGGGAGGCAGGTGGGGTATGGAGTGAGGCTGGAGCATGAAAAATCGCTCATCAAAGTCAGCTCTCTCTGAAATGAGCACCTTCTTGGTCACAGGGTTGTAGAACTTCCATCCCTTGTAGCCCTGAGGGTATCCAATGAATACACACTTCTCCATGTGCGATCCAAGGCTCCCAAGTGGACGCTTGTCCCTCTGGATCAGTACATAGGCTGTGCAGCCCCAGACACGAAGCCTAGACAGATCTGGCTTGCTCCCATTGAATGCCTGATAGGGTGTGCTGTCTGGGAGTGCTGATGTGACTAGTCTGTTGCTTGTGTGAATGAATGTAGCAAGAGCTTCGCCCCAGAAGACTGTGGGCATCCCAGACTCATGCAGCATCGAGATAATGGCTTCCTCCATCGTCCTGTTCGCCCTCTCAGCTACTCCATTCTGCTGAGGGCAATTCCTGACAGTGTGCTGCCTCTGGATGCCATGGTCGATGCAGAATGCTTCGAACTCGCCAGACATGTACTCCCCACCCTTATCATCCCTCAGAGTGCCCAGTTTCGCTCCAGTGAGATTCTCAGCCCAAGCCTTGAACTGTTTGAAGGCAGCAAAGGTCTCAGACTTTCGCTTCAGGAGATAAACAGCCTTGAAGCGAGAGTAGTCATCGATGAAAGTGACCCAGTACCGATACCCTTGATGTGTAGGCACCTTCACAGGGCCATGGACGTCGCTGTGGACTAGCTGAAGTGGTTTAGAGGCTCTAGAGGTCGAAGATGGAAAGGGATCTGCATGCATCTTGCCAGCCTTACAGGCTTCGCATACTGGATCAGGAGTGGCTTGTGAATCAAGCTTGAAACCTGTCACCAGGTTGCCTGAGAGCAGCTTCTTGATGCCTGCCAGGTGATGGTGGCAGAGGCGACGATGCCAGAGGTCCCAGTCCAATGGGAGAGTGGTTGCAGATGAGAGTGAGGTGAACTGCTCCACTGGAATGGTGTCCCCAATGAGATATGCAGCATTTGAAGGTCCAATCTTGGCTTGGAAGGCGATCTTGTTGTCCCTGATGAAGTGTAGGGTGTCCCTCTCAATGGAGACGAAGAAGCGGCGATGGAGAGTGAGATATAGGACAGAGAGCAGGTTGCTGCAGAGAGCAGGGACATATAGCACATTTGTGAGCTCCAAGGGTGGCATTTCTTTACCATGTACCACAGGATTGAACCGGACAGACCCCACCCCTTCAGAATAGACCACAGACCCGTCAGCTAGCCGAATTTGGACACAATGTGGCTTCAAATTGCGCATCCAATGGCGATGGAACGTCATATGAGCTGAGGCACCAGTGTCTGCATTCCAGGAAGTGTGGGAGTCGACCTGAAGACTCGAAAGGAGAGCACTTGCTGATGCAGCTGAGGCGGACTGTGGGGCTTCTGGAGGTGACTGAGACAAGGCAAATGAGTCCTTGGATGTGGACATGATGAATGCGGTGGGAGCGATGGAGTGGGAAGGAATGGTGCAATTTGGATGAGAGGAAGACTTGGAAATGAGAGAGGAGATGATTGGAATGAGTGTAAAGAGCTGAGGATGAGCCAAGGCGATGGGAGCAGCAGTAATGACAGCAAAGATCAGTTAAGGCGCAGGGCGGGGCCCATAACCTGTCAAAGTGCGACCTATAGAGGGCCCTTGAGTCACAGAGGACACAAGGGGACTGCAGAGGAGGATATAAGACTATATTGATTAAGGTAAAACTAAGTACTCACCTGCAGAGGAGGATATAAGACTAAAGGGATATTTTCCATCCTCTGCAGGATATACCAACCTGACTAAGCATATCTAAATAAGGTAACTCCGCTTGGAGCGTTGTACAGTCACAGAACAGCACAGATTAGCACACTTAAGCTACAAATAACAGATCTTGACCACCGATATGGTTGTTCCCCAGTGATAAAGCTCCACTCGAACCAGAGAGTTGAGAAGTACTCCCATCTGAGACGGTTTATGAGCGCCCACAGCACGAAGCAAGGACCAAGGCTTACATGTATACACCTTGCACAGCAAAAACAAAGTTTTCTAACGCATCTGTGATGACGATGAAAAAAGGCCAGTCCTGGTCTATAGAGTCGCACTCACGAAAATCAGCTTGGACGACTTGCTGGACGACCGCGGGGTCGTAAAAATTAACCATTGGACCCTTTGGAATGGGGAAAGATACTGAGGGTGGCCAGAGTACGTTAAATATCTCTCTTCGAGCCTAAACTTAGTTTCACATAGGGGAAACAGAGTTTCCAGCATAGATAGCCTCCACTGCCAAACGAACCAGAACCCTGTGTTCGCCCAGCTCGTTCACGTGCCGGTCGAGAGGAGTGACCCTCAGACAGTGGCAAAAAAAAAAAAAAATAACCCCGGGTGAACTTGGGTCCAATACATAGCTCGCACATGCTCCACCGTCCCGTCAACCGAATCCGAGGACGGCGCGGCGTTCGCAGCGTATCACCTAAATTATAATCCAGTAACTTAAGTACCTTCAACTCGGTTGAGACTGTCTGTGCTCATTCGAATACATGTACCTATTCGCAGACGAACTACAGTGACCCCATTCTAGCGCTTCTTCCTCGTCGATGCTCGAGTCGCAGTCGCAACCCCAGTCGTCCCCGAGCCTCCGGCCGGTGCGCGAGTTTTCCTCGTCGCCTTCGGTGCGCTGGTTTTTTGCGGCGAAGGGTCTGGTGAGGACGAAGCTGCGCTCAAACGCGAGCTACGACGCGGCTTCGCTGGTGCTCTATCCTCATCTCCGTCGACCGAACTAGCACGCGAAGCACGCCTACGCGTCGATCGCTTGACGGGGGAAACTTCGGGGAGAGGTGGTACGTTGTCCTCTTCTCCGCTTGCGACATCGTCGAACCCGCCTGGAACCGACGTCCGTGCGGTCCTTCGTGATTTCGCGGGTCGCGGCCGTGTGGGTGGGGTCGGTGGGGAATGTGCAAATGAACTTGACTCCAGGTGAGGTCCTTCACGCTCAACACGAAATGCCCCTGGTAGCGCCGGCTCGACGGTTTCCCTGGTGTGGGGGCTGTGTGCAGCACGGGAGCCAATGAACACAGATTCTGAGAATTCTGCAACCGATGAGGGTCCCGGCGGTTGAATCGGGTTTCGCCTTCGATCTTTATCGTCGAATATTGTCTCCGGGGCGAACTGTGGGGCAGCACCCCTTTGGGAAGACGAGTCTTCGATACGAGGTTCTTCAGGGAGCGCCCCTTGGCGGTTATTTAGAATAGTCTGGTCGTTAATTGAGTGGGGGCCGTTTCGACTCGGAGGAGCACTCGAGGGGAAGAGTGGTGAGGGTCTGTAACTTGTAGATCCAGAAGTGTTTGGGAACGGTTTGCCCGCCGGTTGTCCAGTCCCGAACAACTTGATCCGTGCATTTGCTATGGGTGGAGGCGCCGCATTTTGCGTATAGGATGTGCCATTCAAACCAGGCGGCACATAGTTTCCAGCGCCCGTTGTTGTGTGTGCTGAGGGTACCAGCGGGAGAACGGCTGGCACGGGGGCAATTTCTTTCGTTGGGGGGCTTGCAGCTGCCTTCTGCTGGATGTGTCCGTGGGTGTTTCTTCCCAGCACAAATCTGGGTGCACCGGATGTGGCGGAAACGATACGGGGAGGAAGGGGTATTTCTTCCCAGGACATGCTCAGGTCAGCTGGTGCCTTGGACTGAGCAGGCTTGGGGGGTGCGTCCGGCTTATGCTGAGGGATTGCCCGCAATCTCTCCTCGATTTCTAGGCGCTCAATAGATGGGAGAGCCGCAATAACATCTTCGATCATTTTTCGGCGTCGATCCGCAAACTGTGGTGCTTGGGTCCCGCGTTGTGTGCTCGCGTACTGCCGGTCGAGTTTAAGGGCCTCCACGTACTGCCCAGACTGAATAAGTCGCACGCAGACGAGGTCCTGGAGAACGGGGATGGTGGATGCAGGAAAAGATATTGGCGGGTCGAGGGCAAAGTCGTGCAAAAGGGATTGCTCGAATGTAGAGAGGGGGAAAGAGATCAACTGTTTCAGATGTTCAGGACGTGGCTTTGCTACCGTGGTTGAGTCCGCGGATCTGGGGCGTAGAACGAATGATGCTCACGGGAAAAACACCAGAACAGCACTTTTCTCGCCAGGCGTGTTCTGATTTCGCTTTTGTCTGGGAAAGTTCGTTGATACTGCCAGGCGCTGATCAGGCTTTCCTCAGCCAAGGCCAATATATATGTGTCCATGTCGTCTGGCTCCGTCAACATGGGCTTCGCGGTACGCAAATACTGCAAAAGCAGACGATTGGGGGCGTCCGACAAGGAGATGGCTTGTATGATCTTGGAGGTATAATCCCTGTTGAGGCGGACGTCACACAGTAGTGAGACCGCTCTCTACCATGATCCGGAAGGTACGGTGATTTAGGCATCACAGTATGGGCTGAGGAATCATGCCACGTACCTCGACATAGATCCCTGAATCGAGGTGCCAGTATGCGTCAGACAGCATAGCGAACTGCGGTGGTATACATCTCTGCTCCTTAAACACCTCCTCTCTTCCATCCTGATGCCATTTCAGCAGAAAATATATGAGGCAGTCCTTTTTCAGTGTGTCGTACGTGGATTCCTCGATGGCGCTGAGAAGGCGATGAAGTGACGATGGATCTGTGGGAGGCCAAAGGCTATCTGGCTGTCGCACACCCCCGGAAGAAAGGAGTATGTCAAAGATTAGTAGGTCTGACAATTGGGCCCTCCGCGTCTCAATTTCATGGGGTCGAGGTGCGCTCCAAGGAAACCCTTCGGGTGAGAGTTCGAACAAGGACATGAGGTCGCCCGCAAGAGGCTCAGGAAAATCCTGTTACAACATTCAGAATACAGTAATCGTTCAGAGAAAAGACATACCGCATCCATACTGTGCACCCTATGACAAAAGGACAGAGCGCGTTGGAACCAAAACCGGACGCCTTGCCTTGTTGACGCGCCACGACCACAGCGCACGTGACAAAACACGCGTCTCGGAAGTTTTTACACCAAAAGAGATGCTTATTGCTTCGTAGAAATGAGCCATCTACAGTACTAATCGAGGGCATAGAATAATCGACCCGACCAACCCACAACAACCTCCGCACATGCTCCGGTTCGGAAGTTATCAGTAGCTGGAACCATTCACCTGTCGGTCGACGTAGTCAGTCGAGCATCGAATTTCGGGAGCCGCCGCTACACGTGCGCACCTTGTCCTTCAGTTGTCCAATAAACTGCTGGTAGCTGGGCAACACGTCCGCACGATCCTGGATAAGCCCAGACAGTGCCCACAAGCGCAGCGGCGGCTCGCCGTCTTCCTTGACGATATACAGGTGTGGGTGGTACACCCCGCGACGCATTTCACGCGTCTTTTGTATTATCGCGTTCACGCGTTGCGAGAAGGGATTCTCAAGTAGCGGCAATGTCGTCTGCGATTCCAACCAAGTAAGCCAAGTGAGTCCGAGCATTAAGGTGCTGGTGAAGATACCTTTCCGCCACGAAGTGTCTCGTAACTCGGCAGATCAAACACGTCGATGACCAACTGAGGAACTGCGTCGCGTCCCACCCAGAGGAAGAGCGTCTGCCCATCCTCAATTAAGAAGAGGCCGTGTCTCTCCAGCCTTTCCGAGGTAAGGGGCAGAGGCGGTGGCAAAATAATGCCATGTTCTCCAATGGTCCCAGCCTACAGGGAGGGTGTCAATACTCGCGCGCCACCCCAAGTAAGACTTTACCTCTGGTGGCATGTTATGTAACGAATAGAAAGTAGGGTGGATATAGGGTACCAGGACTTGCGACGGCAACGAAGTGAGTAATGCCTGAGCGTATGCCCTGAGGTCCGGCGGGATTTGCGCGCTTTGCCGGATACCAACGTTCTTCAGCAGGCCTAGCACTAGCACCGGCAACATCTTCAAGTTTTCACTGACAGCCAACTGAGCGCTAGGCGCCGGCGCCGGCAGCAGTCATGCTTGTTTTGTACGCCTGAAGAATCTCGACAAGCTTGCCTTGGACCGCGTCACGCGCATCCTCAAGCTTATGGGTGATCGTGCGCTCCACAGCCTTGTTTGCGAGTAAGGTAGCAATGGCCACTTGGTCTGCTGAGGCAAAAACCTCGGATAGATTTGATGTTACCGGGTACGCCGTCGTAATGACGCGGATCCGACGTTCGCCTGTTGACCAGTCACCAGCCACTTCTTGTCCATAGCGCGTAGACTTACCGTAGCAAGTCGTATGCAGGATGGCCGTTTGGAAGACGACAAACGGCGAAGAAATGGTCTCCTCAATCTGCAGTTCAATCGCATATGATGTGTCTTGCGGTACAGCGGGCATCGCGAGCAGGTCGGTCGAGCGCACGAAAAAGTTTCCATGGAACGAGGACATGCGAATACCGCGGGTTGCACGCACACGCATGACCGCCTCAAGCATGATGGGCATTGCAAGGACCTCGCCAAATTCGTGTGCAAACTTGACCGCGTCCTCGGAACGTGCTGCATTGAAAGCAGGATAGAAATAAGTCTGACCGGATGTGTAATGAGGAAGGCAAGCTAAGAAGCGTGTCGGGTCAGCACGACGATTGAACGGCGGGGAACGGGACGTTACATAGTGTAGCAACATCTTGATATGCGGCACTGAACAGGAACATATCAACTGAAACCTGAGCGCGCGAGCATTCGATGGCAAAGGTTTTGTAGAACGGAGAGGCTGTTTGTAAAAGACCGGATTCCTGTGCGAATAAGGATAAAAGGCGGCAAACAAGGAAGCATATACTCACCTTCGGAGTGCCCAAAATCTTCGGATCTTCCCTGTTCTTGAGCGCACCCGCACCAACGCTCGGCAGGCTCGAGGATAATACGATGAGTTTACCGCCAATAGGATTCTGATGAGAATAAATACCAGCGAAGCGGTCAATGCAGGGAAAACTCACGATCAACTTGAAACCAGATTGTAGCGCCGGGCCTAGTGCACTTCCGACGGTGTGATTCTCAGCGAACATGTCGTTCAGCCTACCGAGAAGCGATTCCATGGAAGCTCTACATTCGCTGAGGTTCACAAGTATGTCATTAGGTTTTGGTAGGAACACGTCGTCAACATCGGACATAACGAGCATTGTGCAATCTGTCGACTCAGGCTGCACACTGTTATGAGCCCGAATTGCACGATATACAGAACAAACTCACCGACATCGAAAAGAAGTAAATGGAGGTATCGTAAGCAATAATTGCAACTTTGGTTCGTTGGTCCTCATTAGGTAGCCGATCCAAGTTCTCTAGAATTGTTCGGGTAGCAGTAGCCACCATGCCTTTCTTTACATCAGTGTCGAAAATTCACTCTCGGTAACAGTGTAGTGTACACACCAGACTGCACAGCACTGTGGCTGACGTCGATGAGGAATATATAGACAGCCGGCTGTGGGGGTCGAACCATATACTCGGTGGGCGCGACAAACTCGACTACTGCATGGTTCAGCTCGGCACGCGCCCAGCGGTCTCCGGGCTGATTCCGAGCCTGGTCCCAGTCAAACAGTTGTGGGACCTCATTCGACATACCGCACATGCAGCAGCGCCAGCTAAATTGAACGATTACCCCCCAGCACAGGAATGATTGGAAGAAGAACGCACCGATTGCCCCCGTCAATGAACTGCACATAAGGATTGATATATGTTCGGCATCGCCTGCAGCGAGCAATGATAGTATCTGTCACTACCGGAACGGCCTCCTCCCCTTCCTTGACAGAGCGGTACGGCGTGATGATGAGACCCAAAGGGATCTTTGATTTGCCAACAATAGATCCGGAATTTGGGATGGCGTTTACAGTAGACCGCTGGTAGGAGTAATGCGCATTTGCAAGTGGAGTGTTGGCCAAGCATGCACCGGGAGGGAGTCGTATTTGCGGCGGCGGCAACTCAAGCTCACGCGGGTCCGGAGGGGAAGTGAGCAGGTTCACGGTCTGAAGCTGGAAGGGTTTCTGGCCGCCGTTGATGCCCATCTGGCCGAACTGGTCCGCAAGTTGGCCAACGCCACCTGCAGCAGCGTAGCCAGCTACGGGGGGCTGGCCATAACCGGGCGCATTTATGTACTCGGGTTCCCCCTGCTGTTGGCCATAGTATGAAGGAGCAGTTGCCTGTGGCTGTTGTTGCTGTTGCTGTTGTTGAGAGAACTGGTTCTCTGCGGCGAGCCCGGGAGTAAAGAGTTGTGCACCACTCAGAGCCGGAGGCTGCGCTCCGACGCCACCAAATGCCGGGGCCGCAACTGTTTCAGCACCCCCGTAGTAGGCTTGCGTTTGGCCAGCAGCGTACTGACGGCGTTTCGTGGATTGCGTAGGCTGCGTTGGCGGGACGGTGGTTGGGGGAGCGGCTTGCTCAGGTACGGCACCTGTCCCGGGATGTTCCCATTGGGCACGACCGGTGGCAGCCTCTGCAACGTCATCACGGCTCGGACAGTGGGTAACAGTATGAGCATTGGGGACGCACCAACAAAGAGGTACCGTTGATTGTCGGGTTCCCTAGAACGATTACTCAGAAAAAGCTAAAAGGATGATATTGTGACCTGCCATTCGGCTGTCCATCCGGGTGGGAGTTGTTGATTGGGGTCTGCCATGAAGCTTGAGAGATACGAGGAGAAAAGAAAGTAATGATGTTTGCGTGATATACGGAAAGTGGACCTGACACGCGATATTCCCACGCATACAAGAGATGTCTCTGGCTGCATTGCCAAATCTACTGCACATACCATGCACAAAACTGAAGATATTGAACTTTCGGCCACGCCCTCCCAAGAGCACAAAGAGAGTGCCCCAGATGGTCATGATGCTGTCTCGGAACCGAGCAACTCTGCTGGGCCGAGAGCAAAAATTCAATTCTTCTCGCTCTGCTGGACCATTTTTCTCATCGGATGGAGTGACAGCTCTACGGGACCTCTTCTCCCCAGAATTCAAAGCGTCTATGATGTACCGTCACAGTTCTCATATTTGGTCCGACTTAGCGTAAGTTAGTGATGTGCAAATGTACTTTTAGGTCGGCTTTGGTGTGGTCTCCGTCATATTCATAGCAAACTGCATTGTGCGTCAGTAACGTTGACTTCTAGCGAAACCCAGTGTTGACCTGGGATCGCAGGGATTCGTTGCTGGCTCTACTTTGAACATTTTTTTAAACGATAAACTAGGCTTTGGAAAGGTGCGCGATCGCTTAAGAAATGGATGGTCGGTGGACAGAATCTTGACAGACCACTGCAGACTATCGCTCTTGGGTCTGTGGCACAGATGGTTGCCTTCAGCATCCAAGCATCCGCACCTCCGTTCCCGCTTTTCGCGATCACATATGCTATCAATGGATTCGGTGCATCGTTCGGGGACGCACAGGCCAATGGTTTTGTTGCAAACTACAAAGATAACGCCGCAGCGAAGATGGGAATTCTGCACGCTGCTTACGGTGAAGATATTCTCATCCTCCACCGCCACCACTCAACTTCACTTGGTTGTTCAGGTGTTGGAGCCCTGACAGCTCCTCTTGTTGCGACACAGTTTTCCCAGCTCCACAGATGGTCTTTCTACTACCTTGCCTCTTTGGCGGTCGCGACGTCGAACACAGTCCTTCTCGTCTGCGTCTTCAAGCTCAAGACTCAGGACGGTATGCTCCGACGTCCCTCTTGTTATGATGTCCAATCTTATGCACTGGAGCGGTTCAGAATGCTTCGCCCAAATTGGTCAACTTCCTGAGGAAAAAGAGGGCGTCAATGGTAGCAAGTACAAGGAAATGTTCAAACTGAAATCTCTCCACCTACTCGCGCTCTTCATTCTGGTTTACGTAGGCATTGAGGTCACAATCGGTGGTACGTAGCAGACACCCTCAGGGCCTCTACGTCAAAAGACATCGCATTGTAGGATGGATCGTCACCTACGTCATTCAGGTTCGCCACGGAGGGCCGTCGTCCGGATATATATCTACTGGATTCTTTGGAGGTGCGTGGATTAAGACGATGACATCGCTGAGAGCGGGTTGAACCTGTATCCAAGGGCTGACTATAGGGCGAGTCGCTCTTCTGTGGGTCAACAAGAAAGTGTGTTTATGAATCGCTTTCCCCTGGTAATCGCTTAAATAACCCCCCTCCCAGATCGGCGAACGCACGGCGATCTTCGTTTACGCTCTCCTCACCGTCGGGTTAGCTCTCCTTGAGTCTGTGCGACGTTGGCTAATGCACTCCTATCCAGTCTTGAGCTCGTCGTCTGGCTCGTTCCGTCTCTTATAGGGGGAGCGGTGGCTGTCTCGCTTGTTGGCGTTCTTCTAGGCCCGATATACCCAATTGTCATGAACGAGGCAGGACGCATTCTCCCGCGCTGGCTGCTCACCGGCTGCATAGGCTGGATCGCAGGATTTGGGCAAACTGGGTCGGCGGTACTGCCATTCATGACTGGCGCAATAGCAAGTAAGACCGGAATCAAAAGCTTGCACCCGCTGTAAGCGCTTTTCTCGACTAGAACTTTGCGATGTGAACTCATGAGATGAGTAGACTTGTCTCAATGATGGGATTGCTCGTGGGTTTATGGGCTTGCGTGCCGAAGGGGCATCAACGGCAAGACTGACGATAATGCGGGCCTGGACTTCCTCGACACAGAGTTTAGTGAAGGAATTGTATGCAATGACACAAAATCTGTATTTTATTCGTCTTCGCCTACCTCCGCTGGCTGGACGGAGGTGTCCTCTTGGGGGGTGATCGCTTTTGGCGATTGAGCAAAACGCCAGCACAGCGAATAAGGGCTTCCTCCTCTTCCTCTTTTGCGTCTGCACACGCTGCCCACCTGACTTTCAAATTTTCGTCTACAAGGTAAACGTAACCGATACGACTGTTGGTCATTCCAAGTGGCTCCCGCTGGTATTCCTAGAAACGTTTGGCATGACATAAGTGATGCGGTTGGTCAACGCAAGGGAGCCACAAACCATGTTCTGCCGAGCGACCAGGTATCTCGTATGTTGATCTGGTGGAACTTTGGAACGCAGTGACGAAAGAAAGATGTTAACGAGGAGTGACTTGAGAATGTTCTCTTGCAGATTTATTTGAATGTATTGATACATAGGATGCGTCTGATATGTGGAATTGAGCGTTTTCGTGTAAGAAGTTGCATGGAACTTGAGTAGCATGAGGCGTCACTATTTCGCCTGACACATGATAAGGCACGATACGACACCTCGGATATTTTCGTCGACAACATGGCTATGACAGACACTTTACCGACGCACATCTGTGTAGTATGTGCCTTAACGCCGCTATCTAGACGATTGCCAACGATATTCGGGAAATAGAGTGCTTTCTAGGCAGGAATATATGCGAGTAAGTCCGATAGCGCGAGACGGACCAGCAAACACGTACATCTTCTCGAATGAGAACATTGGGCGCCATCCAAGTTTTCCCTCCATTCACGCGAGTCATGTGGAGGTCATAGAAGTATCCCGTGGATGCCTCCTTTACCCTGCGCTCGGCGTATTAGCGACTTGTCAAACAGAAAGTAAACCAACGCACAAGTGACGCCTCTTCTCGAGTTGTTTCTCTTGGTTCAGGAAGTCTGCGCTCCTTTCCGAAAGCGTCTTGACCTTTGTCGTCGGCACATCTGGTACACCGAGGGGTCTGCGGAGCGGGGGTATTGGTGCATCATCGTCTGAAGTGCTCTCAGTTTCTGCGGGCTTGGTCACGTCTATTTTCCCTGAT
The DNA here is from genome assembly GCA_021527775.1 of Lactarius sanguifluus. Lineage (NCBI taxonomy): Eukaryota > Fungi > Basidiomycota > Agaricomycetes > Russulales > Russulaceae > Lactarius > Lactarius sanguifluus. Next base: position 159,299 of record JAKEYF010000048.1, on the reverse strand, counting down.
GCGCGAACGCTGTACCACCTTCGGCAAGTTGCTCTACTCGAGTCACGAAAGCGGGCGACAAGGAACAGCATCGCGCGGAAGCTCCTGCTACACACGGGCCACGCGACAATTTGACGCGAGTCAATCAACAGCATAGATCACGTGTGTATGGGTTATATAAGTCAAGACGCGCCAGTGCAAAAGGTGTGTTGCTCTTGCTCTGTTACCCCTACCATCCTCCTGATACAACTTTTCAAACAAGTGCATTTCGGTGAAAAATCATGGTGTGTATTCGGTCGCGAGTGTATGGCGTATTTGGTTGATTGACTTTATTCTCAGAGCGGAAAAGGTATTGCTTTGATTGTCGGCTCCAAACTGGGTTTTTGACACGCATTTACACCATAGGCAAGGCTGGAAAATCATCTTCTGGTGGCAAGGCAAGCGGGGAGAGCAAGTCACAGTCGCGCTCTGCCAAGGCAGGCCTCCAATTTCCTGTTGGTCGTGTGCATCGTCTCTTGAAGCGAGGCAACTATGCACAGCGTGTGGGTGCAGGTGCCCCTGGTACGTTAGACCATATTCAAGGATACTGGTTCAATGGATCTCATGGTCCATACCTAGTCTACCTTGCGGCTGTTTTAGAGTATCTGGCTGCCGAGATTCTGGAGTTGGCGGGCAACGCAGCTCGCGATAACAAAAAGCAACGTATTGTTCCACGACACTTACAACTTGCCATCCGCAATGATGAAGAGTAAGCTCACCTTCTCTGACATTACTTAAGATAACTAAGCCATGCCATGTAGGCTAAACAAACTTCTCGGTGATGTTGTCATCAGTCAGGGGGGTGTTGTGCCCTTCATCAACCCCGAACTCCTACCAAGCAAATCAAAGTAGGCTCCTTTACTTGGATTCAGTTTCACCCGTCTCATGTCATTCTTCAGGGCCGGCAAGAAGGAGGGTGCTAGCCAGGAGGTTTAATCGAGGCCGCCAACTTTTCTGATATCGCTCGGTGCTACCTTACTGTATATTAGGTTACTTTGACTTCCGGTTTTTTCATACACACTGTCCGAATTGACCTCATTGGTCTGTCAATATTGTCAATATGCCATCATGATTCTGACTCAACTCACATGTGATATCTATCTAATCTGTGCTGGCTCCGACCTCAAGAGAATAAACTGGCCCATTGACATTTTACGGACGTGAATACCTTGTTCCTCCCAACTTGATGAACGGCTGTGAAATTCCCAAATCCTGGTGTTCTTTTGGGGCAATGCAAGTACCGATCCAACTCATGCATGTATTAGAAGAGCTGTCCCCAATGCATACCGCTTAGTACTGACAAGTCTGGGCTGGTATATTGGGTCATAGAGAGTGCACCGTTGCGAAGATCGAAGACTCGAAAAAAGCTGTCCAGTACACAGATTCGTTCCCACCACGGACGGAAATATTGTAAGCGAGCAGGCTGCGAATCGGGCAGAGCGTAAGTGGAGGAAGTGCCCATCTCCAGGAAAATGCTACGGAGGGCCGTACCCTCTAAATATCCTTTGGACGTGTTGTACTACGTATGGTCCATGTTCCATGAATACTTCTCCACCCTCACCGGAGCAATTGATCCGAGTCTACTCTATAAGAATAGTTGCGATCATCGGTCATGTTACATCGCTTGATACACGGCTCGTGTGTTTCACTGTAAATAAACAAACAAGAAAAAAAAGGAAGAGTGAGAAGCATGAGTAGCAATCATGACTTACCAAGTCCGCCTTTGGTTTTATGATTGAGCCCATCCTGGCACGGACAGACGGACGGCACCAATACAATCGCATCACACCACCGTATCGCACGAAGCATCGAGTTTGCTCTTCGTGCTTCGACTATGAAGCAGCCGCATTTTCTCGAGTCCATCAACGGCGAGCGCGGAGCTTCTCACGTCGCGGCTAGCTTCTAGAGTGTGCGCTCCGAGGATCTCAGCGCGCTCCAGTACCTATACCTATGCACTCGTTGGGTTTCGGATCACGTTTCGGGCGTGCCACGCCGCCACGGGCGTTAGTTTTGTGGTGTCGGCTTTGGTGACGACACGGTAGCACTTCGACGAAGAAATGCTCAGAACGGGCTTATTGAAACTGATAGAAAAAATAGTTCGCCAAATGCGGTGGCAGCGAGCAAGGATAGGAAGAGCGAGTGGCGCGCTCACAAGAGCATTCGATTAGACCAATGCAGCCCTACAGTAAGACTGGGATAGATAGCAATACGGAACACCGCGCCTGCCTGCCAGCGTGTTCGCGTCCTGACCTTCGTGTCATCCGGGCCGAGTCGACAATGAGGAAGCAAATTAAGCAAATCTCGATCAATCGAGGAAGTGCTGTTGTACTATGATACGTCTGTCTTCTGATATTATTATCCAATGGCTACTGTGTATCCTGCATATACAGGGGAAGTATGAATGTCAGTAAAGAGGCTTGACGACACGCCGCAGAGAATATACAACACGATGGGGGGAAACAGGTTCGCAAAAGTACAGATACAACCCGAGCAGCTGCGTCAACGGCTGGGCAATCAGCCTCAGTTCACATCGATCGGTGGTTGCGCACCTAGATCTCCAAATCTTGCCTCATCTGTAGTTCCAGCGATCGGATCTGTTGCGCTTCTCTCGAAAGGTCGGGCGAATCAGTCCGGCACACTTCATCTTCCATTCTTGATCTTGACGTCCTTGATGACGGTACCGCGGGGGCATCGTCTTGAAGATGAAGTTCGACGTCAAATTCAATCGTTTTAGTTATGGTGACCTGGACGTCACGACCAGATACCGGTATTGTGTGCATCCGTGGCTGCTTTCGCCTAGAACGCCCCGGAAATTCATCTTGGTCACTATTGCCGGGATGAGTGTCATCATTTATCGTGCAGGACTCAGTGATCTTACGTTGTTATGTATTGGAAGAGGTCCCGATAGGCTCTCGAGGATGTGATGACCCTGTATGCGAGCGCGGTGAACTCCTGGAAAGAGTGTAATAAGGTGAACTCACATGACAGTCACTACAATGAGTGCAAATTAGTAGGAAGACGTAAACAAAGGGACCCAGGGCTTACGATGTGGGTATTGAAACATCTGCACAGTAAAGCTGTCAGCAACGGGGAAAATGTCAAGATTCAAGGTGACTCACCAAATTCCAAGGTTCTGGAGTGAATGTCGACATGCCATTAATGACTTTCCAGCTACTTAATACCGGACGTACCATTAATGTCCTGGAAGCTCAAAGCCTGGATAGGGAAGATGAGTGTACGTGCGGTCGTCGTAGCGACACAAGCGACATACCACCGACGGTAACTCAGTCAAACACGCAGTCAGTACCCAGAATAATCCCTGGAGGTACAACAGATTCCACAAATGTGTCGCATTCCGTTTGCGAAGTACGCCCCAAATCATGATCACCAACAAGATGAAGTCTTCAACGAAGTTGACCATAATACTCCACTTGTATGAGCTCGTCTGTAAGACGTTACATGTGTGGAAATCGGGGGACCACTGGGCTTGACCCTGAATAGCGCATGATATCAGCGCTGGGGAGACATGGAAGGAATTGAGGAAAGGCGACCTGTGTTATCGCTGCAAGCCAACGGATCAGAACTTCTGGCCTACCGGACGAAATGACAAGGATCTATTACCATAGAGTGCGCTGACAAAACCTGACAGCCAAGCCGTCCCAGTGATCGCCACGGTCCATGTTTGCCGGCCCCATATCGCGATTCTGGCCATCGGTAAGGACAAGTAGAGCAAAAACAAAAGGAGGCGGATCGCTCACCCTCGTAGAACAAGGAGGAGCGAGGCAGAGCAAGCCGCAAACCACGCCGAGATCTGGGGAAAGAGTATTGACGATCAATGGCATACGAAGAACAACAGAATTCGTACCAGTACGCAGCGAAGCCAAAGCTATATGACAAGATGGGTGGTGTAAGTATGGTCAGGAACTTACGGCACACGCCAGGCAGACGCACGTTGCAGTTGAACTCCGTTGTAAGGTTGAATCCTATGAGACCCGCGATGACGCAGGCCAGAGCTAGGATTCTTGCAGAGACATATACGAGGAACGACCATCGCCATTGTCGTCTGCCGGTGTACACTTCCCACTCGAAGCCGAGGGTGGTAAAGAATTCCCACCTACAAAAGGCGGTGTAACCAATGTCAGCCCAGTCGAAAAGCAGAGATGACTCACATGTAAAGCCCCGAAAAAGTGTGCATGACCTTCAGGAATTGCCCTTGAGGATCGGCCTTCGATCAGCTTTGATGCCGGGAAAGCGCTGAGTCGGGACAAACCGTAGGTCTCCAATATGTACGTGTCAACGGCAGTGGACATCGTTGACCTCGACCTTAGGAATGGGAGATTAGGCTGGGGGACGAGAAACTGAAAGCACTTGATGGCAGTTTAGAAGAAACTTCGAAACATAAGGGACCACCTGGCTCACGCGGGGAGTGGCCGCGCGCCTATGGTGTACCGTAAATGGTTTCACGGCAAGGGAAAGAAGCCCAGATAAAACAAAAGGCGCTGCTTCTCCACGAACGGAGCCTCGCACACGTCGACCCTCAACTTCCGTTATGCCCATCCTGACAGCATATTTAGTACAAAAATGACTACGCGTCAAGCAACAAGGCTCACATGCTGCTATGCGTTGTCGCTACGCGCCAAGGTAGGTGGTAATAAAATATCGGATTAAAAAAATGGATGGGAAATTCCTTGGGAAATTCGAATTCGCAGGACAGCGAAACCGCTGTTTGGCAATTCAGCCGGGAATGTCTTCCTCCTTTTAGTAGTATCTCCGCCCGTCTCGGCCCTGTTGCGGCACGGGCACAGGTGATCGAACATGAGAGGACAGGCACTGTACCGCGGGGGCCATTGTTGTAGATGCTATGCTAGATTCGCCTTGAAGGCGGAAGCAGAACGAGACGGAAGCAACGGGTTCAACGGGTTGGGGAGTAGTTATGATATGATGACATAATTCAACTCAGGGTAGAGTGTGAGTGTGAGTGCTATCAGCAATACAGTAACGGACGTTTGACAGACGCGAGAATGGTACCTTGGGCGCAGTTCCTGTAATTGGAACATGTGCCCGCTAGTACACAAGTCAAATTACTCCAACTGACACACTTGCGCGGCGGCCGTTGAAGTTGCGCCAGTGAAATACAGTACACTGCCAATTCACCCGGGACATTGCCTGGACCGGGTTCACACGGGCCCACACCAAGTTGATCATGTGTCAGCCTTGTTCCAGGGGTTTTTTTTTGCCGCCGTCTGCTTGGCCGTCTGAGGGTCACTCTTCTCGACTGGCATACGAATGAGCCTAGACTGAGGCCACATGGACCCTCACACAGGGCTCTAGGTTCGTTTGGCAGTGTGGTCCAAAATCAATCACGTTCTTGAGAGCCGTCAATGGCAAAAATGTAGCCTTGAACGTAGCAGCGGTATATAAAGTAAATCTAGGTCCAGCCGTATCAAACTCAAAAATTACATTCGACCCAGAGCGAGTCAAACTCGAAGTCGAGGCAAGCACTACTACTTGTACGTACTTATCCATCCAAGAGCATCCGTCCCATGTATCGATTGACTGGCAACCTTGAACCTTTGACGTATTCATGTCAGCACCATATTCACATCATTCAGGGTCAAACCGCTATGTTTACCTTAGATTTGTAAATCCTTCTTCATCTGGAGTTCGGCGGTGTGTAACTCCATATCTGCTTGTGATCGTATGGTGGCTATTGATTTGCCCCCTTGCTCTTCATCGCCGCGTCGAAGGTCAACATCATATTCCACCGTCCTGTGCACAGCGACCTGCACATTCGGTTGATGATAAACGTTTGGACGACGACGACCGAACGGGTCGTGGTCACTTAAATAGACAGTTGAGAGAACATAGCCCGAGTTGTCAGGCTGAGGACCATACTTTGTGATGTACTGGAACAAGTCACGATAAAGTCGTGTTGACATGATGACCCTGTGGGATATCAAGTCAGGAAACCGCCGTTTCAAAAAAATCAAGTGATGGGAAAACGAACATGAGGACCACTATTCCAATGGCAAGTATTTGCGATGTCAAGACAAAAGGTCAAATGAACGTGGAAGGGACACTAACTGTGCGGGACTTGGAACATCTGCATATTTCAATGCTATCAGCGGATACGATCAGGACAATTGAGCGCCACCCTACTCACCAGGTTCCATGCGTCTGAAACAGCAGACAGACCCGAGTAAGCAAGCACATAGTGATTAGGCTATGCGCGATCACATACCGTTCATGTTCATGAATGGAAGGACCTTGGTGCAGCCCAGGTTACCCGCCGGATCATAGGAAGCATAAAATCAATCACTTACCACGGCGGGCACCTCTGTAGAGATAGCAGTCAATATCCAGAAGATGCCTTGGAGGTACAGCATCCGCCAGAGATAGGTCGCGTTCTTTTTGTGTAACACGCCGAGGAACATTATGCACAACAGCGACAGGTCTACGAAGAGATTGACGAGCACGCTCCAGCGGAAACTGTCCGTTCCAGAGATGACACATGTGTTCACCAGAGGGCTCCACACAGCACGTGCCTAAAACAAAGGAAGTGGCGGTATATCTTGAGTCCAAATGACTGCCACTAGACGCTTACCTTGGTAGTACCTACACGAACACAGTCCGTAATTGTTCGCAAGACATAAGAAGAAGAACGCACTGTAGGTGGCCATGGCCATATTTATCAACCAGATTGCTACTGTAATTGTTGTGATTAATTTGTCCCGTCCCCAAATGGCGACACTAGTTAGTGGATCGGCGCAATCAGCATATGTTATTAAGGGACAAATTGCGAAATCACGTACCCACGGAGCACGAGTAAAAACGAGGCGATGGCGACCGAAAACCACGAGGAAACGAGCACGCAACGGAACCACGCCTATGCAAGATAAGCCGCGTGTCCACGAGGAAAAAGGGGCTCGAATGGTCCACTGACATTGCAGTCGAAGCGACTCGTGAGGTTGAACCCAACTGAAAGTTGAGGACGACGGATGTGAGGGCCAATATCCGTGCCGTGAGATACACGACGAATGACCACTTCCACGGTCGCTTGCCGGTGAATACCTCCCACTCAAAGTCGAGGGTGGTAATGAATTCCCATCTGCGACAAGTGGCCATCAGCAGCCGCCGAGAACAGTCGGGTGATGGCAAGATCGAAGCGTACACGTAGATACCGTTGAATATGTGGATAATTTTGACAAGATGGACTGAGAGGAACGAAAGGTGATCGCAAATGAGATCGGCAAGGCATTCAAGCAGCCTCTGACTTACTGTAGACCTCAAGTTCGGAAGCCATTGCTCGCAGCAGGCGGACAGCGGGAGCAAAAAGGGAGGAACAAGAAACTTCAGAGGAGTCGGAGACTAAGAGGAAAACTGGCTTCTCGGTTCTGATGGTCTTGTACGCTTCCCGTCCTGTATCCGCCACGCAAACGGCCGCACGGTCGCGATCGCCTGGAGGATTAAAGCGCGCGGTAAAATTTAACCAAAAGGTGAACGTGGACAAGGGCGGCAAGATTGGGGTTGGGATGACGTAGCGCCCAATGGTTCGCTCGCTTCTGTGCCCTACATCCCGCTAAGCCTTAAGCGGGTGACAGGTAACGATGCACCCTCCCTGGTGCGGTTTCAGTTCTAATTGAGATTTGGACCAGCCGTTCTCGAACCAGAGAGCCACATAGAGTTGGGTCGCAGACCGTTAAAGGCATCTATCATAGTGTAGTAGAATGCTGTGGAAGCCCAAGGATCACAGTAGGTTGGTCGACCGTTGACTGCTTACTGATATGATATGCCGTAAAGCGGAAATCCGTCCCAGACAGGTTGCTCCACCGGCATCCCAAATGAACGGGCGACAGACCAAGTATGGCCACCTTGGCCGCAACGAAACGGAATAAGTCATCAGGGTGCGGCAACGCACCATGATTCCCCCTTGAAACCGGTGCCAAGCAACTTAAAGCAAGAAAGTGCGCAGTCATCTCGAATGGAGTAAAGGGCGAACTCCGATATGAAAAAGTGAAAGTACTTTTGGTGCCATGTGATCACTAATAGCCGCCTTTTCATATGGCCCGAGTCTAACCCTCGGCGCGACAGCGATCTCGACCTTGAATCCGAATCCAGGCCACAATCGCGAGTGTAAGCGCAGCCATATGTGTCTTCGAGGTGACATGGCGAGCGGACCGTCTCTGGATATTCTCCCGAACCGTCCTCGAGCGCCTCGCCGCTTTCGGGATCATAAACAACCCTGTAACGTATAACGTGATGGAGAGGCCGCCCTTTAGTCTTAGCGCTTTAGGCTGCGCCGACTTGTCGCCTAATTGATCGCTGTCCAGTGTCCAGTGTCCATCAAACCTCAATAAGGGCACCTCTGAAGCCGTAACCTGAGTAAAATCCACCTAGGTGCCGTACTAGCCAATGAGCAGCGCTCAGTGTTGAATCCCGCGAATATAGTAAGTTGGCTTATCAACGCCATGCATGCCCCGAGAGGACAATACTCCACGTCCCTTGAACTTTGTGCGACAAACGCAAGTCAACATATCATGCCAGGATGTTATTATACTGTATTGAGGTGGTACTGTACCATCTCTTTCCATTGTTCCTCGCTCCTCGGAGCTCTCAGTTCAGGAAGCCGGTTAGTCGCGCTTCTAACTCACAACCTGTAATGAGCTGCATAAGTTTTTTTTTTCTTCCTCGGAAACTGGAGAAGGGCCATTCATACGAGTCAATGTTTTATTGTGACTTCGCTCCTGGAGGGGGAAAATGCGGACGAGAAGGGGTGCCCATCACCTATTTCGATTGAGAGCAGAATAGAACAGCACCGCCTTTCTTCCCACCGCGGGCACATTCTCCCAGACGGCCAACTTTCCTTTTCACGCTCTCAGACGCTCAGGAATATATCACGTAGGAGCCATTACCAATTGATACCAGACGGAACCAATCTATCTGCTTCCGTCTCTCCTTTCAATTCGCAGCACGACGCGAACAGAAGCGCGCACACCTTACAAGCGCTCCTCATGAACTGTTGGACCTCGCCCCCGACGAGACGCGAGTTGACCCTCCTTCTCTTCTGTGTCACCGTCTTCATCGTGGCCTACAATTCCAGCACATCTCTCCGTCTCTTTGGCTTTAACTCCTCTTCCCTCATCTCACGTCCTACCCCCATAGGCCCTGATGGCCGCAGACCAGAAGGCTACCGCGACGGTCTGGAAAACGAAATATTTGGCGAGTGGGACTGGGAGCCTGGACACATTGCGGCAGTTAAGGAGGCCGAATCTGCTCGTGTGATGCATGGAAAGACGTATGGTAACCCAGACGCGTATATACGTGGGGAGGGACAGAGTGGAGAACAGGCGATGTGGCTGCAAGGCGTGGGGGAGGGCCGTTATGGGCAGGGAGAGGGGCTGGGCTCAACGAGCGTGAACGACGATTTGGTGCGCTGGGGCGATGACGTGCCAACCACACAACTCATGCGACATGTTCCCGGTACGTCCTGATTTTGCTCCGTCGCTAAGCACACGCCACTCATTCTGGTTATCCATAGGATTTACCATTCTCGACAACGCGATACTGTTTTCGGGCACATTTTTCGTCATCACGAATGACACAGCGTCCATGCCTGATGTCGGCGCAATTGGGTCTTCGATGGTGAACCATAACGATGCACCGCGTGATATCGACTGGCAGGTTTTCCCCGCACAATCCGCACACAGTAAATTTGGTCCTTACGGCGGCCGGTGCGCATTCATCGCGGCTTCTGCAGAAGATGCTTCCGAACTGACGTCCGTCTTCCTTTGTCGGCATTATAGCATGCATGGTGTCACTTTCCTGTCATATGACGGTCCCTCCACGACGGACTCGCACACGCTCATTTCTCTCCAGCGTCTCTACAGCACCCTTAACCCTTCTCCGGCTCAACCTCTCTCCCCGCCACACCGCCTCTTCTTCCCCGCCCTCTCCACCTTCACGCCCTCGGAGCCGGTTGATGAGAACACCCCACGACGCCGCTCGAACATCGGCGTGGCACCAGAGACGCTCAAAGCAGCCTACCCGAGCCTCGCAGGGCCGCTCTGTGCAGGCGACTTCGATGACTTTGTCGGCATCGGCGCACCGCTCCTGCTAGACCGCCTCGTCATCGCCGACCGCGGTGCCGCGCGTCGTGCAGGACTCCCTCGCGACGTGCCAGCGTGGGCGCCGATGTTCGCAGCGCTGGAGTCCGCGGAGGACTGGTTCGATCCCGTGCGGCACACACTTGCCCGGTACTTTGGCGCGCCCGAGGAAGACACGGCCGCGGGGACACACACGGTCACATATCTCGCCCGGCAGGACGGCCTTGAGGGCGAGCGGCTGCGCGCTGCGGACCATACGGCGCTGCTGGACGCGCTCGCGGGTCTCGCTAGGACGGGCGTCACGGTGCACGTGGTGGACGAGAAGGCGAGCTGGACGGAACGCATGCGCGCGGTGGCTCAGTCGACGGTGAGTCGTGACTGCCCCCCCAGCACGAGGCAGCAGATGATTGACTAATAGACGCGCTTTTTCCTTTTTTGTTTAGATTGTGTTGAGCGTATTTGGAGAGCACGTCGCGGACGCGGTGTTTATGAAGCGGGGGCCGCAGAGCGCTCTGATGGAGTTCTTCCCGTCCGCTGTATTCAATCGGGACTGGGAAACCGTGGTGCAGTCGATGGGCATCCGCTACGTCGCGTGGCAGGGCAATCAGTTGGGTTTCACTCGCTCCTCTCTTCCCCGTCGAGGACTGACGGGATTTCCACATAGAAAATACTCTAGTGAAAATCTACCAACGATCACTCGCGCGCCTACATACGAGGACTTTGCACTAGACGCACAGGCTGTCGTGCGTGCCATCTCAGAGGAGCTCGATAGGGGAGCGTAGACTCTGTCACTGTCAGAATTCACATGCCGATTTTAGACTCTAGACGCCACTAGTACGAGCTGTCATACTCCTGTGGCTTGAGCGCAAGTGTGGAGGAGATAATCACTGATCTACCCTTGTGGTCAAACACATGTTACGCACATGAAGATACTGTATCGCTATCATACTTTGTTTAACCGGATTTGCACCACGGTCTTAATACTGAACAGAGCATTCACACTGGTGTGCTTCGCGGGAGGGAGCAACGGTCGTTCCACTTCACGTAATCACACCCCTGATGATACACGGTGTTTTTATAAATAAATACGCGCCCAACCAGGATGTATATCTTTGACATCGCTTAGGTCATTTGGCACCGGCGTGATAACGGGGGAATGGGGACCCGTACAATTACCGTATCGGTGACCGCGGCACGCACGCGTGCCATTTTCATATCCGAGTGTCCGGGCATCACAGCGTGTTTTGTACAGTACTGTACATTAATATGCAGAATGGATTGTGAAAGTTGGGCAAAAAGAAAGCGTCGAAAATGACGATTGTTCGATCCTAATAGCGGATGGGAGGGATCGGATCGGCGCGGATAGTAGAGAGGTCGATCGAGCCATCGCGTTCTTCGTCGATCTCGCCAATGAGGATGCTATACGCGTGTACAGTAAGCGGCGCGTGGAGGGACACGTGCGTGAGCGAGAATAACGCACATCATATCGCCCTTGACGAGATAGAGACCGAGCGGGATCTCCTCGACGCCCTCATCCATACTGTAGACGCGCTCTTTCGAATCCGAGAGGACGACGTTGGACTTCTGGTCGTAACCGGAGAGCACGCCCTTGAAGAATAAGGGCGAGAGTGAGCGGGCGAGTATAGGGGTAACGAAAACAGAGGGCGCGTACGACTATGGAACGACCATCTTGGAGAACGAGGAGTACGCGGTCTTTGAGTAGGGTGTACTATTTAGATACGGAGAGCAGATGAGATAGAAGAACTCACGGTCAACGTAGCCTTGAAGGCTTGACATACTGAGGCCGGGACTGCTGAGACCGAAGCCAGAAGGGAAGGGGGGAGCGGTGGTGTCAGGGGGTCGTGTGGTGACGTGGCCGAGGTCCTGCTTGCCGAAAGAGATCTATAGTACGAGCGGACAACCTAACCAAGTCAAGCTTCGCCAACTGATAGTCACTCCCTCCTTTACACATTATTCTTTCTTTTTCTTCAACCAACTACCAGCAATGTCTGCAGAAAAGTTCTTCGAGAACGGTGGTCGTCCCATCGACATCGAGCATGCTAATTTTCTCAACGATCACGCCAAGCCAGAGATCGACGAGCCCGCTACCCCACTGCCCCCCCCTGCCGCCTGCCCCACCCCAAAATCGAAACCCAAACTGTCCACCGCGTTCATCATTCCCATCTGGATAGTGCTCTCTTCCACCGTCATCATCTACAATAACTATCTGTACAACACCCTCAACTTCAAGTTTCCGGTTTTCCTCGTTACGTTCCACCTCGGCTTCGCGGTACATTTCCTCCTGTCGTGCCGTTACGTCGTTTCTTACTCCACGTCTCTCACTCCACAGGCCATTGGCACGCGCGTTTTACAGCGGACGACTCACCTCCTCGACGGCGCAAAGGATGTCCACCTCACGAAGGACATGTTTGTCCGCTCGATTCTCCCCATCGGCCTTCTCTTCAGCGCAAGTCTCATCCTCAGCAATACCGCGTATCTCTATCTCAGTGTAGCATACATCCAAATGCTCAAGGCACGTCGCGTCCCACCCCTCTCTTCGCTTCGCTTCTTTTTTTTTTCTTCTCCTAATCTAACATTTTTAATCTTCCCATAGGCATTTACGCCGGTTGCTATCCTCCTTATCTCCTGGACGTTCCGCATTCAAGAGCCCAATCGGAAGCTGGCCGTCATTGTGTTCATGATCTCCTCCGGCGTCGCACTAGCATCGCACGGCGAGTTGCGCTTCAACCTCATTGGCTTCCTCACTCAGGCCGCGGCCGTTGGCGTACGTGGTTTATCTCCGTTTCATTCACACAGCGGGAACGCGCTCTAAACTGACCGCAACACCACCAGTTCGAGGCTTCGCGCCTGGTGATGATACAAATTTTACTCCACGGTCTCAAGATGGACCCACTCGTCTCGTTGCATTACTACGCGCCCGTCTGCGCGCTCATCAATCTCGCCATCCTCCCGTTCACAGAGGGTTTTGCACCGTTCTTTGAGCTCGCCCGCGTTGGCCCCCTCATCCTCTTGTCCAACGCCGCTGTTGCCTTTTGCCTCAACGTGGCCGCTGTGTTCCTTGTCGGTGCTGGCTCTGGTCTCGTTTTGACCCTAGCCGGCGTGTTCAAGGTACGCGGCCGCCACACGCCGTCCTGCAGATAATTTTTTCATATAGGTCGCTAACTTGTGACATTTGAAATCTTCCTCAGGACATTTTACTCATCACTGGTTCTGTTTTGATCTTTGGTTCTCTGATTACGCCGCTGCAGGTCTTCGGTATGTCGTCGGTGACTGGCAGCTTTTGTTTTACTAATCTTCCTTGATGTAAGGTTACTCGATCGCGTTGGGTGGACTGATACTTTTCAAGACATCAGGCGGGAAGTAACCGAGACCACTCCTGTTGTGGTCTTTTCTTGATCTACCGTCTTCGTGGACCTTGCTAGAACCTTTACCGTGTTGCAGCTTATAGACTATATTCATCGTGGCCATCTGTATATACTTAGTTTGCAAGCGCATACATAGACTGGCCCTCCTGTTTTTTTCTGCTCTTCGCACCCCCACGCTCGTTCGGTTTAGGACATGTGTTGCACCTGCACGATCATAGATTCCACCTTGCTCTTGTAATACCAATGTCTAAAGCTTTCTCTTTTGTTCTTTTACCGTAAAGAGCTTGATATGTATAGCTTGATACCCATACCCTGTTGATACCGCCGCAACAAGCACGGCACACCACCTGCTTGAAATTGTATTCAACAACTCAAGAGTGCTCAACCCGTGTTAGCAGCAGACTTCTGACCGATATCCGCGGAGTGGAACTTCCTATCGGGCTGGGTCCACCGACCCTGCGATGCGGTGCGAACGCGTCGACCAGCCCAACAGTGTTGTTATCTATTCATAGGGCTATAATATATATCGCGTTGCCACGTTGCTTCCTTCATCTTTTTAAGCCGCGAGCGCCGATATCGCCCGTGTCGCCATAGTAGACACAAACGTCGTCACTCTGCGTCCGCCACCGGCGCCGCTGCGGACCGTCGTGTGCACCGCAAGGCGCGCGATGATCTCTCCCTAAAGAGGGCGGGACTCGATCAGATCTATAACATAAGGCGAGGCGAGGGGGGACTCACGAGTTCAACGAGGATGGCTACGACGATTAGGCTGAAGAATGGCACGATGTGAGGGAGTCCTGATCCAAAAGAAAGATGAAACGAGGAGGAGAGGGGCGCCCGGCGTACCCAATAATGATCCATGTGATGCGCTCCATCGCATTACTATTCAGGTGTTCATGTATCGCGTCCAGCTACATGCAATAAAACAAAAGAGAAGGCGGGGGGAGACGCGCAACGCACCAGATCATTCGCGCCGCTGATGCGCTCGTTCAGCCCCTCTACGCGCTCTGCAATCTCAAAGTAGGCCCTGCCCGCCTCGTATAGCGCGCGCAGGCTCGCCTCTTCCCAGAATATGCCCGGCACGTCGAGCACGTTGCGCCCGAGCACGACGTCCCGGCGCAGGGCAAAGAGCTTGCCCGTCAGCCGCATCGCGTCGCGCCGCGAAAGCGCCAGCTTGCCCGTGAGCGCGAGCGTGCGTGGAAGGGCCTGCGTGCGCGGGTGTTGGAGGATCGCGTGCGCCTGCGACTCGTAGTGCGCCAAGAGCGTCGACTGTGCGAGTGCGTGCGACAGCGACAGCGTGAGGAGGTGGGAGGGGGACTTGAACGCTGAAAGAAACAAACGATAGCGCATTGGGGGTTTGCCTATTTTTGGAGTTTAAGAAATCGCACTCACTGAAAAAGTCGTTGTAGATGCGCGGGTAAGTGATCGTTGGGTCGTACTGCAGCAAGCAACGGTCGACTTATGTGTGAAGCATGCGAGTGGAGGGGCACGTACCGCGAAATGACATTCCTCAACCTCCCACTCGCCTTCTGCGCGCGCCCCATTGAGCGCACCCTGCACCGTGCACGTCCTCGAGGATATGGCGCTCCTGCATCTCTTCAAACCCAAAGAACACAACGACGCCATACGCAAAGAACACGATCTCCGCCGCGTCGTCGCCCGGCGCCAACACCGGCGTTCTCGGCTCACTCGCGGGCAGCGCGCCAGCAGACGCAGGCGTAAACGTGAGGTCCGGCGGCACGAGTACCGGCGTCTCCGCGGACCCCACGGACCGCCCACGATCGCGCGACTCGCCCTCGACCTCGCTGTCATCCGGCTCGCGGCGGGGGGCCGGGGGCGAATGCCCCGCGATGTACCCGTCGTCGCGCCAGAACCCGTTCTCGGGCGAGCGGCCCGGGACGAAGTAGGAACCGGTGTAGCCGTCCTCCTCCGCCTGCGACATGCGCGTGAGGCGGCGGGTGTGAGACGGCGCTGGCACTGAGGAGCGCACTTTCGCCGCGGGGCCATAGCCGGGAAGCAGCGGGAGGTGGTACATCTGATATGTTGGTTATAAAGACCAAAAAAACTGAAGGGTGTTGTTTGTTGAGCTTACGACGTAGAGAACCTCGTCGAACGAACGCGGCACGACGTTGTGCTCGCGCTTGAGGAAGTTGGCGAGCAGCTTCATCCGGAAGCCATCTGCGAGCCAGTAGGCGGTGATGCGGCGACAGCCCGCCCTGCGGCGCTCTGCCTTGGTCATGCGTTCTGCGGCGCTCTTGTTCTCGCGCACAACGCCAGCATCTGTCTCGTAGCCATGGATCGCATCGTCGTCACCTCCTTCAGTGGGAAGAGGACGGGTCTGCGGATCTGAAGGGAGTTCGACGAGTCTTTGGTGGGTCTTGGAGGTGCGCTGCGCGGCAGGGGGCTTTGTCGATCCGGTCTGGGACGACACCAAGGGGGTCGTGATTGAAGCCTGATCTCTGCAGAGAGAACGAAGGACCTGCGGGTCGGGCCAAGACGTGATGGCGGCTTTGGGCGGGACTGCTGCTGTTGCTGTTGCTGCATGACGATGAAGCGAGCGAGAAAAGGGTAAAGATGACGTATTGCCAGCCACAGTGGCTCACTCACAACTTGAAGTCAAACCACCAAATGTCACGAATCAACGTCAGGCTCACAACCGCAGGGGGCACTCAGTCGCCACCCCTTGAGGACCACGAACCGATGGGAGCATGCTCTATAAGGGGTGGGAACGCTGGCGGTATTCCTGACCGCCTACAGCGCAGCCGTACCTCTGGTCACTTCAATCTACCGCAGTGAACCTTATCATTCCCATTCAGAATATTTTGATTTGCCCGAGTTGCAAGGGCAGGAACCGGCCAAAGCGCCCACGAAGGTAGAACAGCCACGCGAGGACATGTCTACTACTGCAGAGACTATCCCCGAACAGCAGAAGAATTTGGACGACCTCAGGCCTGCACATGACCCGCAACCTTGGGCTGTCCTTGAAGTGAGTCTTGACTCTTCCACACTCATATTTTATTTTTCTCTCGAATAGACCGCCCCCACGGCATCTGGCCCATTCAAGAAAATGGGCAACGATGACGTTCGCAGCGCTAGGCGTGCCTGAGCATTGTAACTTACCAAAATATGTTTCATGTCACTGTGGAGCTTGTTGTAACATAGGTGTATTCTGTAAACTGTTGTCCTGGAAATCTACCTGTTTTCTCCTGGAGATGGCTTTCCGTAATCGCAAATAATCCGTTTCTCAAACCGACCGAAACCCTTTTCAGAAACAGGATGAAACCAACCCCGATACCATTAACACCGTAAACTAGTTCCTGACGATCTGTTGCTAACCATGCCGGGGTAACCGTACGACTCGCCAAAGACCACAGATGGTTACCTACACAAACGAGCCAGTGCGTGTGAACCGTTTCACAAGGAGTAAGGCGGTCGAAGTGCAAATTGTCGCAAAACCAAAACTCCCGAATTGTATTTTTAAAACACCTCCATCCAAACTAGCGATGATGATCAAAAATTGATACGTAGTGGGACACAAAGACAACCAAATAAGACTTGCATCAAGCCAGAGCTGATGAGAGTGATGAGCAGAGTATCAGGTGGGTCTTACAGTACTGTAATGGCGCAGTCAGACATATCTGTAGGACAGTTACGGTGGTTCTGTATAGTACATACTGTGTATAGGACGAGACGCACTCTGATGGGGAAAAAAAAACAAGAGGCCTGGATGCCACTATACCACGAGTCGAGGACACAATACAACCCGCGGACATCACCCATGCGACCGCCGGAGGCATGGAGGTGCGTCAAGACATCTGCTTATTGAATTCGATCGTGGGATACGATTGCAATCGATCGTGAGGTGAGCCTAATCAACTTCAAGTTGTGCCAGTAACTACTCGAATGATGAAGGTCATAATAACTGGTCAGTGACGGGGAAGGCTGCACTCATTCTTCGGCAGTATCGAATACATTCTATTCCTTGCACAGGAGCATCCGGTATCCTCGGAACTGCCGTGTTCGATGCATTCGCGGGCGCACACACGGCGGTGGGAGACACCGACCCCCACGACCAAGCTGTCATCGGCCTCGCACACTCGCGTCCAGGCGGTGAACGCAACCTGCATAAACTCAATCTCCTCGATTCAGCCGCCGTCTCCACGTTTTTCCGTGACGCCAAACCCAATTGTGAGCCATGACATCTATCTCTACCTGGCCGCGGGCGGGTCACACACTTGCTGGTGCCATACCGGCGGTCGGGCCCTTCGTGGCGTGGTGTAGTCTCTTGCGTAATTTCGCACTAGGCCGCGGACCTCCCACATTCACCATATTTTGAAAACCATGGTGATGGGAAAAACGAAACTTACTACCCTCTTTTGCAATACGTAGGGGTGATACATTGTGCGGCAGAGCGCAAGCCTGACGTCGCTGAGAAGGTGCGTCGCCGGCCCTTCCCCCCTCCCCCAAGTGTTCGCCAGGCCCACTCTGATCGCGATGCACCGCGCAGGACCCAGAAGGCACGAGAAGGGTACCCCCATTCTCCCTCTTCCCCCCTGAACCTTACCATTACTCACGTACACACACCCCTTCTGATAGCTGAACGTCGACGTGCCTGCGCACCTCGCTGTGCTCGCGAAGGAACTTGGGTTCACGCTCATCTTCATATCCACCTGGTTAGTCTCTTTTATTGCCGTTCGCCCGATGCTCAACGTACTATACATAGACTACGTCTTTGACGGCACCTCGCCGCCCTACACACCCTCGGCATCGACGAACCCGGTCAACCTGTATGGCATCACAAAGCGCGACGGCGAACTTGGCGTGCTCGGCGTCCATGACGCGCGCATAGCCGTGTTGCGCGTTCCCATCTTGTGCGTCTTTACCTTCTTTGATCCTTGATCGGTCGACTGAGTATGGTCAGCGGCGCAGATACGGCCCCGCTCCGTCGAACGCAGATTCAGCAGGTCAATGTCCTACTGGACGTCGTGCGGGACCAGTCGGGAAAGAAGTACAACATGGACCACTATCAGACGCGGTTTCCCACCAACGTGCTCGATATCGCAAGCTTTCTCGTCCGTCTTGCACGTGAGGAACCCTCTTTTTTTTCCCTCTCGTTGGGGGGTTTTTTTTTTTGGTTTATTCACCGGGAGGCTAGAAAGGCCTAGGGACGCACTGCTACCCCCGGTGATACATTACTCGGCCGAAGAGCCGTTTACCAAATACGAGATATGCCTCATTTTTGCGCGCATCCTTGGACTTCCACATGTGCACATCATACCAGACGCTGGACCACCACCCCTAGGTACGGAATACGGCACACACACCCTCTGCCATACATAGATCTGATGCGTTCTTTCTTTCTTTCTCCATTCTTCTCTTTCGTTTGAAAAAAAAAACAGGGTCCACGCCGCGTCCGCAAAACACTCAATTGTCTCTGCGGGAGACAGAAGACCTGGGTGTCGATGGTGGACTCATGACAGGTGGGTTCGAGGAATGGTGGGTGGAATATCTCCGGAACCAGACGGGATAAAATTTAACCGGCGTTTCACGAGAGGGAGGGTTCGAGATTAGAAACAATAAAACACATATCATGTTGGTCTATCGAGGCGGTCTTGTACTAAATGGTGTCTTTATCTACCGTGTCTAGGAGAAACAAGGAGAAAAAATCTTCTGAAACAAGAACTGAGAGTTGAAAGACGCGACCACATGGTCGACCTACTGTGACACTCCTGGAAGCAAGCCTGCCAACGGTTCGGCATTAAAAACGCCGTCACAAAATGAAAAGGTGAGTTCATAGAAGCTCCGCGCGTACGGATACGCACCCACACGACTCCAACCAACGATCTACGATGGTTTCAACAAGGCGGCATCATTCTAATTAATCAATTCCTTTTACCCCGTCTCGGTCTAATGAAATGATCTGTTTACCCTGCCCATGTGAGGTTAATGAGTAGCGGAGTGGCGGCAAGTTCCACGACCATGAGAGGCCCGGACATGCCCCATCACTGCACTTTCCGATCGAAGAACACCAAAAACAAAGGAAAAAAAACTTCCCCGACTGACACATCCTAACACACCCGAGAAAAGCAGCACGCGCCGAGGAGGCGGTATCACAAATGAATGTCCTTGTCCTATGTATGAACACGTGTCCGTCGACGGTGGTCCAAAGTGATGATCGATCCCCAGCAAGACTGGGCGCGAGGTGAGAGAGAGGAAACCAAAAAAAGAAAGCCCACCGGTCGAAAGCGGGTGTGTGGCACCACCACAACCATCACCAGTGATTGTGTTTCGACCTGTTTTTCCCATGGGGCCGGGCAACTGGACAGTCCCAGCCGGCGTGTCTATGGCGAACGCCTCCGAGTCACGGGGAACGAGCAAGGGGTGCGCGGGCTCTACTTTCCCACGCGTGAACGCTCGCGCAGGAGGCCCCAATCCACCCACCATTCGTCCGCGGCATCTATCGCAAAATAGCCCCACACCTCCATGATGTCCGCGAGCTCTGCGTCCGTGGGGCCGCTCTCCGAAGATGGGGGTTCGGGCTCGTCGGCGGGAAGCGCGGACCAGCGGACCAGTCCATCGCGGACACGTGGTGGGTTCGAGAGCGCCACATCGGCGTTTTGGATCTCGAGTGCCGCCACCGCGTCCGCGCGTCCCTTGTGCAGCTCCTGGAACGCGTACAGGAGCGTCGGGACCTGGTCCCGGCTCCGCAGGCGTGAGAACAGCGTGCCGAGGATCGCTGCGTCCTCGAGCGCGAGACTGCAGGCGTAGGTCCTTCCGGGCTAGAGCGTGCGGAGTCCCAGTTCAGAACAAGGACGGAAAGGTGAGAAGAGCGTCGTACACGTACACCTTGTGGATGCGCCGCTTCGCCGATGAGCACGATGCTTTCCGACTCGTCTACCCAACTCTCGAGCCGTGGCATCACAACATACGATTGGCGCGACACAGGACCTGCATTGTCGAGTAAGAAACGCAACCTGGGGTGGGGGACAGGGTAAATAGAGTTCGGCGGAGGGCGTCATGGGATCCACCGCCCACCTTGAGTCCATTTGCCCTTCCTTGTATCTTATCGAGCTTAATGAAGTGGTTGGGTCCCAGCTGTCAGGTGCACCTGGCTTTAAAACTGCTGCGGGCTTCTTGAGATCTTCCCACCATACGTGAATGGCGAATTCCTGATGGCGTCGCTGGGAACGGACGCCCCGGAATCGTTAGTCAATCTCCTCCTAGACGGCAGTAGAACTCACTACGGGATAACCTAGAGTCCCGGAAAAACAATAGCATCAATCAGCATACAGTAAGGGAGGAGAATCGCTGGGGTTCGTCGTTGTCGGGATCACGAAGGTGGACGCACCAAGCACAGCACGCCCCTCGCCAGCCCAGAACAACCACCCGTCGGCGAGGTGTCTCAGAGGCACATATTTGCGAATGTTAGACATCGGGACGCTGCCAGTGTACACACTTAGCCCAGTTGGGGTCGGTTCTGGCTCTGCATCTTCGGTGACGACTCGGCGTACGATGCTCCGCTGTCCATCGGCGCCTACGATGACATCCGCATGGAGGATCTCACCGGTCTTGAGCCTCACGCTTGGTCGCAACGTGCTAGGCCCGGCGATAGAAGTGCTTGTGCCATTTGCAGGCGGCGCTTCCGGCGCAGGCTCCACTGACTCAACCGTCGCACCAAAAGTTACGCGGGCGCCTGCGGATAAAGCGAGGCGATGAAGAATTTCGTGTAAGTCCGCGTGCTGACCATCGTGGAATTCAGCGTTAAGCGGTGGATCGCGCCGGCTGTGGCGGGCGGGCTTACGTGCATCGTGAGATATTCTGAGCCTAGCTCTTCAACAAGGACCCGCTTGCCATGCAGACTGTCCTATTGATTTTCCCGTCTTCACTTTCAACCCCTACTAGGTCAGCGCTTGTCTCATTTGTGGCACCATGTGCCACACGTGCCAAAAGACAGCGACACTCACTGTCGAGGATAGACGATGACGGGATGGTGGAAGCTTTTTGTGATACCTCTTTCTCGACTCCCCAGTATGACAATATTCTCGTTGCGTTTGGAGGCAGTCGCACGCCCCCGGGACAACGCTTTAGGCTCCGCGCTTGCTCAAGCACACGTACGCGATGACCCGATGCGGCCAACGCGTATGCAGCAGCAAGTCCGGCGATCCCTGATGGAGATGCGGCCAGTCGGTTATGAGCAATGTACGAAGCGAATCGTGGGACGAACCACCACCAACGACCAAGAAATCTAGGTGAACGTTGGCTTGCCTGAACACATCGTGAGCAGGTGCTGGTGTGTCGGGACCATGGGAAGTGTATCGAAGGGCACTATTAGGCAATGAGCGGTCCCGGCGGTGACTACTGCGAGGGTCGGAGTCCCTGTCAACATCCCAGGCACGAGGTAATTGCTCCATCATGTGGGCCCGAATTTTCTTGGTTGGTTGCGTAGAAGCGTAGTAGAAGACAGGTGGACGTGAGAACGGCACTTGAGATGCAGAAGGCAGTATTTATCGATTTGCCGCGAGCGAGCTGCGGTGATGGACTTCTTCTCTTTGGTCTTTGGGTCCTTGGATCCATAAGCGTGATTGACGCTGGCGGACTGTTCCTAACATTCTTGAGCGTGTGCTCTGGCCGGGTCCAAGCGGCACAAGAAGACGGCGAATCGGGCAGTGAGGGTAAGTGTATGGCCCGAAGGCAGGCGAGAGGTATTACCCAAGAAGAAACCTGTGTGCATGACGTTTCGGCCCCCGTGCGGACGCCGCTACCCTGGAAACCCTGGAAAAACAGGAAGAGGGTACAAGCGCAGTGCGGCGTAAGCCAAGAAATACCATGCAAGCTCGAGCTACTACCAAAGAGCCGAACCGAAGAACTCGTGACACGCGGACGGCAGACGAGTTGATACCCACGCAGAAATCGGGCCTTGTGGGCCCCAAAAAGAGACAGGAGCTTAGAAGGAGAATACGGGCAATTCCGCAGAGGACCTGGAAGAAGAGAGGAAACCATGATCGGCTTGCGGGTTGTAGTCGTTGCATTATTCGGGGATCATGCGAGCCAACCCCATCCAATCTGCCGTCGTGGATTGGATCGGCCGGTCACTGGTTCGGTCACTCGGGACTCGGCTCCAGAGCCAGGATATCGTCGTGGTGATCGAGCTCAATTGCAAGCCAAGCTCTAATCTGTACATACGCTATATCGTGTTCAGAACGTTCTCCGCTGCCAAAAACCGCGGAAGACCGGCATGCGTCCTGGATATAAACAACCAACGTTATCTCGTCTAGAATGGGAGATAGATGCACCCTATACCGGGACAAGACAAAAAAAACTGCAACGACACGTTGTGTTGCACGATGATCGGGTCAGATGGATTAGTTCACTGATTAGTGATCATCCCCGCCTGGTGCACAATTTGCCAGTGACTCATCCACAAGTGCCTGGCTGTCAAGAGGGGAATTGGAAACTGCCCAGCACAGCGCACATGCATGAAACTTGTTGGGGATTGTGGATATTATATATGGACAACAGTCTACATTCACTAGAAATTATTCTATAACCTCAATTCTGTATGATGGCCCAATTTCTCTAATGAACGATTGAGTTTGGATGTCCGCTGGGGCTACGCGAAAGCTCTTGGTATGAAACCGCTGTAGTCCCAGAAAGAAACACAGCGCACTCCCCCAATTCTTTATGGCTTCTCAGTCCCCGTTCTCAATCGCCGTCGTGGGCGCTGGCCTTGGCGGTCTCGTTCTCGCACGTGTCCTCCAACTGCATGGACTTACCGTGAGCGTATTCGAGTACGAGCCGACGTCCGCCTCTCGCACACAGGGAGGCTCGCTCGACATGCACTCCGGATCGGGGCAGTATGCGTTGGAGACGGCGGGGCTGACAGCACAGTTCCGCAAGCTCGCGCGTCCCGAGGACGAGGAGTTGAAGATAACGGACAAACATGGCACGATCGCACTCGAGTTAGTACCACCACCACCCGCGGCCGAAGATCCTTCTTCTCTGGATGAGCGGGCACCCTCGCGTGGAGGCCGCCCAGAGATAGACCGCGGCCAACTGCGTCAGCTGCTGATCGATTCGCTGCTTCCCGGCACGGTACACTGGGACCACGGCGTCGAGTCAGTGCGGCTCTCAGACGACGACGACGACAAAGTGTCTCTTATCTTCACGCGGCCCGCTTCCTCCCCCCCAAAAAAGTTCGACGTCGTCGTCGGCGCAGACGGCGCGTGGTCGCGCGTGCGCCGGTTTTTGTCACCCGCGCAGCCAACCTACAGCGGTGTGACCCTCATGGAGGGCTATCTGGCGCTGGATGCCGCTGCCGCCGATGGCGATGTCACGCTACAAGAGGCTGCGAAGCTCGTCGGCCGCGGGACGCTCTTCGCATTTAGCGATAGCCGGGGGATCGTCGCGCAGCGCAACAGTGGCGGTGTGGTGCGTGTCTACGCTTCGCTGCGCGTTCCCCTTGGCACGTTCGACGCGGCGGCGGCGCAGCAGGACACGCGGGCGCTCCGCGCGGTCATTTTGCAGCATTTTGACGGCTGGGCACCGCAGCTCCGTGCGCTCATCGACACACCTAGAACCACGGGCTTCGCCACCCGCCCGCTCTGGGTGCTACCGCTGTGGACACCAGTGGGAGACCGCGCCGGGCGGACGCGTCACGCTGCTTGGCGACGCCGCGCATTTGATGGTGCCGTTTGCAGGCGCGGGCGCAAATCTCGCCATGGCGGATGGTGCTGATCTCGGGCTTGCGCTCGCCAAAGCGAAGACATCGGCTGAGCTCGCACTGCGCGTCCGGGAGTACGAGGCCGCGATGCAGGAGCGCGGTAGGGAAGACTCAGAACTGTCTATGCGCAATATGGATGCCTTTATGAGCGATGATGCACCAGCCGCGGCGGTCGCGGCACTCCAGACGAGGCAGCAAGCACA
Source organism: Lactarius sanguifluus (assembly GCA_021527775.1). Taxonomy (NCBI): domain Eukaryota; kingdom Fungi; phylum Basidiomycota; class Agaricomycetes; order Russulales; family Russulaceae; genus Lactarius; species Lactarius sanguifluus. Next base: position 134,869 of record JAKEYF010000048.1, on the reverse strand, counting down.
TTAACGGTGGTCCACCCAGCGCGTGCCCGAAATTGTAGGATGTAGCCACGCATGTCGGGTGAATTAGCAAACCAGGTAGAGCTCATAAGTAGATAGACAAGATTTTGGGTGTTAGAGTGCATAATTCGTGTTCACATTATGACCCGGCAAAAATGTGTGCTGTTTGGATTCCAGGTGGCTGTATACTCTATCGATCCACGTATAGCTGCTCTTTGATAATCCAGGGCGTATCGTACCACATCCGCTTCTCAAACAACAAGTGCTCAACGACACGCTTCGGCTCAGTCGTCGATGCGACCCCACGTCTGGTCAGGGACTGAATGGTCTCAAAACGCGCGAGCACATTCACATAAAGAGGATTGCCAGCGCGCAGCGACTGTAAGCCGAGATGGCCGTCGATAGCGCGGATGCTGACTATACACACAGGCAAGGGCTGCGAAACCAAACGCCACCTATAGGCCGCGGTGGCTCCCAGCAGGATGTAGACTCCGCAGCTTCTTGAGAGCGGACTTGGCGTATTCACCAGTGGTCAGTGACGCAATCGTTTTCGAGTCGCCGCTGGGAATGGGCGTTAGCGGGGAATTGATGACGCAAGGGGACGACATGAAAATTTCACTCTGCAATGGCATTGTTTAGGCGCTTGTAATTTTCAAGGACGATGTCGCGCAATGGTGCGACCCAGGCATCGTCCTTCGTGGATTTTGTCTGGAAAATCTGGAAAGAACGGGCAGAGAATGTTTCCCGTCCGGGAAACGCGTTTTCTTGAGCAAGTCTACGCATACTGTATATGGTTAGTAAGTCTGATGACTGTTTGGACTAGAAGAAGCACTCGAGATGGGATGGCTCAAAGTAGCACGTTGTAAGTGCATTGGCGATCCTCCAGGAACTAGGGGCTTGACTACAACGGAAGCGGAAGGAAAGCCGCGCACCTCGAAATATTTTTTAGGATGTTCAGGAAATTATCTCGAAGGAGTGCAATGTGATCGCCTAGGGTGACGTTCTCTACTCGCGCAGGAAATGACGGAATGTGAACGTCTTCGTTAACGTACCAAGTCCGGTGTTCGGGGTTCTGGTAAGCCAATAGTGCGTCTGACAGAGGTGACATACATTCATACCTAGGGTTTCTAAAGGGAGAGACCACATGTCGATAGTTGACTCGCTTTCATCACGGACGGCACGATGGAACCTCGCCAACGACTCGTCTTCAGACTCCTGTCTTTTAAACCCTTTCGCCTTTGAAAGAGTAGCCATTCCTCGCTTTGCCACTTGAGAATGTGCCGGTGTGGGCCACGGAGTAGGTTTGAGGTAAGGCAGGGACGCAGATGGTGAAGACAATGACCATATTAATGAAGACACTATCGGTCTACGATGTGCTGGCGGAATAGGAAGTGCTGACTGCCATGCGCGCAGGACTTGAGCCGAGTGTTGAGTCGCTCTGGCCGCCATGACCGTGAACCGATGGCAGCGCGCTGCTTTGACATTGGGGAAGAATACAACCACGTGACACTTTTCACACGGGTTCATTCCGAAGATTCGCCTCGCTCGGCCTCACGCTTTTCAGTCACCAACTTCAACTCAAACCACGATGCCCGTGAGTTACTCACCAAGTCACACACGCGCGAGAGAGCTCATGTATACTCCAACAGCGCCAGTCTCGTTCTTCCCGCCCCACGACCTCTCGCCCCGCCCCAGCGCCTGCCAGCGCACCCTCCCGCGGTGCCTCCACAGCGGCCTATCCTGCCCACCACGCACCCGCGCCCCCAGCGCCAGCGCCACCCGCGCACACTGCTGCTCCGGCGCAAGCACAGGCCTCTGGTGGTCCTGGTATGCTTGCGCAGATGGCAGCCACGGCAGGCTCCGTTGCCGTCGGTTCGACTATCGGCCACGGCATCTCGTCTATGCTCTTTGGTGGCCGCTCTGAAGCTGCGCCAGCTGAACAGCAGCACCAAGCAGCACCCCAGCAAAATACGTCTTCCTTCTCGGCGAATTGCGAGGGGCAGGCGAAGGAGTTCTCCAAGTGTATCGAGAAGGCCGACTTGCAAAGCTGCTCATGGTACCTCGAGCAGCTCAAGGCTGTAAGCTGTCGCCTTTATATTTTCTGTTCTGGTTCTCGCCGCTTATTTTCGTGTAGTGCCAGGCAGCTGCCTCTCAATACTAATCGGATCGATGCTTGAGCCTGCTTGCTCTCATTTGGGATTAATTACCCGTCATTTTGCACATGTCTAGTAGAATCATGCTTGCTCCCCACTCATTCTGTCCGTGATGCCGCGACCCCCGTGGATAGCCGCAAAATACTGAAATATGTGCTCCTCCCATATTTCAAATCCCAAGTATGTGAGGTAAATGACGTGTTGCCGCCTGGACCTTCTCGATAGGCGAGAAGCTCACCGTTTAACCTAAGTAGCCGATTACGGAGCGTGGCCTGTTCTACATCTGCTAAAACTCCGTCCTCCGATCCTCCCTCGAGCGGTACGACTGATATGCGGCCGCTTGACGCTCCGTAGCGCTCGTCAGTCACCACATGGGTACCATGAAAAGGGCACACATGACGGACGTGCCGGTGGCGTCAACACCCCGTGGACCCTCCCGACCAACCAACGGCGGAGCAACATGTGTCTATGACGCTGACATCAGCGCAACCCGTCGGCAATGGCTCCCGCCCGTGTTGAGGACGCGTGGACGTGGGCGCACTCGGCACCAGTCGTCGGCCCCCGTAAAAGGCCGATTGGATGGGTGATACTCTGAGACCGAAGAACCCGAGCGCTGTAAATTAGGCGCGACTGGTGATCTAGCTTCAAGTTGGCCCTTGCATTTACTAAAATTCTCTGGCTTGCCATGCTCGTTGGCCATGCTGCACGCCAGAGTCCAGAGTCCGATTTCGACATGGGATTAAAGAAAACCATAGAGTGCTTTAGTGTTGCCGCAAGCCAAGGCAGGCCTGTTACCTTTTTTTTCAACGACTTGATGACCTTGCAAGTTCGCAAATTTTGACTTCCCATGGTATCACCTCTCACAAGCGTCATCACGTGCATTGGGAGTTATCCGACAGGTATTTAACTACTAGGTGTCGTCTTTGCCAACTGTAACCTTGCTTGTGGGTATTAGGATTTAGTGAGGCTGGCAGCTTATTTGTGTGAGGAACATGAGTGAGTGAGAGTCTGGAGCAGAGCATATGCTCCTATCTCCGCAGCTTCTGATTATATCCAGTTATTCTATGGTAATATAGCGATTACATAATTGACTGGTCTGGCCTCGGGTTGTCCGTTTCCGGCAACGTTCCGGGCTCAATCCCAACCAACAGTGGGAGAAACCGGGGGGGTTTTTTTTCATTTTTACTTTTTGGGTACTGAAGATAAACTGTCTTCGAGTTCGATGACAAGCTTGCTACCATTTTTGTGTATTAATAGATGGCAAGTTACAGCAAAGTCCAAAACAGGGGGCCCCTTGAGTAATTATGGACGACAGCTGACCTCCAAATTTGACGTGCGGGGTTCATAGTTAAGTATAGTTTGTAATTCTCGGGAAATTCGGTATCTCGCAAATATGTAGTTATTAAATAGTTATCCAGGGTATCAAATAGTTATCATGTGATGCTTGGACGGCACGCACCCAAGGACCTTGCAAAGTCTGGGTTATCTCGTACTTATCACCCATTGCGGAGTGTTTTTCCCTCAGTGTTACTGTACATCTGAGATCTGAACTGTACTTTTGCTGAGACTTCTACAAGAATACAGAAAATCTGTATTGCACAAGCCCCACAGCGCAGCCGCTGCCACCATCGCCCATCGTTGTCGCCCTGGCATGCGTCCTTGCCCTCGCGTCGTCGTCGTCCTTGCCCCCGCGTCGTCATCACCCATTCACCCATGCCCCATCATCGTGGTTAGCAGCGCACACGAATCGTGGCTGCGTTCGGGTCGGGGGCTTGCTGTCGCTGCAGTTGTTGTTGTTGTTGTCGTCGGGGGTGCAAGTGATCGGCAATGACTAGTCACCACGGCTGTTGTCGCTGCCGGTGTAAGCAGCTCGGGATTGCATGGTCCTTGTTGCGTGTGGTTGTGGGCGCATACGATTCTGAAGCACTGAAGGTCGTCCGGGAGTGTCGTCGAGGTAGTAGCGGGGACTTGGGCGCACGCCGAAGTTTCCGTTGGGCGTGGGAGGCGTGGGAAGAAACCTCGTAAGCCTGGCGTATCCCCGTGTTGTCGCCAACCTCATCACTCATCGCTACTCTCTGCCTCAAACCCATGGAGATGAAAAAGTGAGTACTTATCGTATTCCGCTGACGGCTGACATCAATCTGCAGGCACACATCACAGCTATACCATCACAAGTACCTCAGTCAAAGAAGATGACATCACGCTACCGCCGCCACCACCACCACCACCACAGTACCGTCGGGGAGCCAACGCGACTTGCGCGCACCCTTAACAACTTGAATGACGTCAATGTAGCCGTGACAAGGGTGCGTACCAATGCAAGCCGGAGATGACGCGACGAAGGCTGCAGAAACTCTACCGGCGCAGACCCAGTCAAGTGTGCTGCCGACGACGACTATGACAGCGACACGGGCAGCAGACATTCCGCCACCGCAGCCACCGACGACCACTACACCGGGGCTACGACGTAATAACAATAACAGAGGAGATGACGGAAGGTATACGACGACAATGACGACAACTCAGACCGCGGTGAGGCTATCTTATGGATAGTACATTCTTCATTAGTTAGTACCTCTTGTTACCCATAGCAATAAATATATGCTATGTTTTTCTCGAACTTGACCGGAGCGTGTTGCGGATTGCCATTACCACTGCGCCTGTGAGCTCAACTTGGTGTCAAAATCTGTCTGCAGATTAGTTATTTTTTATTTTGTTAATTACTTCAAATAATTTCTCGTGAGAAAAAACTTCGGCATGGTTACCAGAACACCCTTTCAGACTCAGCCTGTACGCCTAATGTGGACAAAAGGGGCCCCCTGTTTTGGATCTTGCTGTACCATTGTGCGCCGATGGCATAGCCTGAGATAGCTGGTTCCCGGAGGGTTTATTTCTTGGTTTATTTGGTGTTATGTATAACATAACTTATGTCGCGCACACAACAATGGCCCCTATCACAAGCACTGGTAAGCTGGTTTCCGGAGGACATGTTTGGTGTTATGTATGATCCACAGCGTTCTTAGGAATTTCAATCTGGACATGCTGGACATGACCTTGTGTCAAGCAAGGTGACAAGCAAGGTGATTATCAAGCTTCCACCAATCTTGCTTGCAAGTCGCACCGTGGGTCGCACCGTGTAACTAGGCTTGTACTTGTAACCTTGCTTGTAACTAGACGTGCAGGTTACTACAAGTTCCATAATTTCCAAGTCGCACCAGTGTCGGCCGGTTTTTTGACCGAATCTCGGCCCAGAGCCAAAGACTCAGCCTATACTGCATCATTTACGTCAGTCCTTTGGAGTCATGCGCCCACCCACGGCCGCGACCCAAGCCGCGACCTTAACTTACTATTATACTGCGGATTGTGATTTTTACTGTAAAACGCCACCGGTCCTGCAAAAACGGCGCTGCTCTGATTTCCAGAGAAGGACCGTTCCGCAAAGAACGGAAAGTACAGCCCAGGCCCGCATTGAGTTATGCCACCTGTACTCCAAGGCGCACTAATTTGGCAGCGATTTCGAAGAGAAAAAGATAAAGACGAAGATTGCATGCCGCATGCATGATTGGTGTATCGCGGTCGAGCCGGATGCATTGCATGGATATTCTCGACGTGACGTGAACTAAGTGAGTACATGCAGGCTAAGCAAAGGCTACGTTCGCTTTGACATTTTGTTTCGTTCCTCGGTCAATGATATCCAAGGGCTTGGCCGAGAGCCAACTGCAATGAACAGTTCCCTGTATTTACAAATGACGCCGCTCCAGATGTAGGTCGAATATATATGAGAACCGGACCAGTCCAAAATAAAGAGCTCAAGTTCATTGTTCAAGCTCAAGCTTCAAGCTTCAAGGTCAGATGGTTTGCAAATGGTTTCAAAAAAAATAAATTCAAAAGGACTAGCCTTCTAGGTTTGCCCCGACGTCTTTGGGGTACGTGATAACAAAGAGGGCCTCTCCATTCCGGATACGAAGCCTCTTGTTTTCCCGTGGACCCCCGAACGAAGAATGTAGAGACCGCCCCTGGCGGTCCTGAGAATGCAGTGGCCAAGACAAGCGTCCCGCTAGTCGGGCCTAGCCAGGCCAAGCAGGGACCAAAGTTGTCATCAGAAGCCTTGTCCATCGCGTGATCATACAGCTACAATGCGTCTAGTACACGTTGGCTACATGCCGCCCACTCGCGCGGGTCGGTACTGTACTTCTCGTTCCCTACGCCGAAAGGCACATGGGCACTGCACCATGTGCCCCATCTACGTCTCGTCCACATGTCTCCCTCGAACACAGGTGATGCTGCGCCACTGCTGCTGAACTCCGAACCAGAGCTCGAGGCCACGACCGATGACCCGGAGCTCGATGCGTGGCCCATGTCCTTCAGTACTATCGCGGTGCCCAGACGGTGCGTTGGCAGTGGGTGCTTAGGTAGCGGCGCCGGCAGGGTCACATCATACTCGACTGTGCGGTGGATCGCCACCCTTAAGTCTTGTCCATCGTAGAGAATACGTGGTGCGTTGGTTGCGGGGATCCGCCGTCGTGGCGGAGGGTAGGATTCATGGTCACTGAGGTCGTGGAATCGGGACGTGAGCTTCCCAGCGGCAGAAAAGAGAAGAGTTCGTTTACTTGGTGATGTATTGGAAGAGAATGCGGTAAGCACGCGAAGCGGTGATAACCCTACGTCCCGCTCAGGGTTAGGTCAGTAGGGAAGGGAGGAGGGTAGAAAACCGCACGTGAGTGTCACTATTTAGCACAGTGGGGAGCGAAAGTTGGTCACGTCAACGAAGATGCAGGATAGTGGGTACGAACTATGTGGCACTTGGAACATCTGTGTGGATATCAATAATGACGCCAGTAGGAGCAAGAGCATATATGTATGTTGGCGCACCAGGTTCCAGTGTTCTATGAAACCAGTTTAAGTTCAATGTCGTTCGGCATTCTTTTGAAAATACGTACCATTCACGCCTCGAAAACTCAATGCCTGAGTAACGTCTCACTGTGAGAACAGGGTAGCCTTGAGAAGAAATTACGTACGATGGAAGGTAACTCCGTCAAGATCCAGGCGAGGATCCACCACAGACCCTGGATATAGAGCAAGTTCCACAGACGTGTCGAATTTTTCTTGTGAAGCACACCGGAGAACATGATGCAGAGCAGAGTCAAGTCTTGAATAAAGTTGATCAAAATGCTCCATCGGAAGTCCGACGTGCCATCGATCGGGCAATACTTTGTGGAAGGGGACCAATGCGAATAGCCCTATGAACAGAGGGGACAAGATCGTCACTGTACCTTGGGGATTCTGGCACAAGAACGCTTACCCTCGTCGTCGCTTTACGAGGAATAGGAAAGTGTTGAGTACCTCAGTGTTCGAAAAGGGTGACTATGTGCGTACCGTAAATCGAGCCACCTAAGTTAGCAAACCACACCGTGCTGGCGATGGCGATAACCTTTCTATCGCGTGCCCATAGGGCGACTCTGCATGACAGCTGCTTCAATCGCTGGTGGAGCATATAAAATCGAATGACTAACCCCCGAAGCACAAGAAGCAGAGACGCAAATACACCAGAAGACCACGAAGTGGCCTATCGCTTGTCAATCCCCTTGTATCTGCTTAGGTGAAACGAAGTACCAACCAGCACTACTCTAAACCAAACCTGCATGGAAATACAAGGTGTTAGGAGAAATGGGAAAGGAACCGGTGTAGACGCTCACGTCGCAGTCATAAGGTGTCGTGACATCGAAGCCGACCATCATGGTGACAAGACACGCGAGGGCTAGGGCCCTTGCCACGAGATAGACAAGAAAAGACCATCGCCAGTGTCGCTGCCCAGTGTATATCTCCCACTCGAAGTCTAGATTGGTGACGTACTCCCATCTATATGCAGCAAACCGGTGATCAGAGCACGGCGGAAAATGATCGCCCAACGTACACATAGATACCGGCAAATACATGAACCAACTTTACAAGATGAGCTTTCGGAGGGTCGGTCAAGCGTTCCGGTATGATATGTGAGCGACGAGTCTGGTAGCTCACCATAAGCAACAGGGCTCGTTGTTCAGAAACATAAGCAGTTCCAGCCCATAAGAAGGCCCAGGTTGGGGGTGGCAGAGCCTAGGATAAAAGAAAGGGAGGAAGTGTGCCTCTCGCAACGGACGGATAATGAGAGGGTGCAGAGGGGTCAAGAGACGCTATGGCCGATTGCCATGCTTATGAGGCTGAACGCAGGCCTGACGTAGTGGGGCGGCTGGACTCGGAGATTGTGCGTGGAGTGTCGTTCTCATGCGGAGATGTGTGAGGAATCCAGTAACGAGCGCTTGTGATGATCCGGGCAGGACGAGCCGCGGTGATGGTCATTAAGGTAGGTGCCTCTCGACATTGGCTGGCACACGACCTAACCTACACCCGCGGATTTCCCTTCCGAGACCGATCCGATACCAAGTGAGTAAATAACCTAGTATATAATATATGTATCTCAGGAACTTTAAAATGAACAGTGTAATCTTGACCTTGAAAGTCATTGGGGGCAACTGAGCGGTGTTTGCACCGGGTCTTGACGAACTCTCAATGAAGTTTGCCAGGTATCGTCGTCGTGTTGCTCCCTCCTACGATTGATGTTGAATCTCATATTTTCGAACATATAGATACTTGGACAATGCGCAGGTATGGTCATCTCTTCAATAAATCGATTGATGCTCGTTGACACGTAACTTCTATCCCAAAGGCGCCGGAATGGAAACGTGCATACATGTGCGTATCCCACCACTCATCGATGTATTCATCCCCCGGTTCCAAATCTCACGGGACGATGTGTGTGGCTGGTCGTGTGACAGTGATTATCGTGGTCTCAAGAAGCGTATTATGGCCCTCAAACCGGTGCAACAGGGTGGAAATGAACCTGCGTTTGGACAGGACCGTGTCATTCGATAGCGACCATGATACTCTTCCCTGCGGCTCAGGCGAATTCAAGTGGACCGATAGTATCGACCATCGGGGAAAGTTCGGTGGTGGCCGCGTCGCCAATGCGCAAGATGGACAACAGAAACAACAGATGGATGCCCGTGGAACCTGGATCGAGCTCCAAGAGCTGAAGATGAGAGAGGGTGATCCCACCAACGTAGGTGCCGTCTAACTTTCTCAGCGTGTGTATTCAATATTTATTTATTCAAAAGACGACCTCTGCATCTCACGACAATCCCCCTGTTAAGCAGTATCCGGGTGTCATGATATTGGAGTTTATTCCACTCCCTTGGAAAACAGGGCGACCTTCTGCTTCTCAACGAGGTTCACAACTCCTGGAAAAATTGCGCAGACGCTCCTCGCGATGTGATTACCTTTTCTCTCTACTCTCGGTCCTGGCTCAATAGTCTATCCCAGTTTCTGTACCTATTCATCCGCTTACACTTGGTCTACTTCTCCGGCGCATGTCGCCTGTCCAGTTGGCTTTTATTGACAAGCTCGACTCGGAACTATCCAAAGTCGAGTCTTTCTTTATCAATCGAGTGGCCGAAGCTCGCGAACGCAGCGTACGACTCAAGGAACAACTTGGGGAATTGAAGGACCACCGTCGCTTGTTTCATGTGACCGAATTTTCGTCCTTCCATTTTTACAGTACTAAACTTCGAAAACAGAACGCTTACCCGGGAGCCCACCATAATACTTCGTTGTCATTTCTTCCGGCCCATTGGTCGAATGCCTCTAGGGGGAAGGAACATGAGCCGCAATGGTCTCGTGATGCTTCAGGCTTTCAAACGAATCGAGCCAGAAACCAGAAGGCAGATGCCGCACAGGAATTCCGCCTACAACGCCAGCCCAGCACGGCGAAGCTTCCTCCGGAAGATTATATATCCGCACGCAAGAAACTCAAACGTGCTGTGGCGGAGCACTACAGTGGGCTTGAAGTTCTCAATAATTATCCGCGTAAGATGATTGTTCTTGTTGTTACCCCGAAGCTGACCCGAGGAAGCAGATTTTGAATCTCACCGGCTTTCGAAAGGCGCTGAAGAAGTTTGAGAAGGTCACGGGGGTATGATTCATCGGTTGACTTGTCAACTTCTCTTAAGTTATTACCTTAGGTACCATTGCAAGATGTGTACATGAAGGAGAAGGTTTGTTCTACCTTTCTCGCTATAAGAGCGTTAAATAATTCCCCGCAGGTTGACCTATGTAGCTTCGCGTCAGACCAGACGGTGCAAGCACTATTGAAGGAGGCGGAGGATCAGTTCACTACGCGTTTCGGTGGGCATTTTCTGATGATCACCTAGCTCGTTTTCTGATGAAATTCGTACACAGCACAGGGTGATAGGAAACGTGCCTTGACTAGCTTACGCACAGCACACTCTCAGAAGACTCACCATTTTAGCACATTCCGTACAGGAATCGCTCTTGGTCTTGCTTTCCCCGCCCTCGTTGATGGTATCATTCACAGTACGTCCTCGACCTTCCTCCATACCGGCTACTGAGACTCTTCAAGGCTACCAGGATAGTACGCGAGCCGCAATACCAGCGTGGGCGAGCTTGTTGTACATCTACGCCATTTTTCTCGTCCCTACCCTTTTCGCATTTCTCGTTGGCACCAATCTGTTAGTTTGGAGCGCCTCTCGTATCAACTACGTTTTCGTCTTCGGTAAGTATCCCGCAAGGTTTCGTCACTTATCTCTGATACATTATTCAGAGTTGGATGTTAGAACGCGTCTCGATCACCGAAAATACTTCGAGGTGGGTGGTAGGCTTGTTGACACATGTAAGAATGCTGACGAGCACACATTGCAGATACCTTGCATTCTACTAACCACCCTCTGCTTGGCCTTTTGGCTCTCCTTCTCACGCGCCATGGAGCATACGGTGGAGCCTCGGACGTGGCCCGCGATTTGGCTGTTGTTTGTCGCGTTGTCGATGATCAACCCCCTCCCGGTCATGTCCCGCGAAAGTCGGTGGTGGTTCCTCCGTAAAACCGGACGAGTTCTGACAAGTGGGTTCCACCGGGTGGAGGTACGCGAATTCTACGATTCTTTCTGTCGCGGTTCTCATTGTGTCTTGCGGCTCAGTTCGCAGACTTCTGGCTCGGGTGTGTGCATTCGATGACGATCCAAGCCTGTGATTGATACTATGCATCGTTCCAGGGACCAACTTTGCTCACTAACATTCTCGCTCGGTGGAATCTACTTTGTCGGGTGTTCTTACGCCGTAGGGTTCCACTCCGACCAATTTCAGAGGTGTAGTACCCCTGCTCCTTGGGGGGTACCCTTCTTCCTCAGTTCTCTGCCGTTATTGGCCCGCTTCTTCCAGAGCATTCGACGTTGGTGGGACTCCAGCATGGTCACACATCTCATCAACGCAAGCTCTTTACTTCACATCCGATGCTAGTGAACTTATCGACACCGTTCTTAGGCTGGGAAATATTTCATGGGGATCCTGTGTTTCTTTCTGTACTATTCATGGCGACATCACGGTATGTGTCTCTCCGAGGGGTTCCGCCGTCGTTTTCAATGTGTTTAAATCGGAAGGTTCTAAACACGACACGAGCTTCGTGTTATTCTGCTTCTTTGAAACGATATGCTCTTTGTATGCGATATCATGGGTAGGCTTTGGCTTTCTGGCGATATACAGTAGCTGACTGTTGTGCGACTTAGGATCTACTTGTGGATTGGTCTGTCCTACGACCGCACGCGCGTTTTGTATTCCTGCGCGATGAGTTGATCTACTCGAGTTACATTCTGGTGCGCTTCTTCTCGTGACCTGCTTTCACACCATCCTGACGGCACCACCACATGTAGTTCTACTACCTTTCCATCGTAAATAGGTTACTAAACTTCTGGAAAGAGTAGTGCAATTGACGCCCTAGTGCAGGTCGCCAACATACTCATCCGCTTCAATTGGGTAATATACCTCCCCACGCGCGGGCCCACCCCTCCTGTTCGTTCGTTGGTAGTCGCGCTCCTCGAAATGCTGAGGCGCTGGCAGTGGAATATTTGTACGTCAACCTTCTTTTACTCCGCTCTATACCTACCCGTTTTGCCGACTAACGTGCATCGCGTGGATGGTTAGACCGCTTGGAGAATGAACATATAGGTAATATGGATCAGTACCGCGTCACGCGAGAGGTGCCTCTGCCGTACTCGTTTGACGAACTTGGCTACGAAACCGATGTTGGGGACGAGGACGACCGCACTCGCTCTAGTAGCACTCTGATCAACACTTTGAGGATCGGGCGCTCGTCCAGGCCCAAGTCGAAAATGAGGGTTTGACTCGAAGAAGTAAGCACCGACTTAGATCCAGCAGATTTCGGCGTGCATTAACATGTTGCACAGAATGGGAAGGGGAATAGACCTCATGTAACTCTGTACGGCTTCATTTCAGAACATCCGAGTCTATCATCGCTATCATGCGCTACACGCAAAGCAGGTTTTTTTAGTCGAAATTAAATAAAACGTGTAGAAAGCTCTGTGAGGTGTTACACATTTTGACAAGCATTTTGAGTTTATCTTTTGAGAACTTGGAAAAAGGGGTTTAAAGTAATTATTTTCGGACAACGAGCCACATTGCATAATCTGTATGTTGCTGAATGCTCTCTTATGAGTTATTCCGCTAACATCGAGAGAAGTCTCAGGAGGAGAATAAGCTCTACTCCTAGCCATTAAGTCTTTTTTTTGACAACTCGGGCAAGAACTTGGGCTCATCTGCGCGGAGCCGGGAGGCTTCAACAACAGGATCTCACTCGTCCTGGGATGCCAGGCCCTCACTTGGGGCCTTTTAGCTTCTCAAGTAACTTAGCACTCCCGGGCCAATGAGTGTTTTTATTAAATAAAAAAACTCTGCTTTGCATGCGGTGCCACTGTAGATCCGATGAATTACACAAGATGATTCGCTTTCAAGCAACATGTGTTCTTGTTGGCCAATAATCGGTAATCAGTTTGCGTTGGTAGTTTCGCTCGTGGATGGCTACAACCTACCTATGCGCATCGACAATAACGTAGGCTGCGGCGCTCTGTTGTGTGGTGTTGACCTTGGCCTGAACTGTCTTCCGATAAAACATCTCGTGGCTTTTCGCTCGACCATACTGCTGACTCCTTGAAGTGCCCCACGCAGCTCCAAGGACCACTCGACTCGACCGAGTTCCCCGCGGGGTGCGACGGTGCCTGCGACGCCGGCCTCTTGTCCGACCGGAACAACCCCCCAAATTGTTGCACGGGGAATTACGACACCTCCCCAAGCTGTCCGTCCTCGGGCGTTGCGTTTTATTCTTACTTCAGTGAGTTTCTTATAGTTCCCTTACGGTACCTTATTAACGATAGCCCGGCACATCGAAATCAATTTGCCCGAATGCGTTCGTGTATTATTTTAATCAGGACTCGGAGGCGAATGGCACGTCACATTTCTTGTGCTCCTCGGCATTCCAGGATTATACCGTTACATTCTGCCCCTAAATAAATCATTTCAAAGTGACGTATCTCAGCTTCGATTCGGCCCATTTATTTCTCGGGATTGACCGAACAACAAATTCCATTGCCTTTTATTTACACGATGGTGTCGGTGACACACCGTCTTGGAGAGAACCTCTAACGCTTACGGTTTCAGTAAAACGTGGCGCCTGAGGCTTGAGGGTCAGACACCTTAAACACAAACAGGCCGAGGAATCACGAAGCACGTCATGTTTATGTGGGATTATTACATGTACTGGTGTACGAGTAGAACAGATCTCATGGAACTACTGGGTAATCATGGCGATTATCGACGAAGGATTTACCATGAGGTCGCAGTTTTATTCTTACTAGTGGTAGGGTCAACTATGCAGGGAGGGATCTTGATTATCGTGGCTTCGAGGGACTGCCACGCTTTCATCAGATACATGCTGCCCAGAGCCACGAGGGATTCATACCAGAGAAAGGATAATGACAATGGTAACTAATGATCATATACTGTACGAGACGTGGCTCACTTCATCGACGATGCAATCTGGTCTAACTCCCGGGCAATCAAGGAGTTGGGGCACGATGTACGCAATTTACTGCATCACCAGCATCAACAATGTGGAAGTGAAAATAGGGAAAGAAAAGGTACGCACTCGAGCCGAGCGCGATCCCCGCGATCCTTGCATTCTTTGCCAGCCATCACCCACTCTCCGCACCCGACGTAGAGATCGACGCGCTTGGGTCCGTCGCAGCGCTGCACGTAACTGACGGCCTCCTTCGCGTGGCCCTTCTCAACAAGGTGCCGCACGAACGCCTCGTACCCGATTGGACTCCGCTTTGACCGCGAGAACGTCTCCAAGCCCTCAAAGTCTCGGGTGGCGGTCAGTGCGTGCAATTTCAGGTACCAGAATCTGTGCCCCTTCGGTCAGTAAAACGACCGATGGTGGGGTTTGGGTTTGTGAACCTTTTGTCGGACACTTTGAAGTCCGACTTGAGTTTGTCGGCGCGTTTGGACATGCCGTTGAGGAGACACTTCTTGATCGTCTCGTCAACGCTGAGCCCGAAGAACTCTATCCTGTCCGTGGTTTCTTTCTCGAGCGTCTGCTGGAATGCCAACAACCGGCTGTACTCGTCCATCATCTACGGTATCCTCCGTATAAGGCTTATCACGCTTGCTTTCATGAGAAACCTACCTTCGCCTCAAATGATCGCTCCTTATCCTCAGAGAAAAACTTCTGCGCGGCTTTGATCGACGTGATCTTCGCAGGAGGGTCCTAAAATGGACGCGGGTTTTATAACCGAGGTGCAAAAAGGTGGCCGACGTTTACCTTCATCTGCCTTGATTCTTCTAAAGAGAGAACGGCACTCTCGACACGCCTATCATCTGAGTAATAGAAATCTCGAAGCATTTCTGGGTTCTGTTCCCTCGCATATACTTGCAGTAACCGGCTGGCTGGTGCGAGACTGGAACCACCATCCTCGATGAGACGGAAAAACGCTCCTAAGGGCAGGCGGTTGTATAACTGCAGCAACACATGATAGACTGAACACGTGTGAGCAGTCGTATATTCCCTTTGATTCGCAGCCACATACCTAGATCGGTGTCGCCGCTGTCAACAGCTTTTTGAAGCGCCAGTCGGTCTTCTTTCATTAACAGCAATAAGGGGACTTGATCTGATGCCCTCGGCTCGTGATCCAGTAACTACTTCTTCCAGGGTCGTGTCCAAAGACGAAATCAATGAGACTGCGTGGCTCACCATGGTAGCCAGGCGAGTTCGGCCGACTTCCCACGCCTTCTTTGCTATCTCAGCATAACTGACGGAGGCGCCGCCTAACTTTTCAAACTTCTCGACGATGGCCCTCGACACTTCTTCGTCGCCTGCCATCTCGGCATCATTTCCTGTGCCACTGGCGATTGGTTTCGACTTGGTTATCTTCGCCGACGCCCAATGTTTGAGGACATTATCCGGTGGGAGAGACAAGAAAGACGATATATGGAGGGCGAGAAGGTGCAGATTACGCGATGTTAGCCGAGAGATGAGGTGGGTGGGTGATAGGTAGTCGTATCTGAAATTTATCAGTTGAGGCATATCACAGGAAAATCAGACGCACTGGTAATGGGTGATGGGGATACCCACTTCGAACTGGCGAACTGCATTGAGAACTTTGAGAGTCTTGCCCATATTCACGAAATCATTCGCATTATACAAATCCAAAAATGACTTGCCAAAGTTGGCGGCCTGAGAGCCACAGGCGAAAATTGTAAGGTGTGATGAAAGGCTCAGCGGAAAGATACGTACGCTTAGAAGCTTTCGTTGCCATGCAGGTTCCCATTCTTGTCCTGCAGCATCAATGACCTCATCGACGGCCGCCGCAAGGTCCAACTTGATACTCCGTATGTTCTCGTCGGCTTTGGGAGAGCGGTTATTGAAATTCTCCCAGGCGTCGAACAGAATTGCCGAGGGCGACGTAGATCCAGGACGAAACACAGACGCACTGGAAGCTTGAATGATTGTCAGGGAAATGCCTAGCCATGCAGAAATCTGAGATTACCTGGGACTTTCTGGATGAAGTCACACGTATCACCACCGATGACTCGAACACCGTCAAGCTCTGTGACGGCGAACGTGGGCCCAGAATAGAAGTATCTTAACTTGGGTGTCAGTGACGCGTCGTGTGTCTTCTCCATAAGACGCACTGTAATGTATCACCAAATGGGCCAACCAGTAGCACGAGCGCTTCCCAGGTGACTAGAATGGCATCATTACCACACCACTCGACCTGCCTGACGGGGCCCTCAGCACCAACAACAGTGGTGGTGTCGAACTCGGCCAGGTTTCGCTGGAAGTCGGTTGCTACGACCCAAAGTATACCGGTTTCGGTCAAAAGGGCAAGTGACTTGCCATTGGGAGACGGTGCCATGTGAGTAAATGGACCGCGAGACAGACGTTGGTCGACGGCCTCGAGATTGTCCACAGAGACCACGCTGGCTTCGACGGAAAGCAAGACCTCAACATGGCGCGAGATTGTGAGATCTGGTGGGATGAGAGTCCAGACTCTGGGCGGCTCAGAGAGATCTACCTATCTGGTCGATTAAGAACCCGTGAACCAAGACGAAGTGGACTCACTTGGGTTGGCCAGAGTCAGCGGTTTGGCGCCTTCCCATCCCTTCACTTCCAACAGTTGCAATGAGCCGGTCAACGCTACAAGGCCGCTCTCGTGAACGCGTGCGTCCGTGATGCCGACCTCTCCGGCATCCGTTCCCAGCGAGAATTGCGCGTAATCGCCCTGTAAGTCGTAGAGGCGATACACGCCCTCCTCGTTTATAACCACTAGTCGTTCATCCCCTGTCCAGCCAAAACGAATGATCTTGGCTTGATCCCACTAGAATTGGGTTACGAAAAGTAAGTGAGAAGAGCGAACCGGCGACGGATACGTACGCCGAACAGCAGCAGGCCCTCCCCAGAAGGTGAATACACATGAATTTGTGACTTGGCGAACATAGGTGTCGCAGGCCCAATAGCAATTAGTTTGGTAGTATCTCTCATCAGTGCTGTTTTTTTAATGCGCTCTTAAGGTCCTTGTGACTGCGAAGTATTAATACACTCACCCAAGGGACCACCATTGCGACATCCAGCGACGACACAGTCACCTAGATTAGGCAGCATCCCGTCTAGGGTGTACAAGCGCTGTTGCCTGTAGAATACGTTTCCGTTTTGCATAGCCTGCCATGATGTTGTAGGGTGTTCCACCATCGTTCGGTCGCTGCCACTGACAGCGACGGTGAGCAAACAAGTCTAAAGGGCCGTCGTTCCGGCCGGTCCGTATTTGTTGCAAGCAACCACACGTGACTGCATTCTCCTACGGCTTGTTCACGGTTCGGTGGCTTGAGCCCCAGTGAATCTCTCTCTCTGCCGAAGCGCTGACGGTACACTGAGTTATAGATGGCATCACTAGCGCGTCGTGTTGCATATATTCCGCGCTACCGCTCTTCCGTTCTATCTACTCAGGGTACCTCGTTAACGACTTCAGTATGCTTTCGACGGTCACTCGACGCCCGTAGGACGTTTTTCCGATCTGGAGTGACACTGCCCACAGGGTTAAATCCCCGTGTGGGAACTATCTTTCTTGGGCTCATAGGCCTTGGCTTCATCTCAACAATGATAGGGGTGTTCGTATGTCCTCTGCTCGACTCTGCCATGACATGCTAAGTTGCTTCGTTAGTTACGAGTTTTACTCTTCTTTTACTATCTGGCCGGAGGAAGTTCGCTCGGATTTAAGGGCTGGAGTCAAGGCTAAACAACAAGGGAACTTTGCTCTCAGTCGGAGATTGTTGACACAGTGCGTGGTTTGTGCTGCTGGTGTCTACATAGTCACTCACATCCATGCAACGAAGAGCGTATGAAGCCGCTCTATCGCTTCCGTCAGAGAAGTTTTCCCCGTCGCCTTACTTGAAGTTATCAGGAATAGCGATCACCTTGAGTGAGGTCCTTGAAGAGGACGGCCAACCGAAAAAAGCCTATGAGACCTATGTCAACGCACTCGAACACCTGAAGCAGCACTGGGCTGTCCTCACGGGCGAGGAAAGGCTGCGTGCGATATCCATGGGGCAGAAACTTGGCGAGATGGCCGACACATATCAGCTTGGTGACGAAGAAGAGGAACGATGGTTGACCTGGTCGGTTGAGGAAGTGCTGAAGCTCGCAAAAGATAATGGAAGCCCTCGGCTAGGTGGGAAGAGTGAAGACAGCCACCTGGTGCTTTCCGACCTGGAGTTACCAAAGTGGGTCAGAGTGACCGACATCGGGGCTCCCTTGGAAGCACTCGGAGCCTTTTATGCGAGAACTGGTAAATTGACGTGAGGATGGCGGACATCCCTCGTCGTTTTCAAAGGCTGATTGACCCATTATCTGCTTCTCCCATTTCAGACTTGCCGTTCCTCTTTATCTCCACACGATATCGCTTCTGGTCCCTCCCGTTGCCTCTCCGAGGAAAGCCACTAGAGAGGAACTGTGCCGGGGTTTGTGCTCAACCTGTTTCCCGTGTTGACGGACACCGATCGCTCTCCTTTCAGGTGCCCAGCTTATGAGCAATTTATCAGAGCTATTCATGCGGAGTGCCCCTACTTCGGCAGCATTGCATCAATCCGAGGCTTGGGCCCAGCAAGCACTCTCTCTGTTACAGAAAACACAAGGAAATGCTAGTCGGTCTGACGATATTCGGGTGTGCGAAGAAGCGCTCGCAGTGGTCTTATTCAACCTGGGATCCCTTCGCGAGGTCTGTAACCTTCCCCTTCGCTTACGCTCGAGTGACTCAAGATTGATGCAAAAGATGAATGGTGACCCAAAGTCCGCTCGACAGAAGTTCGAACAGTCCTTGGAACAGTCCAAGAATCTTAGATGGCAGGAAGGTATGGCACAAGCCCGAAACGCAATTCGGAGGTTAGATAGGGAACAATTTGATGCACCGCCACATCTACCAGATCTAGTGCCCCAAAAATAGATATGGTCGTGCGTAGCGACTACAAACAAGGGATCCGTAGGATAATGTGTAGACTGGCCTCATGGATACATCAAGAGTTATCATCCGGGACCTCTTCCACCGTCGCGGCGCGACTTGCTGAGCGCGAGTTTCCAGCTGAGGTGCCAGAGTCATCTACCTCCCCAGCAGCCACATCGGGCGTAGCAACGCCACTGCTCGCATTCTTGACTTTGTCCGATTTTTCAGCGGATTTCTTCTTCGACTTCTTTTTAGGGTAGTCCCACTCCCAAAGCGGGATGAAGGAATCGACCTGGATACAAGGGCTGTGGTTAGCTTCTGCGGGTCAGTCAAAAGTATGGGGACATACGAATCCGACGTCAGCGAACAAACGCTGGAAATATCCATATTCCGGGGCTTGCCACGAGGACAGTGATAATATAGAATATCAAACGGATAACGGCAATGACGAGTAACAACCCGACGAGACCCAACAAGATCATGGAGAGGTACCACACGCCAAGGCGCAGGATTGGAGGCCAGAGCGGGAACATGACGCCAGCAAGGATAATGGCAACCATCGCGACCCCGCCAACGTAGTTTGTCCATTGAGAGCCCTCATAAAACCAAGCATAGTAGTCTTCGGATTGGAATATCTGTACTTGATTGACCTGCACCGTCTTCGGGGACGACGCGGAGCCTACTGGTTGGCCGCGGTCGACACGTAGGATGAACGCAAAGGGGATGATTTTATGAAGAAGAGTGTGCTGCCTCGGCTTCTGAAGTGATCTTGGGCGTATTCTTTGTTTTGGCATAGGCTGGTGATAGCAACGCTTTGACAGCAGACTTGCCTATAGATGATAATATCCAGTTACAAAACTATATATGGGCAACTGTGATAAGGTGAGGTATGGCACGTCACCCACCTTTGAAATAGTCAACTCGCTTGCCGTTCAACACCCCCACTCTATTCTTGAGTCCTGCCTTACCACTGCGGAGAAAATTCACGACATTTCGCACATCCTGCGGGGCCAATTGTTGCTGCTCCGTAGTCGACATGGACGGAGAAAGTTGGTCTAAGTTGCGGAAGTTATACGCGGCTGGAAAATATCACGACACGAGTGCTCACGATGACCTAGTTGCAATAGATGCGAACTTCAAAACTCACGCGCGCGGCGGTGAGGGTGGGGTGGAACAGAGGAGAGTGAGCTGGCGAAATGAAACGAATTGTGTCACATTGCAAGCCACTCGCATGTATTATTATGTAAGCTCACAGCCAGAGGTCAAATTTTACACCGGCCCGTAACCGATCGGGTGGGTTGTGGGACCACGTTGGTGCTGAGAAAGTAACGACCGAGCATCGAATTCCCGGTCGTCGCAGGCATGTGTTTATTGTTTACGCAGCGTGCCGGACAACGAACCCACACTGGCAGTCAGTTCACACACCCATGTCTGCGTCCCTCCTGCAGCGACGTGCTCCACAGTCATTGCGTGTCGAGTCCATACCAGATCCTGCCTTGTCATCGAACGGCCCCACCGTACAAAAGGGTCGTACCCTGACGTTTTCAGAATTGCCAGAGTGGATGAAAGACAATGAGTTCATTTTGTCGGGTTATAGAGGGTAGACGTCCATTCTTCCACCAGAAGAACTCTCGTATTGATTCTCTTAACTCATCAGAGAGCTGAATAGCTGGCAAAAGTGCCTCAATTCAGTCTTTGGTTGTACGTACGGCAAATATTCACCATTTTCGTCTGTTTTTACCGCATATACTTTTACAGATCTACATAATGAAACAGGTATGGTCACAGTTTGCGAGTCGTCTGTAATCTCTGTTGATGCTTCCACTCCAGTTAACATTCATACCCACCTTTATGCCTCGGTCTTGTTTGTCGTCCTCCTGCTTACGTTCAATACTTCGTACTTCAAGTCTCATGAAGACGTGTCTTGGGCCGATCGTGCCGTATTTGTGGTCTTCCTCTCGTCAGCAACCTTTTGTTTGTTTTGCAGTGCATTCTTCCACATGTCATCATCCCATTCGAAGGAGGTATGCACCTCTCAATCGGCCTGGATTGATACTGAATATGCACTGATCATCTTTTTCAAGGTGGCTGTTCGATGCAATGCCTTAGATTATTCCGGGATTATCGGCAAGCTCATTCACTCTATGCTTGAAACGCTAGTCGTGACGTTCCCTAGTCCTTATCATGGGTTCCATCTATCCTTGTTTGTATTATGGATTCTATTGCGAACCCTACTACAAACTTTGTTACTTGCTCCTTTTCACCGCAGCTGGTCTTGGTGAGTAGCTAGATTTCCGAACATGCTCGGTACCTTATCTTTGTTGCAGCTTCAGCATACTTTGTCCTGAGCCCCGAGTATCGAGGGCCAACTGGCCGGCATGCGCGGACGAAGGTCTTCATCTCCTTTGGCTTGTGTGGCGTGCTCCCAGTCTCCCACTTGGTGCTTTCTCAGGGAATAAACGTGCTCGAAGAAATGGGCTTCAATTGGATCATAGCCGCTGGCGCGATGTACATCGCGGGAGCTACACTATAGCAAGTCTATTTCCGCTTAAGTCTCCTTAGAGCCGACTCACTTATCTTGATCAACGTCAGTGCAAATAGGGTTCCAGAGAGACTTGCCCCTGGCAAATTCGATCTCTTCTTCTCCTCTCATCAAATCTTCCACGTCTTCGTCGTTCTTGCTGCTCTATCCACCTATGCGTGTATCCTAACAGCGTTCGATCACCGGCACAGCCAGCGCGGGACGTGCGCAACGTAATCCCCGAGAAGGCAACGGATTCGGGGAGATATATCCTTGACAACTCGTGTCGTTAAGATAGGTATGTTTCTTCTATTGCTTCTTTCCAACCTGTCAATGCCCATCTGACACCCTTGTCAGATTATTATTTGATAGCTACGCGCTTGATAGGTGTTCATTTTTTATATCGTCATCACTACATGTCGTCAGAGGCAAGCTGCCGAATGTTTGACCAACTGCGTGAGACTTACCTTGGGAGATACACTATACCATGCATCAACCCACGGGCCGTGTCGGAGCCCAACGGTCCCGACGCCACAAATAACCGCCTAGGTTTGTTCGTGCCCCACATGAGACCTCCATTCCTTCTTCGCCGAACAGGTCCGAGGTCCCGAACCGGCTCATTCACGTGTCCTCCGTAAATCTCGGTGACTTCTCCATCAACTGTTCGATACATGCCTATCGCCGCCTCACCGATCCACGACAACGTTCTTCATTAGGACCCCAACGGCATTCCCACGATTGCATCCGCCGATTTTATCTTTATCGATAACATTGCTAACCTAACGTACACGCAACACAATGGCGAGTGTGATCTTGGACCAAGCAAGATTGGGGTACTGTTGGTGGGTGAAAACGCGGATCGAGTCGCCGATTAATTTGATGCGTCGTCTACACTGTCCTGAGCCCTGAGCCCGAGTTCCCAAGTTTTATTCGCTTCTTTGTGGAGACCTTCTTACCTTCTTCCTCTCTCTAGCAACTAACGCCGGCACATCATTCAGAGAAGGATCGTGTGCCTTTCCGAGGACCGCCAATGAAGTGTCACAGCTGCGCGGTAGTCTCATGCTGCTCGCACGATGGAAGCCCACTTCACGGAACCGCCACGACTCTAGATCGCTGCTCACTCAATTTATCCCGTCCGTCGTACGCGGCATCACCAGGTCACCCCGAAACCACCGCGGTGCAACTCGAGATTGACGGGTGTCCCCAAAGAGGGTATCACTACCTTTCGTCACGACGCGTGTTTGTATTGCATCTCTCCATCTGTTTCCGGCGGCCTTCCTGAAATATACTCTCCTCCCCGAGCTTTTTAGCCTCTCCGATGTGACCGCTCCTAACGGTATTACTGGATGTCCGTTCGTCTCTCCGCGTATTTATACCCACTGGCTTTGAGGGCAACTTCATTCTTGCAACCCGGCCTGCCATGTATCCAGTTGGAGTAGTCACCCTCTTGCAATTATTTTGGGAACACGAACTTCCTTCGTCGCTCGTCCTGGTGACTCTAGGCTTGTTTCTGTCACTCGTGTTTCTTTGTCACCGCAACCAACGCCACCAAGACACGCCTGCTCTCCTGCCTCGTTTTTTCCTCTTCAATACCTTTACCTTCTTTCGGCGACGCTACGACTTTTTCGTTTGGGGATTTCAAGTGACAGGCCAACGGCTGTTCCAGTTCAGACTCTTACGCGTACGTCGATGCTTCCTCGGGCCTGCTCTCGGGGAGTTCATTTTACTCTGACGTCGGGTCGCCTAACCTTTGTGGAAATAGAATAATGTCGTTGTCGTGTCTGGAGAAGCAAGGTCGGAGGGATTTCTTCAATGCAAAGGGGCTAGATCTCCAGGAAGGTTTCGTGGTTCTTTCGGGAGCGGTGAGTGTGCTAGATCGCCCCACCAAGGGACCCCACCGACCAAACAAACTTTCCGCCTTAGCTCCCTATCATCCATGGCGTGACAACAGGACTTCGCCGACAACGGGTTGCTAGAATATATAGGCGCTTGGCGAACGCCCAGCGGAGCGAACGCCTGACAGAATGTATGCCTAGCCCACATCGAAGTCACCTTTCTCACCTTATTTCCGCACAGTGATTCCCGAAATTTTGAATGACGGCCGACGGCTCTTGCAACCATGGGAAAAGGCCGGGACCCTCGACCCATTCGACAGGATATACGAGGCAAGTCAGCTACTCTGTCCTCTGCTGTGCGCGTCCGGAGATAGCATCCGTGCGGAAATGGGCGCGCATTCTGATTGTTTAGCCTTTTCGATTTGAACGCGCGTGCTGACCCGCTTCCTATTCCAGCTCATATTTCAGGCTACCGTACGGTGTCTGACGTGTACGGAAATAGCTGACGATCCCGAAATTGTGGCTCGTCTCAGACAGCTATTTGACAAAGTGGACCGCGGAACGACGCCCGCGACCGTGCTATTCCCGTGGTTCCCTAGCCCTGCGATGGTCTCAAAAGCCCGAGCGACGAAACAGATATACGATATTATCGTGAACGCCATCAAAGTCCGGGAGCAGAGCGGTGTATCCCACAACTGATAATCTACAACTCTTCCTGGACTCGGGAGATGAGATGTCAACGATCGCGGGCGTAAGCTCCCCACCCTTCAAAAGTCTGAAGGTTGATCTTTGCTGACATAAAACACCTAGTTTATGATAGGTCTCGTCACGGCAGGCGCGCGGTCCACTGGCAACACAGGTGAGTATTTTGTTTATTTAGGCCCTCACGGAGGAGGGTTGACACATCCATCCTCTTTAGCTTCTTGGTTGATCACATATCTTGGTTGTCATCCGAGATGGCGCGATGAAGCACGCGCGGAAGTCGAGAACTTGATCTCGTCGCACGCCCTAGAGACCATCTCCGCGTGCTGATTCCCCGCTGTCCGTCGTCCACCACGCTCTCCTCCATCCCCCTCACCTGCATGGGAAAATGAGACGCCGGTCATGGACATGCTCATCCGCGAAACGCTTCGCATAGCACAGCCGCACACGGCGATGCGGCGCAACGTGGGCCCAGAGACCTACATCGACGGCAAGGTCATCCCCACGGGCACGCTGGTCGTGTACCCGTTTTCTGACGTCCATCTCAACCCGGCACTATACCCCGACCCTTGGAGATTTGACCCCACACGGCCGCAACTCCAGGCCTGATTCTGCGTATGTGGGATGGGGGGGAGGTAAACAAGGTTTTCTTTACTCGTTTCGCGACTTTTCCAAGCTGAGCCGAGCCCTCTTTTGTTTCAAGGGAGGGTGACCTGTCTTGGCTCGCGGACAGCGAGACTGACGATGAAGCTCGTCACTGCGCTGCTGCTCCTGGATTTTGATTTTGACACCGTAGATGAGAGCGGGCGGATCGCCGACCCGCACCCAATACCAAACTGGAATGACGACCTGGCGTGCCGGCCTGTTCGGGGCCAATTTTTCCTCAAGTACAAGAGTTTGGATTTCCCTTACGGGCGGCGGTCACCAGGGACCCATCCGCTCTAGTCGGGTCTCTGTATATCGTGCACGCCTCGTGGTTAGGTTTCGTCTCCAAGTTATGCATGATACCAGTACTACATCATCCACTACCTTCCATAGAGACAGTACAATTTCCATAATTGTAGCCATACCAAAATACTAGTACTACTAATAGCGAATACTCTGTTGAGAAGCCCGTCTAAGCGGACTGTATCGAGGTGTGGTGCATGGCCTTCCGAGAGGGTTCATTGATGGTATGGTATCAAGCATCGTCGGTGTGCCAATCTTTTGCATTGGGTTGGGGACTATGTATAGGGCGCCTAGATGTGACCCGAATACAGTATCCCGATTCCCGAGCCCTGACTACACCTGATTGGACAGATCCCCAGGACTGAATATTGAGGTGATAACACACCGTTTTGGCCACGTCTTGAACATTCAATAATTCGGATCATCGCGCAGGGTTGTCATGGAGAATACGAAAGGGATGAACAACGGTGCTGCCGGAGGAAAATGCCCCCGAAGATATTCCATTCAACGAGGGTGTTACTGATCATCGCGGGAGCATCTCGTTCTAGAGGCCGAAATGCTATCTGACAGAGACAACACATGCATGAGAGGAGAAAAGGCTAATTTAGCGTCATGCTCCATCTTTGCCGTTTTCGGCGCCTGATACAGTATCGGAGATACCACAACCGCCATACACCACCAGCAAATTTTGCGTATGAATGTCGGTCATAACTCTTGCAGTAGTTCGCGTACACCCCGAAAAGTGCCGCGCGGTGCCGCGCCAAGCGTCAAGTCGTCATCTTTGACGGCAGCGTATGGCCGGACCACTGACACAACGAAGGATACTCGCTTCGTCTCCACTTGCGTATTGTGCATCATCTTTGAACCCCTTCGCCTCGATCGTCCGACTTCCCTGCTCGTTATACTCCTATAGCAACCAGGAAATGCGCTGCGCACATGTGTCGATGGATGATTCGAGGGACTGTGGAAACTGTTAAGTCAAAATCGGGGGATATCGCGCCACGTCGAGCACTGCTATAACGGGCACGGGGGTCCACCTTTGTAGTGTAGAGATCAAGTTGCGACTACAGAACGCCAATTATGGGAACGCAGGCCTTGTTGTAGCTGCCGTAACAATATCTCCTATCCCCGAGCTGTAACCATCGCAAGCATTTAGTACTCTCTTACTCTCTCGGGCCCGCATGGCACGTCATAAAACGCCGCGGTATCCGATGCATGATGAGAAGGGTCCTCTACCCATCACTGCTTCCATGTCCAGCGCCGCCGCCACACCACTTCAGAATTGTGTCATCTGCACCCAGAATGAGTTGGAAGAGATGTACTGAAAGGGGGATAATGAAGCGTCCCCAGTAGATCCGGGTAGACCGGGGGGTTGTCTATTTGTTTATGGAAAGCCACTGGGTTAATACTGTTACGAGAACTAGATCAAGTTTCGCGTCTTCATCTCAATAATCCCCGACTCCACGTACCTGTTCGCATGTAGAAAGTACGCCGCAGAATACGAAATCTTGTGCCGACTTGCTCCACTACGTGGGATGTTATGGATGTGGTCTCCTCGCTACGCATCGCAGGTAAATTGCTATGCACACGCCGCCACGCAAAAGGTAGGAGACATCCGCGGTTACCATACGCAAGGTAAAACTTACTAGGTAACAAAAAGGTATCAGTGACCTCATGACGGGGGTAATTGTCTCGTGCAGTAGGTCGAAGCTAGCGGAAAGTAATCAACCTCATTCTCCTGGACGCTGATCTTGCCGATATCCCCGTCGAACCACCTTCTTCTTCCACTTGGTCTTCTCTGGTCCCACACCACGCTCAGCGGTGCTGCTGCTGCTCCCCGAGCGCGCGCGATCCTGCCGAAACCGTCGTTCCCGCTCCAAAAAGCGATCGCGCTGCTCCTTCGTGGGCTCCCATTTACTTTTGAGGATGCGCCGCACCGCCTCGGGGCTGATGCGGAACTTTTCGGCGAGGACGGGCGTGGGGAAGGTATCGGGGTCGTGCGCGTGCAGCGCTCGCAGGCCGTCCATCGCCGCGCGCGAAAGCTTGTGTGGCGGCGCCCAGCCCTCGGGGAATTTTGCCTTCAAGGAGGCACGGTGTTTCGCCCAGCGCGAGGGGGTGGGATCAGACTCGGGCGTGTAATTGTCCGTCTGATACCGCGCATTCTTCGCGTCTTCTGCTTCTTCCTCTTCCTCGTGCGTACGGTTCCTCTGCGGCGAGTGTGGGCGCTCGAGATAAGCGTCCGACGACGCCCCAATCCCGTTGTGGTAATGGGGTATTTTTCCCTGGGTTGTGCACGAAGTCGAAAGGAAATTATAAGAGGGTCTGAAGGGACGGTGGACAGAGCGGATCAGGGTGAACATGGCGGCTCGAGCTCAAGTCACGTGTACAAGTACAAGTAGCAACGAACTGCCGACTCGGAAGCTGTATCCTGTTCATACCCTGTTCATACCCTACTAGCACACGCTTTCTCTCGTTTTCTCGCTATCGTGCAAGGCCTGATCCTTGTTCTTGTCTCTTCCTTCTCCCTTTTCTCATCATGGCCGACGTATCTGACCCCAAAATCAACGAAGGTGCCCTCGTAAATATGAATATGCGACGAATATTCCTCTCACAGGACTACCTTAGCGTACGAGGAAGTTCGTTCAAACAAATCCGATGTCAACTGGGTCCTCATAGATTACGAGGTTCGTCTATGTTTTTGTTGTCCGAGTTCTCTCCTTACCGATTTCCTCGGTTCCCAGAACGACCGCTCTGATAAATTGGTCGTCACTGCTACAGGCTCTGGTGGCTTGGCTGAGCTTCAGGAGAAACTAGACCCCGCCAAGGCCTCTTACGCCTATGCTCGTGTCACGTACTCAAACGACAAGGAGTCGCAGCGTGAGAAATTCATCCTCGTTACGTGGATAGGCTCCGGATGCAAAGTTATGAGGAAAGCCAAGGTCAGTCTTCGCTGTCTGCTGACGTTGGTTGCGATAGGTTAATACTCTCGTGACAGATCTCCGTGCACACCGCCGACGTGAAGTCTGTCTTCCGCGTGTATTCCATCGATGTCCCAGCGAAGGAGAAGGACGATTTGAAGGAAGATCCGATCGTTGTACGATTGCGAAAGGTCTTTGTTCTGAACTCGTACCCTAGTTTGCGCAGGAACTGACCGCTTATCCAGGCTGGGGGTGCCAGTTACGACGGGGTTTAACACCATGACATTCATCAAGGTATATATCCGATTGGTACTGCCACATCTTTTTTGGACTGCAGTATCACCATACTTGTTGTTTTAAGACAAGCGACCCGTCTATCTGGGCTGTGCATTATCTCTTAGATCATCCTTCCTTTGTAGTGATATTCCTCAGGTTTTCGATACCCTCTACTTCAAGGCGCATTCCTAACCATTCATCCTGGGCTTTCGCATGGAGGTATTTTTCATAAAAGTCGATGGAAGGCTGATTCCACTTTCGCAAGAATCAGATTTGGCTGGCATAAGTATGCGTAGTGGACCTATACCTTGAGCACGGACCAGTCCATACGAGAGCAGTCCTACAATCACGTGAGTTGCGTGGTTCAAGCGAGGATGTGGGTGCTCTTCCACCTTCTCTTGCGCGACGACAGCAAGCAGTTTGAAAAATGCCTTTCCTATGCCTTTCTTCCTGTGCTCCTCTTTCACATAGAGGTCCTCAAGCTATGCGAACACCCCGGGATCAGCGCGATGAGCTTTCTCGAAACGTGACGCACGTATATTCCTGGTTTGCCGGTCCACGTCGAGAAGTTGAAAAAGTACAGTGCGAAACCGATTGCTTCTCCAGGAGTCTCAGTAGACCCAGAAAATGCAATAAACGCGTTCGCAATTCGAGTTTCGAATAGATGTTTTGTGATCTGCAAAAGCGTTGACTTCCTAGACGTCCCCCTCTCGACGCGCTCACCAGTTCGGGAGTTGCTACGGCAAGCTCAGGTGCTTTCTCGTAAAGAGCCTGTCGCCGCACAGATAAGCGAACACAACTAGGCGTGACTAAAGGGAGACAGATCGTGCCAACTCGTAGATCAACTGGATGATTGACGGCTGTAATAAATCGTTGATCGTTGTTGTAGACCGTTTCTGCGTTGTTCAACTCACCACATCCTCTGGTTGCACAGGTCTGATGAAATATCCGACAGACGCTGACATTCTTGATGGGACAACGATGATAATCCCACCAGAAAAGGAAATGCATGCGGCTTATTTACCAATATTTGGTGAACTCCGCCAGCAAACCTTGTTTTTCGGTTCTGTCGTGACCGACCGACAAACCAGTGTGCCAACCGCTGTCGACGACGCGAACCATGGATCCCGCAAAACTGGCCAAGCTGCAAGCGCAGGCGGCCTCGAATAGGATCGGTGCGTCGACCCTTCCCCCCAATCCGTCCAATCAAAAAAAAAACTCCCCCAAAAAAAAAAACAAGAGAGCATCGTGTTTTGCTACCGTTGATTGACGGCGTTGGTAATTTGTCGCTGACGCCAGCGCCCCACCATGTGCAGGCGGGAAGGGTACCGTGCGGCGAAAGATCGTGCGCAAATCGAAGCCCGCAAACTCGCAAGACGACAAGAAGCTCCAGGGCGCACTCAAGAAGCTGAACGTGCAGCCGATCGCGGGCGTGGAGGAGGTCAACATGTTCAGGGAGGACGGCAACGTCTTGCATTTCACCGCTCCAAAAGGTGAGTGTAGTCCCCCCCTCCTTCCTGTTCTCTCTCCTCCCCCCCGAAAAAGTTTTGCCGGAACGCGGCCCGCGTTCGTTGCCAGTGTAATTGACCCTTTGGCGGATAGTGCATGCCGCGGTTTCCGCGAACACTTTTGCTATCTATGGTGCGGGGCAGGTCAAGGAGCTTACCGAACTCGTCCCGGGCATCCTCAACCAGCTTGGACCTGACTCTCTTGCGTCGCTGCGTAAGCTCGCCGAGTCGTATCAGGCGATTCAGCAGGGTCGGCAAGGGGCCTGGCGCTGGTGCCACTGAAGATGACGACGACGACGTGCCTGACTTGGTGGAAAACTTTGATGTAGAGGAACAAAAGAAGGAGGGCAAGGATGACGGGCTCGAGGAGCTGAATTGAAAATCCTTCATGGCACGTATTTGGTGCTGAGAGGTGTACGTAGGAATCCGCCGCTCTGACGATACGAATTGCTCACACTCTTGTCAACAGGCATTTGCGCCGTTTACTGAACCGTTACCATGTCTGCTGCGCATTTTGTATGCTTGCAATCCCATCTGTATCTGATGCATTCTACTCTTTCGTTCTGATATCGGAGAAGACCACTGACGTCTACGCTACTCTCAATGAACGTAAAATGATAACCGATCGTTCTCCGCAGAGCGAGTGGTCATCGCACTGTGGACAGGCTGCTCTAGATCAGCGTAAAGGCATCACGGTCCAGTACCAAGGGACACCAATTGTTGTTGGGTGCCTGCCGACGTATCAAGTTGCGCTTCTCTTTTCGCGTCTGTCTTTCCTCCACGCGGAAACTTCCCTCAGAAGGGTAACGACCAAAGGGACAGCTACTGGGGCGAAAAGGGGCGTGTAGACGGCGTACTTTGTGCTCCGCAGGAAAGTACAACAACGCCAACATCCCGGGATTGAAGAACGCGCGTGAGGCCAGCGTCAGCGCGCGGCTTGAGTGCTGTAGAGCAGACGCAGGGACCCTCCAGACTCCGGCATAAAGCTTCAAGACTTTTTAGAACAACAGGACGTGAAGGGGGGGTCAAGCGTGGAACGCACCACTTCGAGCGCCGAGAGTGCTCCTCGAACATCGTCACGGACGTCCTTGCCGACGGGCATGTTTGGAATCTGGTGGACCAGCTTGATGATGCTCTGCAGCGTCTCCTTGCTGCTCCCTGCGTTCTCGAACGCGCGCTGGCGATAGAGCGTGTCCAGTTGGAAGTCGGTCAGAGGGCGGTCGGGATCGGCGGACTGCACCCCTGGAGGGAGGTCGGAAATGCCAATGAGTCGACGGAGTTGGGTTTGGAAACTACTGAAAACGTGATCGAGTTCGGTTTCTGTGAGATGGTGCTTCGGGGGGACAGTCCGTTGGCAAGTTCAACAAGACGATACCGCCCCACTGTGGGAGCACAAAGGCATCGGAGGATATGGGTCGGCCTAGCCTCATGAGATCACAGCTAGAACAGAAATAGTTGGACTCACTAGCGTCATTGAGTATGCGCAGTGGCGAGTGAGAATCGGAGGGAACAAACAAGACGAAATGGAGAACGGGGTCGTTGGATACGCCAGATGCTGTGGAAATGAAGTTCGAGTTGGCGATGAAGTGGGCGCCACTTGTTCGAATACTCACCCAGCGTCCATTCGGCAGAATTCACAAATACTTTGAGGTGATCTTGGGTGAGCCCGTGGACCACGTCTTCTCCACTACTGAGGGTCCGCGGTTCGAATGCGAGGGGTGCGTAAAATCGGATCTGGCTCTCGATGGTAAAGTTGTGGAGCTCCGAAGTCTCTTCCAGAATGGGTGCGATCCAACCTGCATTTGAGATTCAGACATTCCCTATCTTAATGTGACGGTGATGAAAGGACCGACGAGAGATCATCTTAGCAACGTCCCATCCGACGACAACTTTGCCAGCCGCGGCATCCTCGTTGAGAAGAGTGAACGAAAGACGATAGCGAGGAGAGTATTTGGCGACTAAATGTCGGAATGTTCCAGGGGATGGCGCAGTCTCGTACGGCGTCAAGAGAGATATTAATAGGTCGGGAACCTTGCTCGCTGTCCGTGGACGTCTCGCTACACACTTTCATTCATTAAAGGTGTTTATGGAACTGACCTTGATGTATTGGGACAGATAGATGCTTGTTTTGAATAATGGGGAACCGCGCATCTTCACTGAGCGAGACACTATATGTGTCCGGTGGTGCTGCCTGTCACAAGCGGCGTTCAGATCACAAGACATTCACGAGGCAGGGAAATTACGGGCTGACACCTTGAAAAGAATCTACGGAGAACTCCAGATGGCTGTACAGATTTGGGGCCTGTTCTTTCCTTGACTCGAACGTAGATCGCAACCTATGCGCTAAGTTGTCGGAAAGCGTTCCAGTGCTTGCCAGCATCAACCGCGATGCTTAGAGGTAAATGGAGCTTGTTTCTCGTCAGGACAAGAGCCAATTTGGACATTTAGCCCGGGAACGAACCTCTTTACCGCCGAGGGAGTCAATGCGAAGAGTGGGTAACGAAAGTCGCTCGATGCTTGTCGTCCGCCACCAGAGTGGGAGACCCAGCAACACAAGGGCCACATAAGAGCCAAATATCCACCTCCGTATCCATTGTTTCTGAAACAATAACGCGGACGGGTCCTTCAAGCTGTGGCCACTCATTGCGGGCTTGAGCGCGAAGAGGAGCGACGAGGTTACAGTAAAGTGGCCAATGCCGGCGGGGTCTAAAACGGGTGGCACCAGGTGAACCGGGACTTGCACTGACCTGACTTGACCAGCAGAGTGTTTACAAAGTCCCCTTCTCGTCCTTCCGTGGGCCACATCGCGCACTTTTAATACCCGAAAACCGCTCGCCTTGCCCCACGCGCACCCTTCAACTATCATTCAACGCCCACAACGACCTCTGACCATAGATATTCCTCTCTTATACGCGGGGACATATATATATCAAAAGCCCCCTTCGCAGCTCGTCTTCACGGAACTCCTCCGTTATACTGTTGGTGCTTTCTTTTCTGCCCATGCCAGTTGAGATCTCACTT
Organism: Lactarius sanguifluus; assembly: GCA_021527775.1. Classification (NCBI taxonomy): domain Eukaryota; kingdom Fungi; phylum Basidiomycota; class Agaricomycetes; order Russulales; family Russulaceae; genus Lactarius; species Lactarius sanguifluus. Next base: position 102,098 of record JAKEYF010000048.1, on the reverse strand, counting down.
GGCATTTGTATATGCTATAGTGATTTTCGCAGATGTCAAATGTCCCCAATTCCACCTTCTCCCGGACCCTCTCGCCCTCGCCCTGGTTATGGCGGGTACCAGCCTTCATATGGAAGTTCTCTCTATGCAAACGGATCAGCGAACTCTGGGAGGTTTCGTGGCGATTCTTGGCGAAGTGAACCCACCTATCGTCCACGGGATCCCAATGCGGATCACTATGAGCCCGACTATGGTGATGAGAGGCCTCGTTTCGGATGGGGACCAAGCTACCCCCAGTCTCCATCATATGATCCTTCTGACATATGGCCGCGACGCGATATCATGGCAGAGAGGATGCTTGAGCCATCTGATTCCTGGAAACATGGCTGCGTGTGAGTTTCTGAACATACAACTGCGGGTATTCCCTTTCTTCTTGTTTACCCCTAATTACCCCTAGACCTGACCCGGAACTGGATATGGCTGAGAGATTTGGCGAACCTCGCGGTCGGATGCCACCCCCCAGAGAAGACTATGCGTACGCTTATAGCGGTGACTCTTACCGGGCTGGGAACTCCTTACATGTCTAGACGAGACTTGACGTACCCTCGCTCGACTGACTACTACAGGCCAGGCTACACTGAGGAAGGGCGCTGGGGTTCTTCGTTCCCTCTGGATGATGCATCAAACTGGGCTCGCCAGCGATCACCAAGTACCACATCTCGTCCTCGTGGGCGATCGGACTGCAGGGACATGTCGTATGAAAGGTCCCTCAGTGGTTCGCCTCGTTCCTCACATTTTTCATCTCCGAAACGCTCTCGCGCTGGCGCTTCTCGCAGGGCACCCTCTCCGTCATCATCCTCCATTCGCTCCTCCCGAGAGCGGTCAAAATCCCCACCGCGGTCTCGTGACCGTTCTCGGTCATCTGTGCGGTCATCTGTTGGTTCTCGTTCGTTTACTGCAGACCCTCCTGTACGATCGCCTGTTCAGCGAAGCCACCCTGTAGGTCAGCCTCGGGGTCGGCGTCGTGGTCCACGAATGCGTTCTCACGCAGATGGCTTTCGCGACTCCGTTGCTCCCCCCTTTCCGCCACCCTTGGCTTATCCCAATGAGTCAAGACATGACGACCGCTTTGTCAGTCATCCTTCTCTACCTCTACGTCCCTCTCCTCCACCTCATATTCTCGGTGGACGACAACGCTTCCCTGAACGCGGATTTTCTGGAATTGCACAGAGCAGATACAGTGACCCCCAAGCTAGTAGAGGTGAATTTTTGATTGTCATTCCCAGAGGTTATCGTGGGTACTGACGAACAGTGCAGGAAATTCGGTAAATCCCAACACTAGTCAACAGGGGTACCAACAAGGAAGGTCAAAAAGAAAACGACGCGGGGGTGTCAATCGAAAGAAACGGGGGTTCCAGCACCCAGCTGGAGCACCCAGCGAAATCCCAAACGACTCGAATGCAACGCCTTTTCCTCCAAATGGTCAAAGGGGGTTTGCTATGCCCTTTCTTACGCCCGCTCAGATGTGGCCTATTTCATCTCCTGTAAATGAATTCAAGGCGCCAGGGGGGTCATTCATTCCTGTAGCACCAGAACCTGAGATGCATACTGTGGTTTCGAAGGAGGCTCATGTGACAGCCCACGGGCTAGAAACAAAGACTTCTTTAGCTATGGCGCCCGAACTCCCCCTCTTGGTAACTCTCAAGCTAGAAGAAGAAAGTGCTCCTAGTCTAAAGCAGCCAGAGGTTTTGATGACTGTCACCGCGGATACAAGTCTACCAGAGCCGGGCGAGGTGACTCCCCCGAATATCGACAAGCAGCAGCCGTCGTCTCCCGTGATGGCAGCGGTCGAGGAACTACCGAAACTCGTCATACCGCCTCCAGAACCCCCCGTGGAGCCCACCCTAGCACCACAGAATACGCTCCTTGAAGTGTCCTGACTCACCCACCCGATCTCAATCGACACTATTTTCTCCGGTCCCTGCGAGAGCTACGGCGCTCCAGGTTCCACCTTCGCAGCCTTCCTTGGAGCCGTGTAGTACGCCACAGTCTCTCCCTGTCAATGGCCTCATAGAAGTCACGACGTCTTCTCCCGTGTCCTCAGTAGCACCCACTCCCAGTTTACAGACACCATCGCCGCCTCATGCAGTTCCTGATGTTATCGTGGCGCCACCAACTGCGAAAGAACCAGAGGATGAGCTAGTGCGCCCTTACCCCATGGCACAAAGCGTCTGCATACCCCCTATCGTGCGTTCTGACCCCGACATCTTCCCTCCCCATGCGAAGGAGGCAGAGTCATTAGCTGGAGCTTTACGCATAGTAGTTGGGGCACGGCTGCAGTTGGATCTCCAGTCCCGCGAGGAACGTGTCAACCCCATTTTGATGGCTAATCAGGCCGTAGCCGCAGCCTCTCCCAATGTTCCCGTCCCGTCGACAGAGATCCCTCGTGCAGGAAGTCTTGGCTGGGCAACGCGCTCAAGAAACTACCAAGACTTTTTACTCTCACTGTACGAGATTCGTTGGTGGCAAGTATGACCATCCGACAGGAGTCCGTTGACGAGAAGGTCACACGACTTGCGCAAAGAATATCTCGCTCTCCATCGAGAGTGGGTAGCGCGTTGTGCTGAACTTGGATAACTCACATCGAGTTGATCCCCGCGGCTGGCGAGGTAGCCGCCATCCCCGCACGCACCACCCGCCGCTTCTGCCGCCGTCCTCGGGGATGCTGTGCGCTTCAGATCTCGAAATGGAGCAGATCATCGCCAGCTTAGGCAATGATGAGCTCTACGATCCGGCCCACCTCGCACTACGGAACCTCGCAGTCATTCCAGACATGCTTTCAGTCACGCATGGCAAAGTGGATGGCGTCTTTGACGACGTCAACAACGCTGTCGACGATCCTATTACCTTTTATGACCCCTCGCCCGGTCTTGCCGAATGGACAGACAATGAGGTGGATATCTACAAGCAGCGTTTCGCGAAGTACCCAAAACAGTTCGGTCACATCGCTGCGGGACTTCCACACAAGACGCAAGCCCAATGCGTTCAGTTTTACTATCTGTACAAGAAGGCGCTTATCGATTTCCGCGAGGCAGTTGCCGCGTATGGTCAAAGTAAGAGGAGACGTGGTGGACGAAAGACGGACAAAAAGAAAGGTGGCTTGCTCGCAGACATTCGCCAGCACTGATGCAGAGGTGTCAAAGGGGCAAGACCCGGTGAAACGTCGAGCAAGTACGGCTGCGCGCAAGAGGCGCGAGTCGGCGAGAGCGGCGCAGCGCAGGAGCGTCACGGCACTACAGCAGGAAGAGCAGACACCTGTAACGACGCCCACGCCAGAGCCAGACCCTGAGTCGGCGCGGCCCAAGCGTCGAAGAAGTAACCGTCCTGTTACCGAGCCGGAGCCAGCCAGGACAGAGGATGAACCGCCGGTGAAGAGAAGCAGACGAGCGCCGCGAAAACCGAAACCGGTCCCGGACTCGTCGACTTCGGAGCAGAAGCCGACGTCCAAGGTCGCGGCCGAACTCCCAGGTGCGGTGGACTGAGAGTCAGGGTGATCAACCAGTGCAGCGCACTAGATCTTCTACTGCTTGGTCTACAGAAGATAAAGGTCAGGGTGAAAAATGCGAATGCGCTGACACGTTCGCTGATGCGGTGATATTTAGATGTGTTTATGGGATTACTAGCTCAGTACGGGAAGGACTTCAAGCGAATTGCGGCGTCCATGCCGAACAAGGTGTGTCTGTCCTGCTTCGTTTCTTACTCTTTGCATATGTAATATCTCTTCAGACTACTATCCAAGTGGGCAACTTCTACGCGGCTAACCTCGAACGGTATAACTTGAGCACTATCGCTGCCCAGGCTCCCGGACGTTCGCCAACACCCCAAGAAGCTAAGAAAGAATCGCCCGATCAACCCGATTATCCCACAAGTGCGAATCACGAGCGCTCATTTGCGATCGGTGATGTCCCCCCAATTTCAGCAACATCCCGATCCCACCTCATCGACCTTCAGTCCTATTCCTTTACCATACCTACGTCATCATCAAGCTCGACGCTACACCTCTATTCCTAACCACACACCCTGCGATGCGACCCCTTTCCGATTTAGATGTAGACACATCTAGCATCTATCGCCACTGTACTGTTTGGACTATACTGTTAATGTACCTTGTCCACCAGATAATTTCCTGCATACTACTGTACGCCACTCTTTTTGATTTGAATTGGGATAATTGGAGAGGATATATTCATACATGGATCCTTGCGAGATCTAACGTCTGCCCTCTACCATGATGATGTGGTAACCAAAGTTGGTTTTGACAAGAGGAGAGAGGATGGGCTTATCCACGGTAGATGGCTCGAGGGCAAATGCTGCATCATGAAAGGGTCCCTGCATGATGTTTTAGATACCATGCTTACGGCCGATCAGAGAAAAGAGTGCGCACCACCATGGATCCGCGAACCATCCAACCCAAGCTACCGCCAGCTGTGAGATCGTGTCTTTTTAAGTACGAGCGTGTTGAAAAGGTTGTGCACAATTCATATACCTTTGGCCTTGTCCTCCGAACATTCTTGGGCAACTTTGTCGAATCGCTCCCCGGCCTGTGAGCACGACGGATCAACAGAGAGAACCCATTACTAGTGCATCCAACAGCGCACCTGAATTCGCTGGAGCGCTTCCATCGCTTTCGAATGTTTCTCGCAGAGGATGTGCCTCACATTGATGGCCGTCGCAGCCTTCAAACCGCCCTTGCCCTGAATGATCCCGTACGTTCAAACGTTGTGAATGAGTTTTGCTGACAGTGCCCACCTTTCCCCCCTTGTCTTCCGCCTCCTCGCTCTTCCCTTTGCCTTTTCCACCGTTCTTCTTCTCAGCGCCTTTTGGCATGGATGTTGGTCACGGGAAGAGATGCGTGCCCTAGGATGCGCCGGTTTCGGAGTTTTTACAACAAGTGCCACCGACAGTGTTGGGAGGGGCTTCAGTCATTGCTACGAACACACTTAAGTATGATATATATTCGGGCCAGGTTACTGTAGCCTTACTGGCTCTTCTCACTGGCTTTTTCGGAGCCAATCGGATAGCATCCGACGGTATTTGGCGGCCGATGGCGGATCAGAGCCACGTGGTGACTCGGAGCAGGTCCCAGTCAACGATCTGAGCGGTGCAAGGGTCGACTCTTTGACTCATCACCACCAATGGCCGACAAAATCACGCGCATAGCGATCGTCGACGACAATCGCTGCAAGCCCAAGCGTTGTGCCCAAGAGTGCAAAAAAGTGTGTGAGACGATCCTTGCCGCATCGCAACAAGATCTAATCAGCTCTGACAGTCATGTCCCGTCGTGAAAATGGGTCTGTATAGTCCATCGCGACTATCTTTTGCGTGATTGATGACGGTCGTTCAGGCAAACTTTGTATCGAGGTGAAGCCTACAGACAAGATCGCCTTCATATCCGAGTTCCTCTGCATAGGTTGCGGTATTTGCGTCAAGAAGTGCGTGCGATCTTGGGCTCTTCTATTCGTTGTGTTGAAATCGCCTCTTCAGATGCCCGTTCGAAGCCATCACTATCATCAATCTTCCCACAAACTTAGCATCTGCCGTCACCCATCGCTACACCGCCAATTCCTTCAAACTTCATCGTCTTCCTACCCCGCGACCCGGTCAAGTGCTCGGTCTCGTGGGGACTAACGGTATTGGAAAGAGTACCGCCCTCAAAATTTAGCTGGAAAGCTCAAGCCAAATCTTGGCCGCTACGATGTACGCTCTATTAACACTCAACTCTCTCGATCTTCATGTATCCGGATAGGATCCACCAGATTGGCAAGAGATCCTAAAATATTTCCGTGGATCAGAACTGCAAAACTATTTCACGAAGGTCCTAGAGGATAACCTCAAAGCCCTTATCAAACCCCAATATGTCGACCACATTCCCCGCGCGATCAAGAATCAGATGACCGTCAGCCAGATGCTCGATTCTAAGCTAGAGCTCGACAACAAGCAAAAGCTCTGCGACGATCTCGAGTTGAACAAGGTGCTAGAGCGCGAAGTATCGCAGTTATCTGGAGGAGAGCTTCAGCGGTTCGCTATTGCCATGTCGTGCATCCAGCGGGCAGATGTGTACGCCCCATGTCTCGTGTTCCCCATGCTATTATTTTAATCACCGTCCTGCAGATACATGTTCGACGAGCCTTCGAGTTACTTAGACGTCAGACAGCGACTAAAAGCTGCTGAGGTTATTCGAGAGCTATTGACCCGGGATAACTATGTCGTCGCCGTGGAGCACGATTTGTCCGTTCTCGACTATCTCTCCGACTTCGTTTGCTGTTTATATGGCAAGCCGTCCGTGTATGGTGTCGTCACGATGCCGTACTCCGTGCGAGAAGGTGCGCAGACTATAGGGTTCCTTGCCCATCGCCGACGTCTAGTGCAGGCATCAACATCTTCCTGGACGGCTTCATTCCGACCGAGAACCTGCGTTTCCGCGAGGAGTCTCTTTCCTTCAAGATGGTAGAAACAGCAGAGGAGATACTGGTCGACAAAACGCGGCACTATTCCTATCCGTCAATGACCAAAACCCTTGGCGGTTTCAAGTTGACGGTCCAAGAGGGTTCGTTCACCGACTCGGAGATCATCGTCATGCTCGGGGAGAACGGCACCGGAAAGACGACCTTCGTGCGTCTACTCGCCGGCGAGGAGCCAGATGATCCCGCGGACAAGCAGAGCATGGCCGTGTCGCTCAAGCCGCAGACGATCTCGCCCAAGTTCCCAGGCACCGTCCGCATGCTCTTGTTGAAGCAGATCAAATCGGCCTTCATGAACGCGCAGTTCCAAAGCGACGTCGTCAAGCCGATGAACCTCGACAATATTATCGATCAGGACGTCAAGACGCTGTCAGGTGGCGAACTCCAGCGCGTAGCCATCGTGCTGGCACTGGGAAAACCCAATGTGAACGTGTACCTCATCGACGAGCCGTCTTCGTACGTCTTTCGGCGCGCCCCGCTTTGCGCCCTCTGAGTGCTTTTGTTCAGCTTCTTGGACTCGGAGCAGCGCATCATCACCGCAAAGGTCATCAAGCGCTTCATTCTCCATGCCAAGAAAACAGCCTTTATCATCGAGCACGACTTTATTATGGCAACTTACCTTGCCGATCGTGTCATCGTCTTTGAAGGCTCGCCTGCCATCACAGCCACCTGCAACGCCGTAAGATTTCCCTGTTGTTTTCCCGTGTTTACGTACGAAATGAGGCTGATTATTGTTGTTATTGTTAGACCACAGTCGCTGCTCACGGGGATGAACAAGTTCCTCGCCTCGCTGGAGATAACGTTCCGTCGCGACCCGACGAATTTCCGCCCACGCGTAAATAAACTCCATTCAGTCAAGGACAAAGAGCAGAAAGGTCCGTGCCTCGCCTTCGATGACTCCCTCTGCGAGCGCCTTTCTGACGAGCTTTTGTTTTCAGTTTCGGGCAATTACTTCTTCCTCGAAGAGTAAATTTCATTGCCCCCCTCCCTCACGCTAACTAGTATGTACTATGACGGATGATGTACATTCGGAACACGCTCCCGACTTTCGGCTTGTGAGCCCTAGTTCCTAACGCGGGTGTCGTTGTAAAGGACGCACGTAAATTAATCCAGTTGTAGCGTTATGATTGTAGAACTGACTCGAAAGCACCATTGCTCACGGAGACCAATGAGAAAATTGCAACCGGTCGGGGTTACTATAGAGGAATCAAGGCCAGCGTGACGCAAGCCAACACAGATCGCACTCCGCTCTCGCCATTCCCGCGGTACCAGGTACCAGCACCATCAAAGTATCTCCACCTGAGGACCATAAGCACCCAGGACAATAGACGTCAAAAGTCAAATATTGTTCTTCAGGACGTTCGTTGTCGCTGCATTGATCAATCTCGTGATCGATTGAATAGGCTGTGGCGGCTGTTACAGATATAATCTAATCCCGAATCTTGGACATTTGCGCTGTCATTACGTAGCTCGAAATCTTACAGAATTCGTGAGCAACAGCGTCGCCATGACCGAAGGTCACGGTGTAATCGTGCTGGGTCTAGCGAAACGCTTTCATCAGGCAAATTAAGATAGTGAATACGCCGTGAAAAGCGTCCATTAAATGGAATTGCGCCGCTCGTTACACGTGTATGCTTTAGCTCTTGTCGTTTGACTTGGTCAATGCGACGGTCATGGAATTTTGGCAAGAATGCGCTCAGTGCTTTCACCGGCAGGTTACTGTCTGTACGATTTACTTTCAAATCTGATTATGCCTGTCGCCCTGGGGAGGAACGCTTGGAATCATGCAGCCATGATTGCCAGTGGGGTCATGGCCGGTAAAGGGGGCTTCCGCTGTGGGGTTGTTGACACGACGCTGACCATGCTGTATCCTCTTGGACATTCTTATCGCTGTAGATCATGCTGAATGGGCTGGTCTCCAGATTGTCCGCCCCGCCTTCCTGACATATTCATGTGCAGTTCCAGTTTCGCTCGGTGCTGCGTATCAGGTGGAACAACTTGGTTACTGTTAAGGGAACGAGTCACGAACTTCATTACTGGCCATCACAAAAAGAAATTGGGAAACCTGGCTTGTAGAACGACGGAGAGGCGGAGAACAACGCAGAGCGGGGCGAGGCGAGGCATCTGTGTGCCACTGATAGCGGCCAACATAGGGTATGCCATCAACGGGTTTCCGGCGGGGGCGTCTCTAGGGATCATTTTTCCCCCTAAACCTATCAGCTGGACAGTACCTTACCGTAAGGACTGCTTCCCTGAGCGCACTGCTCTATTTCAAGGTTCCTCCACCCAGAGTTTCTTCATTAGTGTTACAGTAACGCAAGGCACAAATATATGCCTTGGAACGGATGAAGTCCAATGCATCACTGGCAATAACAGAGGTATCTAAGACATCTAAAGCTCACCAGTTCGCTCGTTCACGTACGCCGCCAGTTTAAGTTGCCCACTCTTGTCTGCGACCCCACAATGATGGCTCCCGAGCTGGGCAACAACCAATTTTTTGTGGGTAGCCTAGTACTGTATTCATAACGTTCTGCCTTCACAACCAAGCGACAGCTCCGGATCATTGTGTCCAATTGTTGTGTCCAACCCCGGGTGCGCGACAGCAACTTAGTCATGACTCATGAACGTGCATGAACGTGCATGAACTGGGACTTACAAGGCTCCAGGTCCTGAGGCAGCCACATCATTCCATTGACACTGTTCCCCATCATGCACGCAACCTCCAACGGCCGGCCATTCGAAATGGGATATGAAAGAGTGACCGCTCCTCTGTGCCAGCGCTCCGTATTGATCATGCTCTTTGTATACTCACAGACGGCACTGTTACTACAGGGTCGCATCGATCAATTGGGCAGCCACTGGCACATTCAAAAGGGGGACAACTCACGAACAATTACTGATTTACGTTAATTTCATTGTCCGAGTCGATTCTGAGATTGCGCTGACATTTGGGAACAACCCGATCAAAGCGCCAGGCGCACGGTTCGTGGCTCGTAACTCCTTTGCCGTCTTGTGTCTTATTCGGACTACAATGGGCCATTTGTTCCTGTAATCTCCATTGTTCTCGAAAGACGCCCTGTGTGTGGCACCCCTAAGTCGTTCTTTGTCCTCACTTCCAACACAGCGTTCCCGAGTGTACAGCCCCGCGCACAGCACCATGGTTCACTGGTTTCTGACATTTGGAACCCCGGCGACAGGGCCACTCTCCGTAACATCTGCATCTTACACGCTGGTTGCATGCCAAGGCCTTGAATCCCACAATTGCGTTGCATTGGCCAACTGCTCAATCGAATAGTTGAATGCATTGACTAGGGGCGGCGGTAGGTAGTCCGCAGCAATGATATTGTATCCAAGGTCTGAGATATCAGTTCCGGCGACGGCTTCCAACTTGGAGCTAGTTGCCGTCCGGCTTGCCACGAGGAGCGCATAATAGACGTAGGCTATCTAGGTAAGGGAACGACGAAATCTCCTCCAGACGGATCGGAATTTGTGTGCGATAGATGAGAGCACATAAACCACATCGAAGGCGATGACAGTAAGGAAACCCTCTTCTCGGTCTCTTGGCCTCCACCGCCGACGTAGGAACATTACGCGGTCCCGAATCGATCGCCACTGCTGTAGAGCCTGCGCTGCTGAAGGCCGGTCGGCGGGATCGTCCTGCATCATGAGTTCAACGAGAGGCGTAAAGAAACCGCAATTAGAATATTTCTAGTGTGGCGGACAATTAGCGACGATGATCGACGACAGATGACGATGCATACATCGCAGAACGTTTGGCGGAACACGTTGCCGATTGTGAATATGTCGACCTTGAACGGATCGTACGGCACCTCATCCGACAGCTCCGGTACATCCTGGTCACGTCCCTCGAGTCCAAGGACCAGCCTTGCTTGCGATCCGGGAGAGAAGTACGAAGAGATGCCGTAGTCAACGAAGTAGTACTTGACCCCAACGCCCGACCGGGGAATCACGGGCGCGTGGGCCGAAAGGTCGGGAAGATACCTGCCCCTCACAGGATGGAACCCGCGTGGGTACATGTTCGTCGCGTCCATCATAATATTTTTCGGAGAGCAGTCTCTACGTCGGAGACATTGGATACGCATACCACAAGAGGGTGTTGGGAGGCTCACCTGTGTGCGACGCCCTTCGAGTGCATGAAAACGAGACCCTGGGGACAAAACAAATGTGTGACGCGCGGAAACTCGGCAGACACTGTGGGACTGACTTCAAGAATTTGGTCGGCAAAATCCAATATCTCATCTATCGCGTAGAAGGGCGGCTCGTCGACCAGTCGCAAAAACGGCATGACAATATAAGATATAGAATCGTCGGCGTCATCGGCGAAAGTATCCAGAATGGGGACTGAGTGGTTGGCTGGGTCTTTGTACGAGCTGAGCATCAGCGCGATGCGCGATTCCTGGTCGTCTGTCTGGACCCGCTTAATGTACACGAGCTTTTCATCTGCTACGCGAGTCGCGTCCACCAGCAATGGGCGATGCTTTGTCGGGAAGATTGAGAACGGAGCGTTTATAATGTCATGCGTTTTTCTTACCGGTAGAGGCGCTGAGTCTTCGGCACGTCGCCAATAGGTCCCTGTCATCAACCAAGATGGTGACCATCCTGGCCTGAGACGGGGACGGAGCATGTAGCCCTTTGACTCTAAGAACGGCTGGAGGTCTCTCCACGTAATTTCGTTGGGAGAGAGAGATTGATAGGGACCACCGGGTCCGAGGGGGGTCCTTTCGTGCGCTTGAGAGCGTGAATGCGTCATTCGAGGGAAGAGTTCGAAGTCGTCAGTCGGGGACTGAGTACGCAGCGAGGCGGTGGCATTGATCCCATTCTGTTATGTTGACAATAAGTTGACAGGTGTGTACGTGCGTGGGAACGCTTCCCACGATGCTCAACACGAACCTCGACGACTCGGAAGCGCCTGACATTATTGTTTCTGTTGTCCACCGAGTACAACAAAGAGCCGTTGCTATATGGAGCGTAAGATCAGCTGTCATGCTTTATCCGTCGGTGTGTGTGCTTGTGTTGGAGCAATATTTCGAAAACACGAAGAACGCCGTTAGTACACCGGCAGGCCTATATAAAACACTCGTCGTCTCGCCCATAGGACTCGAAAACTGCTACTTCAGGCCTGCGAGCGGGTCACTGTTGTTGATCAACAACTTCGCGGATATCCTCGGTGTCATCCAACTTACATTCCTCTCTCTTCGTCAAAGTGAGTACGCTTCTCCATCGCGGAATATAACATTGCTACAAGGCCACGCTGTTGAACCCACAGATGTCAGCGAACTCCGAGATTTGGACTACGGCGGGGAACGTTGCCACTTTTCAAAACCTCATTGGGATAAGCTTGGTCAAAGTCGCCGCGAAGGCGATCCTGGGGCACTTTCCGAGTGCAGAGGCACTCCTCCAGGCCTGCAGCAAAGATTTAAAGGATATCGAGGGGCGATTCGACGCAATCACTAAAATTGTCGCTGCTGATCCGAGTCGACGCGAGCTCATACGTGCTGCCGCTGAGCGGCAACAATGTGAGAGTCTTGAAACCCTCGAATACAGTCTACGAACGTACGGCCCTACCTGTGCCTGTATCCATAACATAGGATCTTACCTTTATATTTTCAGGCTGTTGGATGAGCATAATGACCTATGCCTGCGTTCCGCGCAGTCCTCACTCATGGCTCGCAATTCACCCTTTTCGAAGTTACGAGAGGAAATCAGTGAACTCAAAGAGGCGACTGGGTCACTTCTATCAGACACACGGGTTTGTGATGGAAGCTGGAATTCGTTCGCTCGATTGTTTACGGGTCTCTACATACAGAACACGACATCGGCCCGGCTCCGGCTGACTCGATCAGACCCCGCGCCGCTACCGACGCCACCTCGTCCAACGACTGACGGCATGAGTACACCTACTATAGCGCGTCAACCCGACGAGTATTCTTTGGGTTCTATGGATACCATGCATCCTGCGCTTGCTTATATCTCGAGAATGGATCAGGGCGCAGAGCTCCCTGTATGAGTAACCACCCACCCGCAACGACGCCGACGACCTGGGCCACGGATGTATTGCTTCTTACCTCTGAAATGTAGTTTGCTTCATGGGCTTGTACCGACTTGTCAGTATCTCAACGTATAATAATTCACTACCATGTGCCCGTCCCCATACCCTGGCAATCACCGAAGAGTTGGAAAACTGTCAATTTTAGGGCAGGGAGGTAAATAAATTTTTGAAGAAGCATCCGAACTCAGTTAGTTGCCCAGGGTCCCGTCCTACTATTCTACAGGGACATGGCATTGTCGGCGAGGGTATGCCGGGGAAGGTATTACCGTATTGCACCTGCCAGGGCGCTAACCGCTCTGCCGGAACGTTGCCGGAACGGACAACCTGAAGCCAGACCAATCAATTACGTAATCGCTAAATTACCGTAGAATAACTGGACAATAACCAGTACCTGCGGAGATAGGAGCAATAAGCCCTATCTCATCTCATCCATTACTCGCTCTTCTCACAAACATAAGCTGCCAGCTTCACTAAATCATTACAGGTTATGGGCCCTGGCGAACAGCCAGATGACCATATACAACATCAAATATATTATTCCCCCCATACTTGATACATATACACTGAGCCCCTATCACACGAAACAAGCAATAACTACAAAACGCTCCTCAGAGATTGGGACAGATGACATGAGCATCTATAAGATCCCAACCTGAGGGAGTTCCCAAAGCTCAGTGAACCGCCCGACGACACAAACTGCAGAGCACGGTTTGGCACAAGTGGATACACAAACTTACCCCTATCCTTCGAAAATGCCGAATGCCGAACGCAGCTGGCATAGCGCGGACCCGATGACCCGGGCATCCAGCATGGACTGGATGACATCAGCATTCTGAGTCCAAAGCGCGAGAAGGTTCAGCTACGCGCGAACGAATTAGACGACAAAGGCACGCACCGTGATATACAACGCACGACTGATAGTACCTTATAAAAGGGCACAGCGTGCACGCGGGCGATGTCAGACAGCCAGCACAAACTGGCAAGACACGATAATACCATATGCAAGAAACGTGTGAGAAAGTTTGACAAGAGAGTCTGACTCTGTGCGAGACAATCGAACATCGGACCTGGAGATGACACAGGCATCCTGTATTAGCTTGACGATACTGGCATCCCAGACGATGACCACTCACAGCATTGGACCCACGACGTCGTGCGCGACCGAGCACCTTATGGAAGGACAAGGCGTGCAAACGAGCGTCGCAGGCCAATCGAGCTCCCTGATGAGCACATATACCGGCACGAGCCAAGCGTCACTAGATGACACTGGCATCCCCATGACATCACGCACGACTGATAGCGCTTCATGAAAGGGCACAGCGTGCAGATGAAAGCCACGAGCGGATCAAACTGGAATACAAACGTGTTAGTAAGTGTGAGAGAGATAGCCTATGAGCTACGACTGTGCAGAGTAGAGGAGAAAGTGGGAAATAAACTTACCCAGTATGCCTGCGCGAGACAGATACTGATGAACTGGCATCGCGTTGAGCAGCACATTAAAACTCGTGATCTTGAGCGCATGCACCACGCAAATATTGTCCCTAGCGTGTGCGCGTGTATTGCTCGGTGCGAGCTACTTAAGGCGATGGGCAAAGCGCCCGACACCGAGTATGATAAATCAGATCGATGTCGTCGCCGGTGCCATGAACACCGAGATGAGCGATAGAATAAGCATGATTAAAGAAACTTCAGACACACCTTAAAAGGGCATGAAGTGGCCAGACAAAACCTTGCCGCAGCCAGAGGCGTGAGATGGCGGAAAGTCGGCCAAACAAAGCGACGTGCTACAAAGCACGCAGTCGCAAGATGTCCGCCGCCACGAGATGTGCTACATCCAAGGTCAGATGATGGCCGGTGTGTTGCAGCCCGATATAGCAGCTTTTGAGCCAAGGGTCTGACCTTTTTTTGAAATCGCATCGTCTGCTGAGCAGTGTTGCCGCAAAGTTGGTAACTTGGTTTCGGCTTGAACGTTCTTGAACCGCCAAGCTGACACTGGTGCAACACTGGGTAAGAACACTGACAACTTCGGGGACTTACGGTCCGTGTCCCCAGCCAATGGGAATGTGCCACTGGCACTTCTCACCTTGCTCTCCCTTGTGCTCTCCATTACAATTTCTTTCGGCATTGAGGAAGGAACGTCCAGGAGGGGGTCGTGAACAGAGCGGTTAGCGCCCTGGCAGGTGCAATACGGTAATACCTTCCCCGGCATACCCTCGCCGACAATGCCATGTCCCTGTAGAATAGTAGGACGGGACCCTGGGCAACTAACTGAGTTCGGATGCTTCTTCAAAAATTTATTTACCTCCCTGCCCTAAAATTGACAGTTTTCCAACTCTTCGGTGATTGCCAGGGTATGGGGACGGGCACATGGTAGTGAATTATTATACGTTGAGATACTGACAAGTCGGTACAAGCCCATGAAGCAAACTACATTTCAGAGGTAAGAAGCAATACATCCGTGGCCCAGGTCGTCGGCGTCGTTGCGGGTGGGTGGTTACTCATACAGGGAGCTCTGCGCCCTGATCCATTCTCGAGATATAAGCAAGCGCAGGATGCATGGTATCCATAGAACCCAAAGAATACTCGTCGGGTTGACGCGCTATAGTAGGTGTACTCATGCCGTCAGTCGTTGGACGAGGTGGCGTCGGTAGCGGCGCGGGGTCTGATCGAGTCAGCCGGAGCCGGGCCGATGTCGTGTTCTGTATGTAGAGACCCGTAAACAATCGAGCGAACGAATTCCAGCTTCCATCACAAACCCGTGTGTCTGATAGAAGTGACCCAGTCGCCTCTTTGAGTTCACTGATTTCCTCTCGTAACTTCGAAAAGGGTGAATTGCGAGCCATGAGTGAGGACTGCGCGGAACGCAGGCATAGGTCATTATGCTCATCCAACAGCCTGAAAATATAAAGGTAAGATCCTATGTTATGGATACAGGCACAGGTAGGGCCGTACGTTCGTAGACTGTATTCGAGGGTTTCAAGACTCTCACATTGTTGCCGCTCAGCGGCAGCACGTATGAGCTCGCGTCGACTCGGATCAGCAGCGACAATTTTAGTGATTGCGTCGAATCGCCCCTCGATATCCTTTAAATCTTTGCTGCAGGCCTGGAGGAGTGCCTCTGCACTCGGAAAGTGCCCCAGGATCGCCTTCGCGGCGACTTTGACCAAGCTTATCCCAATGAGGTTTTGAAAAGTGGCAACGTTCCCCGCCGTAGTCCAAATCTCGGAGTTCGCTGACATCTGTGGGTTCAACAGCATGGCCTTGTAGCAATGTTATATTCCGCGATGGAGAAGCGTACTCACTTTGACGAAGAGAGAGGAATGTAAGTTGGATGACACCGAGGATATCCGCGAAGTTGTTGATCAACAACAGTGACCCGCTCGCAGGCCTGAAGTAGCAGTTTTCGAGTCCTATGGGCGAGACGACGAGTGTTTTATATAGGCCTGCCGGTGTACTAACGGCGTTCTTCGTGTTTTCGAAATATTGCTCCAACACAAGCACACACACCGACGGATAAAGCATGACAGCTGATCTTACGCTCCATATAGCAACGGCTCTTTGTTGTACTCGGTGGACAACAGAAACAATAATGTCAGGCGCTTCCGAGTCGTCGAGGTTCGTGTTGAGCATCGTGGGAAGCGTTCCCACGCACGTACACACCTGTCAACTTATTGTCAACATAACAGAATGGGATCAATGCCACCGCCTCGCTGCGTACTCAGTCCCCGACTGACGACTTCGAACTCTTCCCTCGAATGACGCATTCACGCTCTCAAGCGCACGAAAGGACCCCCCTCGGACCCGGTGGTCCCTATCAATCTCTCTCTCCCAACGAAATTACGTGGAGAGACCTCCAGCCGTTCTTAGAGTCAAAGGGCTACATGCTCCGTCCCCGTCTCAGGCCAGGATGGTCACCATCTTGGTTGATGACAGGGACCTATTGGCGACGTGCCGAAGACTCAGCGCCTCTACCGGTAAGAAAAACGCATGACATTATAAACGCTCCGTTCTCAATCTTCCCGACAAAGCATCGCCCATTGCTGGTGGACGCGACTCGCGTAGCAGATGAAAAGCTCGTGTACATTAAGCGGGTCCAGACAGACGACCAGGAATCGCGCATCGCGCTGATGCTCAGCTCGTACAAAGACCCAGCCAACCACTCAGTCCCCATTCTGGATACTTTCGCCGATGACGCCGACGATTCTATATCTTATATTGTCATGCCGTTTTTGCGACTGGTCGACGAGCCGCCCTTCTACGCGATAGATGAGATATTGGATTTTGCCGACCAAATTCTTGAAGTCAGTCCCACAGTGTCTGCCGAGTTTCCGCGCGTCACACATTTGTTTTGTCCCTAGGGTCTCGTTTTCATGCACTCGAAGGGCGTCGCACACAGGTGAGCCTCCCAACACCCTCTTGTGGTATGCGTATCCAATGTCTCCGACGTAGAGACTGCTCTCCGAAAAATATTATGATGGACGCGACGAACATGTACCCACGCGGGTTCCACCCTGTGAGGAGCAGGTATCTTCCCGACCTTTCGGCCCACGCGCCCGTGATTCCCCGGTCGGACGTTGGGGTCAAGTACTACTTCGTTGACTACGGCATCTCCACGTACTTCTCTCCCGGATCGCAAGCAAGGCTGGTCCTTGGACTCGAGGGACGCGACCAGGATGTACCGGAGCTGTCGGATGAGGTGCCGTACGATCCGTTCAAGGTCGACATATTCACAATCGGCAACGTGTTCCGCCAAACGTTCTGCGATGTATGCTTCGTCATCTGTCGTCGACCATCGTCGCTAATTGTCCGCCACACTAGAAATATTCTAATTGCGGTTTCTTTACGCCTCTCGTTGAACTCATGATGCAGGACAATCCCGCTGACCGGCCTTCAGCAGCGCAGGCTCTACAGCAGTGGCGATCGATTCGGGACCGCGTAATGTCCCTACATCGGCGGTGGAGGCCAAGAGACCGAGAAGAGGGTTTCCTTACTGTCATCGCCTTCGATGTGGTTTATGTGCTCTCATCTATCGCACACAAATTCCGATCCATCTGGAGGAGATCTCGTCGCTCCCTTACCTAGATAGCCTACGTCTATTATGCGCCCCTCGTGGCAAGCTGACGGCTAGCTGAACGGGCAACTAGCTCCAAGTTGGAAGCCTTCGCCGGAACTGATATCTCAGACTTGGATACAATATCATTGCTGCGGACTACCTACCGCCCCTAGTCAATGCATTCAACTATTCGATTGAGCAGTTGGCCAATGCAACGCAATTGTGGGATTCAAGGCCTTGGCATGCAACCAGCGTTTAAGACGCAGATGTTATGGAGAGTGGCCCTGTCGCCGGGGTTCCAAATGTCAGAAACCAGTGAACCATGGTGCTGTGCGCGGGGCTGTACACTTGGGAACGCTGTGTTGGAAGTGAGGACAAAGAACGACTTAGGGGTGCCACACACAGGGCGTCTTTCGAGAACAATGGAGATTACAGGAACAAATGGCCCATTGTAGTCCGAATAAGACACAAGACGGCAAAGGAGTTACGAGCCACGAACCGTGCGCCTGGCGCTTTGATCGGGTTGTTCCCAAATGTCAGCGCAATCTCAGAATCGACTCGGACAATGAAATTAACGTAAATCAGTAATTGTTCGTGAGTTGTCCCCCTTTTGAATGTGCCAGTGGCTGCCCAATTGATCGATGCGACCCTGTAGTAACAGTGCCGTCTGTGAGTATACAAAGAGCATGATCCTATACGGAGCGCTGGCACAGGAGCAGTCATCACTCAGCGCTCAGCGCTGTCCCGAAAAAATTTATAATTATATTCCCATTTCCACTTGAAACTATTATCGATTCCACACTGAATCCACAGACGAATCCAATCTTACCTGATCGTGCCATTTCTCCGGTTGTTTGCTGACCACCCGTCGAGTCGTTTGGAGAGATCCTAGACTTCGCCCAGCCTCGGACCAAATTCTTGAAGCCAATACTTGTTTCTTAGTACTATTCATAGAACTGACTTGTGTTTATCGTGTGTTTTTCGGGGACTTTCTTTCATGCATTCAAGGCCGATGCGCACAGGTGAATTGCAGACATATCTTATGATGGGTATATCTAACCCTATCAGTAACGTCACCTCATAGACCGCTTTCCGAGATATACCATGATGGACGTGACTGGCATGTACCCACTCGGGTTCTACCCGGTGTTCCTGCATGACGTTACGATCACTACGCTCATCATTACTTGGTCGGTGGGATCAAATACTATTTTGTTGACAACGGAATCTCCTTGTGTTTTCCCTCGGGTTCTCGATCGAAGTCTTTCCTCATTGCCAAATGACGTGATCAAGATAGCTGTGTAGCAGGGTCACGGTGGGGTGCCGCACTAGCACGACCAGCTCAAGGTTGGGATATTAGCAACCGAAAATGTATTCTGCCAATCATCATGATTCCACGTTATATCTTTGTTGCTACACGTCAAAGCCCGAGTCGCCGATTGACTGTCCCCAGAAATGTTCTAATTGCCATGTCGATCATTAGACCCGAGTTTACGATGCGGAGCAACCCAGCTGACCACAACGACGAAGGCCACTGGGATAAATGGTCTGTCATGGTGAGGTGAAGAGGTACGTTTACAATATTTGTGGGAGGAAGGTCAATCGGGAAGTCATCAGCAAGAACTTGAATAGCTTGAATGGTCATGGATACCAGCTGGCAACCCGATACAATAGCATCCCCTCGAACCTGGTTAGGTGCCGTCATCGCCAACCGTGCACACATCTGATCAATGGTTTTATTATTCTCTTGCGACCAGTGTGCACGAGACATTAGTCAACTCTGCTCGGTGTTGGGATCAATTTATGTTAGAGGCGCGGGAAAGCGCGACTCAGTCTTCGGGAGAAAAGACTGTGATATTAGTGTAGCTACCTGTTAGAGGCGCGGGAAAGCGCGACTAAGATATAATGAGTAAAGGTAACATACGGGAAGTGAAGTAAAGTACTGACCTCAGTCTTCGGGAGAAAAGACTGAGGTGTCGCTACTGTGACTACGAAGTATATAAGTTCAACAGAGAGAAAATTTCTACGCTAAGTCTATAGGGGTATAGTGAGGCAACTGTACTCGACTTGGTCGTTTCCGACTTAGCTCGGAGTTGTCCGACGCTTACTCAGCGTGTGCGGCTGAACTCCAACAATTTATACTATACGGTCACTTCGCTGGTGCACCATGAGTGCGGGGTACAAGAACCAACTATTGATCGGCGTGCGTATGCTACTGAATGTACATGTTACATGTAAAGTCATAAACTCGGAGTCATAATGTAGATCGATATCTCACAACATGAATGGCGGTACCGACTTGATGTCGAAAAGGATTCAAAATGCCCTAAGTCGTACTCTGTGACCACATACGTGAGAAAAGCTCCATGTCCGAAGGGCGTCGTATTCACACACCATTTTTCTCATGGTCCCCCAGTTTATCGACCGGTCCCCAGCCACGGTCGTTTTCAAGGGTGAAAATAAGAAATTTTTATCGGAAAGCGAAAAATGCTCTCACCCATGAATCCGTATAAAAATTCCTGATACGGCGCTCCAACGTGATGATGTCAAGTTGAAACCTCTTGCTTAGGAAAGAGCGCTGAAACATTGACGATTGGTTGTGTACTCTGCATAGATCGCGGTAATTATCGACAAGCCTGAACACATTTCTGATTCAGAAAAAAGGTGCTGAAGACGTGGATCGATTGGGGATTGAGCAGATGCATCACCTTTCCAAATCCAGTTCAAGGCTTTCCAAGGAAAGGCAAACTCCTTGTTGGGAGGCAATCTGAATCTTGCGCCGTCGATGTTCCGAAATCCCAGCGAGAAGTTCCCTGATTTCTTGCAATTTCTCAGAGCATCTTTGGAGGCTGTGATATGCCGGAAAAATAGTTGGATGTAGAGACTGATATTCTTCGCCGAGGGCCTTGGCGCCTGAAACGAAGGTCTCCTTAATGGTGGACGGACCCGGAAGATGGTCGAACATGTTCCAAGACGAAGAAGACATTTGGATGGAACCGGACGCCTGATTTTCCTGGGCTATTGATACTTCGTAAGGGATTACTGTAAGCTTGTCGATGAAAAGGAAGAGGACAGTCAAGTCCGGTCACCGCCACTCTAACTAATAAGTTCCCATGGGCGCTATAAATACAAGGTCCCTCGCTTACCGGCACTTATCAGTAGAGAACCGCAACGTATCTCACATAGAAAAAAAGGTCCTGGACGCAGAGACAGTAGACGCGTACTACAACCGGTTGCAGAACGAGGATGTCGTGTCGCAAGCGACGTAGAATCACTCGATTCTACGAGGTCCTAGCAGAGCCGCCATGAGGGGAGTCTGGAGGACCAGGAGGCAGTGATCAAATATATGCACCGAACCGTCCGAACGGGACCCATCTTTCGATCACTTCGAATTTCTTACTCAACTCTGCAAGCAACTCTAACTCAATTACTATCAAATTAGATTGTACTGGTGTCTTGTACACTAAGTGAACATGGTATTTTTTCAAGGCAAGTCGCAGCAAAGTAGCAAAACTGGCAACTGCCCGCGATGCTACTCGGCGCGTAGAGGTTTTATTTAATAGTCAGCTGACCACTGATGCATCGTTGAGAGAATTTCTCACACTCCATCAAGCGCAAGCGCGTCGCGTCGCGCAATTTGACTCACAGCTTCTCACAGTCCTGCATATCGAGATGTCGGACGGATTCACTTCCCCTCGCGTCAATGCGGCGCGTATCAAAGACTATCTGGGCTCCGGCCATCCCGTCAGGGTCACAGGAAAGGTGCTCAACGTGCGTTTTTGACCTTACCACCAAGCTACGCGAGTTCTGTGACCCATCTCCACGCTTTTTTTTTTTTCCTTCTTCAGTTTTCCAGCGATGAAACGCACTTGGTCATGGAGGCCTCGGACGGAGGACAAGTTAAAGTCCTGCTGCCTGCAGTATGTCGCAGTAGCTATTTCCATGAGCAGCCCCTGATTCCAACCTGTCGCAACTTCTCTCAGCCCCCACAGCCCCATAACGTCACGGACACCTTTGTCGAGATTATAGGCACTGTGGTGGACGCGTCGACTATCAAATTCATGGCTTGTATCAATATGGGATCGAAGCTAGGTGCGTCCCCTACACTATACTTCTCATTTCTCCCCAGCTGGCGCGCTGACCCTGATGTGATGGCCAACCAGACTTGGCTTTAGTGAACCAGGTCGTCGAGCTGACATTCGATCCAAAGTTTAGAGGGAGACTATTCTGACCGCCTCTTGCAACATGTTGATCTGTCAGGACCCTCGTCGACCGTCGACCGTGGTAGTCTAGTAAATTGCTATCTCTGTGTATCATACATAATCTATTTTTGCTGTCAACTAGTCCCTCCTACCCTGCTCATTTTTTTGTCGTGTCCTCGCTTTCGGTCGTGATTCCCCTGTCGCGCCTTGTTTTTACCTTTCCACGCGCGGTCCCGTGCATTGTCGCCGCCACCGTTGCCGCCTCCGCCACCTCGGTCGCTTCCACCTCCACCTCCACCTTCCACTTCCCCCCCTGTCCCCGCCCCACGACCGCGACCCCTTCCTCGGCCACGGTCGCCACGACCGCGTCCACCACGCTCGCCGCCTCCGCGACCTCGTGCGTGCTGCGGGTCCGGCGTTCGACTGCGGCTGCTAGGGCCAGAGGGTACCGACCCCGCGAGTGGTTTGTTGCCCGAAAACTCGTGTTTCCGGAACACCTTATCTTTCATCTTTGGCTGACGGGAACGATGAGACGTGAAGGCACGTAGGCTCGGACAGACGATTAACGTACATTTCGATCGAGCATGATTTTGAATCCTTCGATTTGTTCGTCCACCCAGCCTTGAGATACGTGGTCAGGGTGGTGCGAGGCAGATATGGGGATGGCGCACCTGTCTGTGCACGTAGCACTGCGCGTTCCTTGGACCTCCGCGTGGCCGCGTCGCGCTCGAATACCTTCGGATTCGTCATATACGCAAGTTCGAGGGTGCTTTCGACGCTCGGTTCCGGCTCTTCTCCTTCGTTCTCGTCCTCATCCTCTGAGCTCTCTTCTCCGTCGCCGGCGATGCGCACACCGCTGATGTTGTCGAGCTCGTCGTCGAACGCGACCTCTCGCACTTTTCCTTTACCCCTAGCGCGATCGCCCGCAAAGCCAAATATATCGACGACTTCCTCTTCAGAATCTGATGGTTCTTCGGCGCGGCGTAAAATGTCAGCCTTCATTTCTTCCATGAAGGTTCGGTCGCGGAGCACCGTCGTCGTGTCGTCACTGCCAAACGTATTAGAAATATAACATAAGTAAATTGCATGGTGAAGGGACGACGCCATGCCAAACGCCCACCTCTTCTTCCCTATTCTCAACCTTGAAACGTCCATATCCTCCCCGTCAAACATGTTCCGCCTATCTTGTGTATATTTGAAATCGTCGCGCGGTTGTAGAGTCTGGGCTTCCATCACGGCCTGTTGCTGTATCGCTTCTGGGGGTGGTGCCGTGCCCTCTAGCAGCGCTCCGACGACGCTCTCGACGCTTCCAAATTCCGCGCGCCGCAGTAGTGCCTCGACGTATTCCGGCGCGTAATCGGGCAGGATCGCGCGGACCTCCTCGACGCGCGGGTCCACCGCCTTGCTGCTGGACGGCGCTGCGGCCGCTCCAGCAGCCCCAGACAGCGGTGCACGCTCGGCGCTGCGGGCCCCACGGCCGAGGTTATCAATGCCGTGCTGCACGCCAGAGCCAAGGAGCAGCGTGAACGCGCCCGGGTCCTTGCGGCGTGGCCCAGAGCCACCACGGCCCTCGAGCTCGCGGAGTTCGACCGAGAGCACGTCGAGACGAGCGTCGTCCGCCGCGGCGCCGCGCAGTGCGCGCACGAGCATCTCGGAGAGGTCGTACGCGTGGTGGTAGTCCGCGAGCAGGCTGCGATTGAGGAACGCCGTCGGCGGCGGGTCGTCCGTGCGAGTCGGCGGAGGCAGCTCGTGCAGCGCAAAGACGACGTCGACGGCGCGCGAGGCACTCTCTGGGAACGCCGTGAGAGAGTCGAGGAGCCCCGTGAACATGATGTGGAACGCGTCGAGGAGGTCGGCTTTGGTTTGCAGAAAGAGACACTCCCAGTCGTCGGGCTCGCGCAGTGGCGCACCGGCTGCGGGTAGGTACAACCGGCCATAGGAGCTCGCGGTAGCCCCGAGACCCGCGTCGTACGCCTGGGCCAGGGCGAGCACGAACTCTCGGTTGTGTGCAAAAGCGCGTAGTAGCTCCGGTGGGCTAACGCGCGTGAAGCAGAGGATAGTGCGGGCGGCCTTTCGCAGGCCGTGGAGCCCGGTGTTGGCGTGGGAGAGAAGGATGGACGTGAAGGCTGGGATTGCAGAAATGGTGGCGGAGGAGAGGAGAGGGGGGGAGTTCTTGGACGCATTGTTGAACAAGGCGCAGAGACGCGTGCGATGCGGCGCATATACGATGCTGAGATCGAGGAGAGTTATGAGATCGAGCGCGCCTGTCGAGGAGAGCCGCTCAGCGAGGAGGAAAGTGCGAGCACGGATGTTTCGTGAGTCACTCGTTTCGGGCTTTGAGCTAGTCTTGGAGTGTGCGTCCCATATTAAGGCATCCAAGATATTCTGCGCGACGTCTCGGGCGTAAGAGGAGATAAATGCTACAGTTGCCGCCGAGTCCACAGCTTGCACGGGGAGATCGAGGGCTTTCTGTATTATCAGAGATATCTTCTGGTTGAGCGACGCCAGCTGAGAAGCTGACAGTTTGGACTGCGCATAAGATGACGGGTAAGGAGGCAAAGGTGCTAAGGTAGCTGCACTCATTAACAGTCACTCGTTGTCATTCGTCGTCGTCCTGGAATTGATGAGGCGCTTAGATAAGCACATCCACAGAGGAGATGTGTTACTGATTCATCGACTCACTCGAGCCAGCACTCCGAGTCGGATCGCGTACCCAAAACTCAACCATCGATGTTGCTACGTGCGAATTGCCGAGTCTGCTTTTCTACCACTTCAACGTCCAGTCGTATATTCCGTGTGACTCTTATCATGACGTTGTGTATGTATGCAGTGTCCGGCCCCGCCTGGCCCCGTCCGGCCCCGTGTGCGCTCCAGCAGATCCAAAATGCCGCCCAAGGCGAGACTCGGTCTCTCAGCTCAGGACCATATTCGTTAGGAAGTCGTGTGGGTCGGGTGAGAGGTCTGCTGATGTAAGAATGACTCGGGCCAGTATCGGGCCTTGTGCGGCTTCTGTGGCTGTGACCAAATAGCTGACAAATCGTCCAAATAAACAACCGCGATGGTCGAAATGCCCTTGCTTCCCCCATTACCACCATCACCCATCTCCTACCCATCCTCCGCCGTCTACCACTCGTATTTTACGGTATGCCTTTCTGTCTCGTACTCCTACTATCCAGTTACTCACCATGCATCCCATTTTTCGCTCTTTCGATCATGTATCCACCCCTCACACGCTGTATCAATGTCGTGCGATTTCGTTCGATTTCTCTCTGATTTCTACTGTAGCATTTTATTGTATCAATGGCTCTCAAGCGCATTAACAAGGTTGGTGTCCACATCAGCAGAGCATTTCACACGTTTTTCGTTCTCTACACTTTGCTACCACGTTCCTACCTGCGTGCCTGATACGCCTCGTTCACCTGGCACAATGCTAATACCTCACCTTACAGGAATTGATCGATCTTGGACGTGATCCTCCATCCTCCTGCTCCGCCGGACCTACTGGGGACAACATGTTCCAGTGGCAAGCGACAATCATGGGCCCTGTAAGTACCATCTGTATTACCTAACATGTCCGGATATCCCATTCTCCCCATCCTCTCAGGGTGATTCCCCTTATGCCGGCGGCGTCTTTTTCCTCTCAATCACCTTCCCGACGGACTATCCTTTCAAGCCACCGAAAGTCAGCTTCACGACCAAGATATATCACCCTAACATCAATGCCAATGGTTCGATCTGTCTCGACATCCTAAGGGATCAATGGTCGCCAGCGCTTACGATCTCCAAGGGTCAGTCTATTCTCATCTGGTTGCTAGGTATTACATCTAACCGCGTTCCCCTTTCACCCATTGTTTAGTGCTGTTGTCCATCTGTTCGATGTTAACGGACCCGAACCCCGATGATCCGCTCGTACCCGACATTGCGCACTTGTATAAGACCGACCGTGCTCGGTATGAGGCGACTGCGCGGGAGTGGACACGGAAGTACGTTATTCTGCGTTGCTCTTCTGGGTTTTTGATTCATCTTGCTACTCCTTTACAGATATGCCATGTAACACGATGGTGAATGGACTTTGCACACCAACATTTCCTGTATCAGTGTTTCGTTGTCACATAATGTTCTGTTTGGCATCGCTTCAATCCCTTTGTGACAATCCAGATGTCATGATAATGAGTCAGAATGAACTATTATCTTGATGAATAATTCGTTGTGCCTCGGTCCTGACTTTGATCGGTGTCAGTATGTGATAGGTACTGTCGGTGATACAACCATTTTTGGGATGTACCAGCGAAAGTGAGGTAGCCGAACGCGTGCGTGGCATTACAATGAACTACCATCAACGAGCTACCATGTTTGGACATCGATGCCGCCAGTGATCTAGGCGGGCAAATAACGTACAGTACAGTATGTCGCAAAATCGGGAAAGGGTTTATAATTTGTCCCGGTTGTAAGCGACTCATAATCATTTCCCACGACCAAAATTGCGATCACAACCAACTTATAATTACCCCTCAAACCTTGCTTGAACGAAAACTATAGGGGATGTCTAACTCACAGCCATTTAGGAAGATGTTTGTTCATGTGTACGATTTTCACATTCAGGGGTGCTCGAATGAATGTTTGTTCATATTTACGATCTGCAGGTTGCTTACTTAATTCCCACTTGCCAGAGGACCTTGCCAAGCAAGGTGATTTCAGTACCTGTTTATAATGATTATAAAGCTCATTTTTTATTACATCAAATTACATCATTATAATACATAATAAACCCCTTTCCCGATTTTGGGACATAGTAGTTGGGCTATGGACTTCGGTGGTCCAGTAACCGGTAGCGGAAAGATACCGTATTGGTCGTCGCAAAGCCAGGAGATTGCGGCCTTATGCGCTGCTTGATGTCTAAAAGGTTGAGAAACCATGTACTCAACATTGCTACCTGCAGTACACACGCACCTCCTCTCTAGTGGCGTTGTAGAAATGCAGAGACAGGGACTCGTGAATGGCGGTTGCATATTAATTGTGTCGCGTGGCATAAAACAACGGAGTAATCGAATGGCACGAAATGTACAGGATACAAACAACTCGGTGTGAGAAAGGTATAAATCTTGCAAGACCCGCCAGTAGGATTACAAGAGGGATCAAAAACCCAACGCGTGGGTGCCGCGCTCAATGGAATTTTAAGCTTTTCATGTATGTAGGTTCAAGATGAACATCCGGTGTCGTTCATCGTACAGAAGAAAACTTCAATCGTGCTTTGTCGGTCCGGCGTAGTTCCTCATCTTTTAGCTTAGCGTTTAATGCTGTATATATATCTAGCGCGTACTTTTCCCCTTCCTGTGGGTGGTGAGCAATGACTAAAGAACAGCGTTGCGTGTTGCACGCGCACCTTGACTAACAACTCGACCTGCGCGAGGTCAACGTTCCCCACGCCGAGCAAGTGCATCCCATGAAGCGCCGCCGCCGGGGATTTGGCAGAGAAGGAGTATACCAGGAGTAGACGAATGGGTGCGGCGGCCTCTTCCTGTGTTGTGGCATCTAGAAAGTGTAACCCGGGAAACTACAGCAAGTCAAGATTAATTTATAATAGGCAAAAGAGAGAAGAGAGGAGGTACCAAGTTGAGCGTGATACAGACGGGCCAGGTGTCTCGTCCGCCCAATACAGGCCCCTCGTCCCAGGAATCTTCGAGCTCAAAGTCTGTGGCCGAAGGTTTCGATCTCGTATCGAGGCCGCTTTGTGATTCGGGGTCGACGTCCATGTCGCTGTCACCCTTCGCCTTCCCTCCAATGCCACGGCGATATTCGACAGCTCTGGTTTTAGGAACGCGCGTGTCCCAGAGCGCAGCTCGTGCCGCCATGAAGAGCGCGTCGTACACGTTCCCCGCGTCCGAGAGCACCATGAGGTCGAGCGTCAGGAGCCACGCTTTTCGGCCGGGGATGATACCAAGGTTGGGGGGCCGCAACGAGGCGTGCGAGAAGACGCCGTGTAAGACCGTGCTGTAGTCGTGCTGAAGATCGTCCAATGCGGCTGCTGGGAGATAGGAGTACGCAGCCGGAGAGCTTTTCTTCGCACGCACTCGTCAGTAGAATGAGAAGCAGAGAGGGCTGGACGCACCAAGAGACCACGCACGCGATTCGGCCGCCCTCCACACCGCTACTGGCAGGCCCGATGTCTTCTACCTCGAGCTTCGCCGCGGCAAGTATCTCGGTTCCGCCTATACTCTCGTCGGTCGACCGACCAAGATTGAGAAGCGCGCTGCCATTGGCAATCGGTGCGACACCGGTCTGTAAGGTGACGGAACGGAATTGATGGAGGGAACGGCCATCTCCACGGAGTGGCTGTTGTGCGCGAAGAGATGCCTGAATATACGATTTTTCAGATTTTGAGAGGGTTTTGAACGCCATGAATTGAGCTAAGGTGCTATCCCTCCGGAGGACACGTGAGTTGCCATTCTCAGCAAGGTCATTTCGGAGCTCTTTGCCATACTGATAGCGGTCATCTTTGCTGGTTCCGCAGCGGTAGCCGCTGGCATCTGTGCGCCCAAACCGACATGCTCTCCCGGTCCTACGTGGTGTAAGATGCGCTCATGCCGATTCATTGGGCCTTTCTCCTCTCGAACAAGCCTTTCTCGGCTAATATGCCTGTAGTATCGGTACAGTCGATTGGATAAAACAAGTATGACCTTAATTAAGTTGCACACCAACGACTAATAATAGCGCAGTGACTGAGTATGATGTTTATCTAAGTGCTGGAGTGATAACAAACTTACTGGGAACCTACCTTCCCTGCATGGCTATTACACGCTAAATCGAACCACCTCGCGAGCGGCTCAACCTCAACCCCGTGCGCGCGCGCCTGGATAGTGGAGTTCAGGAAGCACGCTTGGCCCAGGTTGAGAAGCCTACGCTGGCGTTGGCAGGGAAGTGTGGTGGTTTTTTCAAGCGCGGCGCCGTCTTTCTCACAGCGCCTCCGAGATCGGTAGGACGTTTCTCATTTAGGCCCTATGACCCTTGTTGCTGAAAAGAAAGGTGAGAGGAGATGCCTAGAAGCTTTGTCTCTCGCCCCTCGATCGTTAAATCGACTTCTTGATGTATGTTGTCTAAGTGGGATCATAGATCATGTCCTGACACTCTTTGCAAAATATGATACCGAGCTGCATGGCTTAACACTTGAGCATATTCAGATAGATACTGTGATGCATAGGAGGACGCACCGAGCATTTGACCCGGTGAACATACATAAAAATGGGCGTGGCGTCGTGAGTCCAGTTCTACATATAGGGGATGCTACCTATTTAAACGTCCGTGTGACTTTGTGCTACAAGCACAACATGCAACGCACCTTTCGCGGGTTTGCAGCGTCAACACTACCGTGACGCGGCGAAACGTCTTGAGATGGTTCGGGGTAATCGCGGACCGCCCTTGCCGGTAAGGGTTTACTTTCCTTTTCGGGAGCTCACAGGCAGCAAGTGCGTCACTTGCGTGCGGCTTTCAGCCAACTACGACTTTCCTTCTTTCTCGCGAGTGCGAAAAAATGATCCATATATGCAGGGCCGAAGACGGAGAGGTATTCCAGGTATGTGCTCTCCAGACGTCCACGTACACCGTTGACCGAATGAGTAGACAAGTGCCACTCTCTGGGACATAGAGAGGTACCGCAGCAGCAACGACTCGCTTTTTCTCAACTGAGAATCTTCTAGGTTTGGAAGTCTTGAGGCGTTTTTACGAAAAGAGATTGGGATCGAGGAAGGCGCGGTGCTGGCGTATCTTTCGGATGGACGGAGATTGAGAACGGACAACGTGCGGGATCTCGCAGGGGCACAAGACCAGGTGTGTTCACAGCTCCGCTCCCTTCCCAATACCCCCCCAAGCTTTTGTGTCTCTAACCGTCCACTAGTCAATATTTGTTTTCAACAAGTACTATCTAGATGAGGATTTTGATGAAGTGATGAAGCTCCTCCATTTACAGCCTCCATTGCAGCCCCCAATAGAAGGTACGTATTCCTCGAGTTGCGCGCCTATTACACGCGTAATTTTTTTTGCAAGAATCGATCACTGCGACACCCCCCTTCCGACCGTCGCAATTCGGCGCTTCCTACCACAGAGCGGCCCAGGCACACCAACAATCAATTAGCCGCACTCTGGATTCACTGCGGTGCCAACAGTCCGCCTTGCAGATCGCGTCGACAGCTCTTGACCTCAACGTGCTCAACGTCGCCGACGTGTTCGATGGTATCGCCGCGGGCGCACGCCGGGAACTAGACAAGCAGGCCAATCTTCTCGCCAGCGTCGATGCCGACTTGGAAATGGCCTCGCGTGTTCACGTCCACCGGGAGTTCATGTCTGTTGCGATGCAACGAGCCATTGACTCAGGAGGCAGAGCGCGCACACTTGGGGATTACGTCTCTAACGAGAAGATGCACCAGGTGGCAGATGCGTGTCGGCGAACTCATGGTATTTCTCTGCTCCATTCGGGTATGCACATATTCATTATATTGGTAAAGGCGATCTTCAGGAACGCTTTCGTCGCGTCGAAGAGACCATGAAGAAGCTTAGCGATGGGGCGGCCGAAGTGAGATCGAGTCTGTCTGACACAAGGTATGTCAGCGCCTCGGTCGTGCATTTGGTTTTTAATATATATATATGATCAGGCTTCTAGACGAAGCCGAGGCATTAGACCAACTATCTCGCGAGTCGCACGGCAGAATTTCAGAAATTGTAACCTCCCTCGATGGTATTTTTTAGCTATCCTACTTGCGCCATATCGTTTTCTCATCGTCGTCTAGGTCCTGTTCCAAATGTCGATGCACTTCTACAGGGTAAAACCATTTCCTGACTCATCCAACAGACATTCGTAACTTTGCTGCAGAGCTCCGTCAGTTAGACATATCAACGAGAAGTAACGTTACGTCTGTTACGCAGATGAAGGTATTTCTCGAGTATCCCAAAGTTGTTCCCCTCTCATGTCTCCCCAGAACACGTTCACAGAACACTGCCTACGGGGTCTTCGACAAATCAGTACCTTGAACAACGACCTTGTCGCACTTCCGGCTGATTTGACTGCGCTACAATCCAGCTTTAGGACCAAAAATACTTTCCCCCATATCCAGCGGCTCCATAACCTGGTATATGCTTATGGTGCCACAGTCATTGAGATCGTTCGCCGGAAAGAGTTCTGTCTGTAGCGGTCTTCTTTTCGACATCTTGACAGCGGCCTCCTGATCGTATTTGTTTAGCAAGATTTTTCTACACAAGATGCCAGATTATTTTGGAAGTAATGGCGAAGCTTTCGTATGTGATTAGTTCGTTCGCGTTGTCTCGCTCACGTTCTTGTCAAGGGCTGCCGAACGCAAGCGCCGTCAGGTGTATCGTGGGGAAGTGCATGGTCAACTTCCCTTCGATCCTAAGGGTATGGACGATGCGGTTCCCTCAATCGACTTCTCCCCTTCCGGAGGCAGGGATACCGATAGCCCGTATACCTTAGAACGGGCAGATATCAGTAGTGCGTGGCCAATCCCGACTCTGTGACGGATGTCCGATTCGAGTAGAATGAACCCAGATCTTCTACGCGTTCTCGAAGACTTGGAGCGATATGCCCAGTCACTCAAGGACAACGACGTCGCACTGAACAACATTCGAGAGACTCGCACGAATCTTCAGAGACTGGTCGACAGGATGGATGCCCTTGAGTCGGGCTTTGATAGGATTGCCGAACGGTCGTGTACGTCACCAAATACTACTTCCGCTCGCGGTGAATTAGCTAACAACACACAGTACTCTCGTCATCGCGATTGGCATTATCACGGAGACGTTGTAGGTAGTCTGTCGTTATCTGAGAGGCCTTTTAAACTGATGTCACCTTCCGTAGTATCAGACGCAGATGAACAAGCTTTCCAAGAACTCGCCGAGAATCTACGGAATCTTGAAGGAAAGAAAGCTGACAGCGAGGCAGTGTTTAACGAAGAACGACGTGCTTTGAAAGCTGAAATCGACCATCTCAAAGAGCAGCTTCGGTCCGCTAGCTCCGAACATGATCAAACAGAGCAGTTCGAACGAGAGTTACGCCAAGCTCGCGCACAAATAGACAGTGAGGTCACAGCGCGGCGTATTATAGACGATAGGCATCAAGATCTTCTCTCGAACGTCGAACGGCAACGGCAAGAGCTAAGCGACGCCCTCGCGGAGGCGACAAGCCAGACTAAAGTTGCGGAGGTTCTCCGGCAACAGTTGGCTCAGGCCCGTGAGGAAGCCGAAGAGATTCGGGCTTTGGAGGCGCGAAATGCCGCGAAAATTGCAAAGCTTCTTGAAGACCAGGACGAAACTCTAAGAAATCTCGGACAGGCGCGGGCTCGAGGAGAAAATCTAGAAGCTCAGGTCGACACCATGTGCAAGGAACGAGCCGAGATGAAATCTGCTTTGAAAGACGCTAGCGAAGAGAAGGACAGGCTGTTGCGCGCTCAAGCGAGCGAGCACGATCGGCAACTGCGTGACTATGTCGCCTGAAGCAGACGGAGATCGAGCTGTGCTAGAGCACCAGTTCTTCGAGCTACGAGCAGAGGTGGAAGATTTGGAACGCCAACTGAAGGAGGCAACGGCTCAAATCGAAATGAAGGAGACCGATTCAGTTCGTCTCAGGGAGGAGCTCCAACGCTTTGAGCGTGAGCTGCGGGATGCGCGAAATGTAGAGGGTGTGCTTCGAGAAGACATTCGAACTGGCCGCGTCTCGCAATCCGAATTTGAGCAAAAGGTGGAGGCGGCCGAACGGCTCATCGCGCAGCTATTGGAGACCTCTATCGCTTACCGCACGGCTCACTTCAAAGCACTAACTGTCGCCCAGGCGGCTATTTCCCATCCCTCGATGTCCAAATCGATAGGCCAACTAACTGACTCTCACATCTTTCCGACAAGTGTCAGGCACGGGTCCACCAGCCCACATGATGAACCACCCCCCATTGATCCTTCCGATCCTGCCAGTGCCATCGAGATCCTGCGCTCTTTCGACCACGACCATTTTCTAGAGATTGTGTCGAAGACGGGCTCAACCATTCGCAAGTGGCAAAAACAATGCAAGGAGTATCGGGAGCGTGCCAAGGGGAAGATCTCCTTCCGTAACTTTGCCAAGGGTGATCTTGCGCTCTTCTTGCCAACGCGTAACTCAGTTTCGAAGCCGTGGGCTGCGTTCAATGGTATCTACCCCGATTCTACCGTGCTTCTCTTTCGCCATATCATACTGACTTTGACCGGCCAGTCTCTTTCCCACACTATTTCCTTCAGGCAACTGGACACCTCGCGGAGCAACTGAAGACGCGCGAGTGGATAGTCGCAAGGATCACGTCTATAACCGAGCGAGTGGTTGATCCGAAAGTCTGTTTGTTCGAACGATCATTTCGAATCTATCGTTGACATTATTTCCGCAGGATCCCAGCAGTAACCCATATGGCCTTGGCGACGGCGTGAAGTATTACATGTTAGAGGTCGAGGACTGGACGCAGCCGGGTACCACGAAACGCCGGCAGACTTCCAAGAAGACGTCGGTGGTGGTTGAACCGAAAGAAGAGCCTCCCGTTCCTCTGTCGGCGCCGCCCGAGAACGAAGTTGAGGAAGAGACGTTTCATCCGGCACGCGCACCCAATTCTCGGCACTTCCCTGCCGCGCGTTTGGGGTCGAACTTGACGACGCCAGTTGCTGGCCCGTCTTCTCTCTCGCGGCTCTTGGCCCAGGCACCAGTGGTACCTGAGCTACCACCACTTGAGCTACCACC
Source organism: Lactarius sanguifluus (assembly GCA_021527775.1). Classification (NCBI taxonomy): domain Eukaryota; kingdom Fungi; phylum Basidiomycota; class Agaricomycetes; order Russulales; family Russulaceae; genus Lactarius; species Lactarius sanguifluus. The sequence continues at coordinate 68,518 of JAKEYF010000048.1, read as the reverse complement.
ACTCGACCAAACTCCCCACCTGCCGTCTCCAGTGCCTTCTCCTACCCGTACACCCTCACCACAGCCCCCAGCACCATTTCCAACGACGACCTTGCCCGTAACTACGGCACCCGGGCGACCACACTCTTCGCCCCTGCGCCCGGGCTCCCGGGCCTCGCGGCTGTCGACATCCTCTCGATATTCTACACCACGGCTCCCTGCGTTCGGCGGCGCAGGCGGAAGCCCTGCCAAGGCAATTCCGACTACCGCAATTACCGCCCCGCCTGCCATGGAGGATCTAGGTACAGGCACATTCGGGTCTCCCACGAAGACGGCGCCGCAGCCTGTAGAGTCTGCGGGCGAGGGGATGGCGAGTTTGTTGGCGCGGCGACGGACAACGTCGTTTCATTTGCCTGCCTCCGGCTCGCCGCTCACTGCCCCCGTACCCCGACAAACGGCTGGTCCAGCGGGCGCGTTCGCCAACCTCGCCAGCTGGGGCACGTCGTTCTCGCGCCGCCGTAAGGCGATCCCCATGTCCTGCCCAAGCGTCCGCTACGGCACAGGGGGGCGCCAAACAGGATGCCGTGTCTGAGTCAGGGCACACTGACGCCCAACAAATCCTTCAGCGATTTTAAAAAGGGCTCGTTTGCTTTTTCACGAGCTTCCGGCCACCGAGCCCACTTGCTAATGCGAATCAGGGAGTGCAGGCATGTTGGGTTGGGCTAGGGGTCCCTATGTTTAGGAGTTACAAACACGGGACACGAAGGAACCACGCCTATCATCCCTTTGATATTATGATTACAACGTTGTCTTAATCGAGTTTATTACTCTCTGCCCAACGACCGTGTCGCTGTGTGTGGTGGTGGTAGTGCGAACGCCAGCAGACGTCGGAGGCGAGAATATATGTACGGGACGCGACGTATGAGAAACCGTATGTGGGACTAAAAATATCCAGCAAAAGGAGTGGGTAGACGATAAGTCTTTGTAACCACGGCCCATATCATATACCAAAGACGTGGTAACTTACAAGAACACACGCCTACTGTACGTATTGGTTCCGGTCCTTTGTTCTTTCCATAGGCTATCAAGCGGTTTTGTTTAAGTATAGGAGTAGATGTGGAACCTCTGAGCGGACACGCACGATTATAATGCAGGAGCTTCTCAATGAGGTCTACATGAGTGAGGACCATGCGTCTGCAGCAATATCTTTTGAGTTGAAGTTCGTCGAGAGCATCCCTGGGAAAAGTAAAGTGGGTGAGAGGGCTTTGCTACGACGACGGGGAGAAGGGACGGACCCTTCACTCATGTCTTTCGCGAGGAGTTCGAGGTACGCGTTCCATTTATCGCCGATGACTTTTCCGCACGAGAAGCAGCGCACAGGAATGATCTGAAGCAGAGTCGCGTAATGGAGCCAAGTCGTCGATTGCAGATGCGGAACATACATACCATTTTGCTAGCTGACTGACAGACTGCTGCAAACGCGCGGATGCTAGCAAATGAACACCACCTCTGCATTGATTACGTAATGAACATATATCCGGACTCTGTAAATCTGGTGTAAATCCCCTGAGCGAGCAGCGGCCGTTGGCGGACTTGTTCCGCGCAACAGCGCGACTCGAAGTGGACCCGCAGTCTGTGCTGTTGGGAGTACCCTTTCCCCCTGTCACTTCAGACAAGACCCTGTCACAACTCTTATCGCGCCTGGGAGTATTTTACATTATGGATTGTATTATTCCCCTTTACAAACCACTTCCTCTGATTTATATTCAGTTCACTGTGACCTGCAGAGATATTTAATGGTCGGTCATTGATAGGCAAGGCGCAGTCCTACTTCATGAAAGGTTCACATAGAAGAGGGCCAGATGCCCTACACATTGACACACGCCTCACTTATTAGGGAGACAACTTGGAACCACTCCGACGACTCCGCATTCTGAAACATGATTGGTCAGGTCTTGTTTTGTATTACATTGTAAGACGCTTGCAGTGTGAATACAACGCTGAAGACCAAGAAGCCGCTCATCTGAGGAACTGCTCCGGAGTCACCGGTTGATGGGCACTGCACGCGTCCTGGACGTACCGTCAGGAGTTGGTACTCTCTAGGCGTTATGAACCCTACAGCCCTACAGTGGTTCCAGTCAAGTCTTGTGCGTGTTTCGGGCGAGTAGAGCACATGTGTACATCACAGCCATAATATGGTGCTGGGATCGAAGAATCTGCTTCACACCATAGTCTGTGCCTACCTCCTTCCTGGAGTGTATTGTAACAGGTTCGTCATGCGGCATCGTAGGTGTGGATACCGATGGATTTAGTGTGCGAGGGGTTGGCGAGAACGGGGGCGGTGCACCTGGCAGAGTGACTCGTGTACGGCGTGCCACGCTCACATGTGCGAGCACGAGGACTCTCTGATACTGGGCACGGAAAGACTCGCAAGGCCAATCAAAACCAACAAGTCCTATTAGCGCCAAAATTATTCGGGCTTGTAGGATGGGATGATGATCGACACAGCTAACCTTGGTCGTTTCTTGTATGACGTAAGAAGCGCACTGCTTCCGCGGTCTCCGTTCCAGGTGGTCCCAAAACTGATTGGCCTGATCGGCTGTGATTGGCAAGTACGGGACAGGCGGTTCTTGCGACTGACATGCTTTGTCTGCCTGAGGGCTGCCGCGCGACATTGCTGTACCCTACAGGCTAATAGTATGCCTTGCGTATCGGCTGGTGTTTTTGTTTCGTAAACTTGAACTAACCGTGACAGTTGGGGCTCTAGTAGCTCAGGCTGGCGCTCTACTATGATACGCCTCAATGTCCGATCACGGCGTGTCTCTCTCTCGTTGTTCTTTTCACTATCTCTTGCACGGCACTTCTGGGCTTGCACAAGTTGCGCAGTCGATCTCCAACAGTCGGCGGGACTCTGAACGCATTTACTTCGCTCCTCGTAACTTGAAATCCTACTGCATAGGAGGCCTGCATTGCACTTTATCTTGTGATATACTTCTTGACTAGCGCGGTGCAGACTCGGATGTTCATTGGTCGCTGTCGTAACCCTGCAGCAAGGGTCTCGAAGCAAAATCTACGAATGATGACTCGCGGCATATCCGTTACCGCAGGCTATGAGGGCCTCGCTGTTCCCATATGTGAGGCTGTTCTCTATTACATGTCCTTCTAGCTCCTGCTTGACAGCGCCAGGCGGAACCTTCCCTGTTCATAATGAAATACACGCATCATCGGTCATCCCGCTTCCATTTCGGACAGAACCATTCTAGCGCAATATCATTCGGACAACCGCGGGCGACAGTTTTCTACTTGTGTTTCGCTGAACATAGTCCGAGCCTTTGCCCATACTCATATTTCGCTGTGCTCTCCGGCCACTGCTATTTCAATGCCTCCATTAGACAGCTTTCGTACTCTTACCAACAAAAAAAAGTTGGTACCTCCGTGGATCCTATGTTGCGCCATCGTTGCTGCGACCGTGGTCTGCGTTAGCATCATCGTCGGGTGGCAACTACGCATTCCAGACCTCGAGGGTTCGTCCGCGCGTCCCCCTGCGGCGCGGAACATATTATTCGAACTGAACCTGGTTGGCGTGGACCCTCTGCAAAATATCATCGCGCTCGACTGGCGGATCATCGGGGATGACTGCAACGATAGCGGTGCTGCATGCCCTGCGGTCAACATATATGTCAATCCGTGAGCATTTATCCGGAATTGTCCTTAAGCGTTTCCTCACTCAGAACGTGCAGCGACGAGTTTCTAAATGCTGGGGGGTCGGCGACCCCTTCAGATAATGGCGCCTCTCGGCCGGCCTTTCAACACAACCCCACGACTCTTTCGCTAAGCCCCCGACCGGTATTTCGCACGCAGCTAGACTTGCGTTCATACCCACTTCCGAACCGCCTAAATCTCGTCGACTACCCTTTCGACAAGTAAGTGCACAAGATTTTAAACTATAGTAATCTCAGTTATCACCGCCTTAGGTACTCGGCTTCTGTGTCTATTTTTGCGCGGACGAACGACACCGGGGGGGCTGTCGGAGCTTGGATCTATAACGTTACGGGTGCTGCATTGTGAGTACACGCTACCGATGGTTCTAGTGCGGCGCCCCTCAATAGTTCATCTCCTGGCCCACAAGTGGATTTGCCACGACATTAGGTGGGATCGACGTAGATGCCAACACTGTAACGTCGGTGGACTTGCGCGTCAACCGAGCCTTGTCCGTCAAACTCTATGTCATCACGATCATTTTTGGGATGTGTAAGACCTTTTTTTTCGCGAATTCCTTAGCGCCCACCTCTGACGCGTAGGTGCTCCTTTCTAGGGCTGATCAGTCTCGCCCTGATGGCCGCTACGATCAAAGCTCTGGTCTTTCGCCACAAGATCGAGACCGCGGTCTTGGTCCTTCCGGTTGCAACCATGATTGCCTTTGCTCAACTGCGCGGATCCATGCCGAATGCGCCAGCAGGATTTGGTAGGTTGCTTTCCTGTCGTTTTGTCCATCCTCTGGCATTGACGAGAGCCTGTTTTTGAAAAGGTACCAATATAGGTTAGCAAGTATTTTAGCATTTAAAAAAAAAGGAATGAGGCTTACCCTCTTATGGCGAACAGACCTCATGGGCTCATTGCCAACCTATGTGTGCTTAGTATTCACGGTGAGCAGCGGGACAACTTTTGTTGTTTCTACATGTCACTGATTTCCACGATTAGACAGTCTGCGGTCTTGCATACTGTCTATCGGATCCCACTCCAAGACCTGCTAAACAGTTTGGAGATCTTGCTGCTTAGGCTCTGTTTCATATGGTATCGTTCGATTGCCGTGGCGGCACCGGCCATATATTGACTTATGTGCACCCACCAAGACTCATGTGTCCCATACCTAGCATAAACGTATTGACAGGTCATATATCCACTAATTATATTACTTAGAACGACTCATTCCGGTTGTCCCTTAGTTGTGGTCTCTTTCCGAGGGGCACAGGGTTGCAGAAGAGGGTTTAACGTACTTACAATATTACGCAGTAAAGATCACAGATAGAATGGAATCCCATAGACTACAGGAGCTGCACCAGTAAGGTACTTCAGTTTGCAAGCCCCTCTCGCCTCTGCAAGGGCTTTAACTATGGAAGTTCCGGGTGTTTCAGTCCTGTCGTCAGGCTTCTTTCGAAGTGCTTCTGGCGTGAGGTGCAGGTGATCAAAGACGGCTTGCGTGAGCTTGTCAATGTCGCGATCGGTCACATCCCAAAGGTTCGCTATCAAAGTCGGGCTGCAGTCGTCCATTTTGTAAGAATGGAGGGGAAGACCGAATGAGAAAATATCACATTACCATCCTGCAAGCATGTAGTTGTATGGTGTCCCGATGCGGTCAAATTCACCCATGTCCCGCAACAAGCCTGAGGAACAGCCCCAGAGCATGGTGGCCGCACATCGAGGTAAGTGCCGGATCTTGTGAGATCGTATATACTGCTCCCCGCCTCCATGACCGAAATAACTGAAAGAAGCACGTTAGAATGCGCCACGCAACCAGCCAAGGGATGGATATACATGAGCAGCTCGTTCTTCGCAAGAGCGTGTGTGAACTCTTGTTCACTGGGCGTGCGACCGATGATGCCGTCCCATCCGACCCCTTGCATGCTTCTCAACCAGGGGGAGAAACGACGCTCGGTACTCTCGAGATCCCCACTAGGGTTCAGGATGTAGTATGTACTCGACAAGACGAGCCGGGTACGTCCTTCGTACTGTCCCGAGTCTTGGCCTGTTGCTGTTGACTGGTCGCGGCGCCGAGCAAACTCGAGCCGGTCCACAAGAAAGTCGATGTTCGGGACCCGGCTAACGCTCCTTCCCAGGAGAATAGGGAGGGACTCCCATGGGATTTCTTGAAGATTCCTATTTAGCACCAGGAACACGTGTTCGTCTTCTTGCAAACTAGCGCGGCCGCGCACCCTTGCTGCGTGTTCTTCCAGTGCCGTGCGCAGTTCAACCACGACGTGATCGACGTCCACCTCCGCAATGGCAACCTGCACGCCATGGAACTGGTACAAATCGAGGATAAAGTAGACGAGGTCTTCTAGTTCTTCGTCCTTGCATTTAGGTGACAGACGAGAAAAACACTCTAGCAAGGAGTCATCCAGATGCATCCGAGTGCTTTGCTTCATTCCCTGGGCCCCGATAATCTGCTCAAAGATCCTGTCCAGACGGCTCCGGAAAGCCGACATGGCTCCCTCAGGGACCGACTCTTGAGCGCTGAGTATCGTCTACGCCAGATCAGCATCAGCATCAAACCAGACAAATGAGTAGATAAATTCACTTTGAAGGCGCCAAACCAGCAGAATTCGATGCTATCTAACAGTTCCTTTAACCTCTTGTCCAATGCCATGCGCTCAGCCCACCAAGCTGCGCGGGCACTTCGATCTTGCCCCTTGACGTTAATCGCGTTCTTCGTGCCTTCGTCACTCAGACGTATAATCTCCCGAAGCTCTGCAGTCGCATCTTCGAACGTGAGATGTTCGTCATCCTCTGTTTCTCTGCGTCCCTTCAGCGGCAACGAGAAGACGAGGGGTTGTTGGCCAGCACGCTGTCGACAAACAAACATCGTGTTCTGGTCCTCAGTCACGTAGATATGTACGACTGTCCAGTTCGCTGGGAGGTCGTCCACCTTCGACTGGGTAAGGTCGGATGAGCTAAATGGCAGCTGCTGGTATTTCTCGCGAATATATTCCCAGTAGCCGCTTAGCAACAGGTCCTCAGATTGCACGTCTCTGTCGTCGTCGGAGTCAAATAGTGATGATGGTGACCCGCTCTTCCTAGATCGCAAATTGAATAGTGGCTCGTCATCGGTTGTCAGAAGGGGCCAATGGAGATCGTCCCGAGTTTTGGAAGGAAGTTTGTGTGCAATAACGTCCACCATCTCCCGCATCAACGTGACGTTGGCACTTGAATCTGAATCCGGAACAAGGTCAAGCCGACGAAGGATAATGACAGGAAACTTGACTGACCTATCAGGTTTGCAACGAGGAGAGCGCTGTCGTTTGCTCCCAACGATGATTGAAATGAACGAATGAGTGCCAATGAACCCGCTGCTTCCCGAACCCGGGGTACGCTTCCGCGTCGTGAAGTAGACATGAGGTCCGAATGGAAGAGCTTTTCTGCTTCTGTCAATACCCGCGTAATCACTTGGGCTGATGTTGTCAGCAGAGATTTATCTCCGGACATTCCCATTGGGAGCGATAGAACTGATGATGGTCTTCAGTCAAGGTGCTATGTTCGCATGAAAGACAGCGCACCCGACTCTCTGATGCTACTGAGAAACATGTCCCCACGGAAGTGGTCATACACGTCATGGAGCGTCAACTTTGCCAGTAATGACCGCTCCTCCGCCTGGGCCAATATGTCAGCACAAAATGGCTCTTATCTCAACCGAATGACACACACCTGTATGTCTGCTAATGGCGCCAAGTGAGACAACTTTTGCAACAAGCTCTCGTATTCGTCCCCAATATCGTTGCGCAACAGCCAGACTAAGGAAAAAAAATAAGAAAAACACCACCGGATTTAATTGGAGTGTGAATGCCCACTGTGTTGCCTCAGAACTGAGGAGAAAAGAGCAGGGACTGGTGGCTCCAAGCCCCCCGTTGACTTGAGAGGGCTAGGCGACGCAATGCTTGATCGTCTAGAGAATTGTAAGTTCAGGTCGACCCTCAGAGGAAGAGAATCTTTGCCTAGGAAGAGGTCTGAGCCCTGAGAACGTCTTATCCAGCTCTTCTAACATCTTCAAGGCCTCTGCATACTGCAGCCGAGCGTCTTTGTCCTGTAGCAAGAGCTCATTGTACTCTCCACGTAGCTTGTGCAACCCGGCGGCGTCAGGACTCGTCATGCCATTGAGGACATCGGTTGCCGCATGTAGCGTTGTAAGTGCGGTATCAAGTTGTCTGAGCTGAAGTTGAAGTTCAACTTGCAGAGCGAGAGCCCGTCCGAGCATGGCTGGGGCGTTCATCGATCTGGCAAATCGTTCAGACTCTCGTATGAAATACTCAGCCTCTCGGACCGATCCACGTCGGAAATAGACGTTTGCGATGGATAGAGTCGTCTCGAACATACCCTCGGCGATTTGCCATTCTAGGCCGTTCGTGGACGCGCGAGCATGATGTAGTTTAGGGTTAGAACTAGCGGAAGAGGGATTGTCATCTCTCGCCGGCGAGGCCTTTTCGAGGTCTGAAGACACATCGAAAGGATTGGATAAGGCGGAGGTACCGTGCGAAGGGACTTCATGAGGGCTAAGGTGAGACAACGCATTGGCAGCACGGTTCCATAATCGATTCGCCTGGAGAAGGCCCGTAAGAGCCATGGTAGGATCATCCTGAATTTCGTCAACAAAGCGTTCGACACCAGATGGGAGGAGTTCACCTCAGCCAGTTTAATCTCGGCAAATACGGTCGCAGCCAGCGCAATCCGTCGGAGGCGGTTCACATGGGAGTGCACGCGATCTGCCGTTGAAGACTCCTTCTCGTTCGTAGGCAAGCTTTCCGACAATTGTAGAGCTTCGGTATATAATGCGATGCTAATTACGAAGTTAGAGTGCGGTAGATGATAGAAACAGTTGAGCTACCCTTGATCCACGTCGCCAATCTTAATCAACGATTCCGCATGATGCAAGAGCAGAACAACTCTGGTCTCGTTGGATACTGTCTGGACGTGAGTAGAACTCAGGCTGCGCTTGTAGACGAGCCCAGCATCCCTCAATTTCCCCAGTTTTACGTATTCGTGTGCCAGCTGAACAGACAACTGAACAAACTCTTCGTCGCGCGCTTCAACATTGTCCACGCCAGGAGCCACCAACACAGCTCACCTTCGTGTTGACCGATCAAGGGGTGCTCGCAGACCTGTCTTGCGAGGTGCAAGAACTCGAGCTTGAGGACAATGTGCCCGACGAAGCCTACAAGATTGATGGTCATATCTAGACGAGAAAGCGATTATCAATTGGAATGAGGCCCAAGGAGGAGCAATAACATACTCATAAGTGATATGAGTCGACGCGAATTCTTATGAGTGAGAATGAGGTCCTCCTTTGCATTCATCTTGGCTGGCGACTCTTCCGTTTGAGACACATGTGACCCTAATACACTCGTTAGAGACGACGACAAGCGTCGAACTGAAGTCCTACCTCTTCGGCGTTTAGGCGTGGCGGGTGGTAACTTCAAAGTCTTGGACCTACGTGTAGTTGAGGCGACGGCCCGGGCAGAAGCCGTCTTTCCTCTTGCTTTGCGAGCAGCGCTGACTTGTTTGATAGAACTCTTCGCCTCGGCATTTCCCGCAGTATTTCCGTGGATCCACGTCCTGAGAATTCGACAGGCTTCCTGGACATGGTGAGTAATGACCGTGAATTGTTGGGGATGGACTTGGCGATGTGCATGTAGGGCAAGCCACATATGCATTTCTGCACTGTGTAGACCACGCAAATGTAACATTGCGGCATCAAGTCCAACTTTCTGTAATCAGGCTTGTCAAACGGGAGACCTTGACGGGCGGTGAGCTAGACGTACTTCCTGACTCAGAAGTCCTTCAATTTCCTTGGCAGATTCGGACAGGCGCAGGTCCCCATCAACCACGCCACCATAGTAGGTAAGCCCCAAGGTCTTCAACATGACGACTGCACGCCGAATTGGTCGATTGACCGAGTCGTACGTCGAAATGCAGTCAGATAGGAGTCCCATTACCACACTTTGCACCTCAGGTTTCCAGAGGTTCTCACTCAAACTTTCCGCTTGTCGTTCGAGAATGGCTCCGACAACGCAGCGACGCTCCTCTTCGAGATCAGTAGCGCCGTCAATAGATAGAGAGCTTATTAGCTGCTTGAGCGAAATCTGTGTTGGTTGGCGAAGGAGTTCGCAGGCGGCCATATAGGTGACACGATCTACGATGACCGCGGCTTGCTTGAGTGATGGAGACGCCCCGAATGCACCCTCAGGCCCTATCGTGCGGACCAACTCTACAAACGTATGCGGAAATACATACGAACCGAGACACTGTCTGAAAGCATCGTAAGCGCCCTGGAGCAGGTCGGTTTTCAGTCACTCAGCCAAGATGCAAGGACAGCATTGGGCTTACTTGTCTGTCACCAATTTTCGAATAGCAGACACCCAACAACTCCCATCTTCGGGACAGGTGACCGTGTAGGTTTGCCCAGCCTTCAGTCTCTTTGCTGCTTGCCGTTTTTCGCGGCTCCTGGGCATCACCCAGAATCTTTTCAGTGTAATTTCCATGAAGTTGCAGCGCAAGACGTCCTACGTGACACCCTTGACGAAGGAAACGAATAGCTGTTCCATATGTTCCAGCTTGGTAGAGAGTCGCCCCAAGGGAGTGGAAAGCACCAGATAGGCAACGGATGAAGTTAGCAAAGGTTCCTTCACTCGTCAAGGGGGGAGTCGAAATCGCGCGATGGTATTCGTGGTTGTCGTTATCAAGCTGAAGACCGAGTAAACAAGCTGCCCTGACAAGGAGATCGTATGCAGTGTCAGTTAGGACGGGATTGTTTGGAGCAAGAGTAGTCCGCGCTAGCACAAATAACAGATCAAGCAAGGAGGCGTAGTCATCCGGAACAGATCTCTAAAAGTAGCAGAAAACAGTGAGATAGGAACAGTGGCGTGACCATGTTACTGGTACTCACTGTGCGCAGCAAAGTCTCCAGGGTAGTGGCGATGTCCATTAATAACGCTTGCACGGCGCTGAAGATCCCATGGTCCGGTGATTTTACATCATCCGGAGAATCGATTATTTTCACAGCCGCCCGTCTGAGCCGATCCAGAGCGCGTCTCATCTTGGCCTCCGCTTGGAGATAGTCGTCCTCGGGCGCTGAAACAGGAGATAGAGCCCGAGCTTCTCGAACGTGATCATTGGTCTCCCGAATGCCGCTCAATGCGTCGACTTCTGTACCTGGTGAAATTAAGACAATAATTCATCCAAAAGCCATATAATATGGCGCACCATCGCATCGACCCATGTTAGTTAAAAGTGTCGTGGCACGAGCAAATGATGCGCACAACTTCGTGATGTGAGCCACGCTGGATGGTTCGCTTTCTTCGGAATTTTTTCGCAGGTATCCACCAGCGTGCCCCCGCTTCTCGGTCTTGCCACCATCATCTAAATTCAACTTCGCCAAGGCATTCAACAATTTCTCTTCATCACAATTCGCGAGCGATGCCGAGGGCGGTGATTGCACTAATGCGATCACCTTGTTCAACGCGGTAACATCGTCCGCCTAGAAAAGTTGAGTGGCAGAGTAGGACGTAGTTATATCCAAACTTACCGACTTTGAAAACCCGATCCAGGAGTCGCAGAACGCAACGAATGCTTTCCCACGAAGAAACTCATCTCTATTTTCCCGTTCTTCGACGAGCGCAAGCAGTTCCGAAAATGCGGAAGTAACAAGTTGACACAGTTTACGTTCCTCTTCCTTGTTTTTCGGATTAGCGATCTTCGCGAACGACGCAGCGGATTTGACAACTTGATCCCAGAATACTTTGGGACCAACTGTCGAACCACTTGTGCGTAACAAGCACATGAGAGCGTAATTCCTGATGCGAAACAGATGTTCGGAGGACGCTGGTTGCTTGTTCGATATTGAGGTCAAGGAAGTGTATGCTCGCGTCAGCAGGATGTCGCATTGCTTCGCAGGAAGTTGTACGCAAAGAGGTGTCCATCCCAAGAGACTCGGAGAATCGTGCAAGGTCCCGGCAAGTAAGGCCAAAGTTTCGGGCTGAGGATGCTTGAGAGATGTCGAGTTCAACCGATGAGATAATGCAATGAGACTGTGCGATAAATATGTTAACATGAGGAAGAGGAGAGTGGCGTCCAAGGGTTTCGATGGCATAGGCAAGGTGATAATCGCGATAAGATCTCGAGGCGACGACGTCTTGGAACTGCGACTGCTAAGAGTTGCCACGGTATCGGAGTTCACGAGCGCGACGAGTGGCCCATGCATATCTACAAGCACGTCCAATGCGTGTGCGTACTTCAAGAATAAGCCGAGGACACCGTCCGACGACGAATTAGCACGTACCATGTCTAGACTGAGGAGTTTTCCCGCAACCGTGACTGCCGCCCTTTCGACGTCGACATCTCCGGGAGATATTGCACGCAAGTCTTCTAACGCAGCTCGTGCAGAGGTAGCCAGGCCAAATGCCTCGTGTGTATTTGCAACAACCTTCTTTACTGGGGGGTCCTCGCTGGGAGCTTTCCAGCCAGTCTTCATCACCGTAGAAAGGCTCTGCGAAACACCATTCACGGTGCGCATCGCGAGTATCCTTTTTTCTGGCGTCGGTACAGGTGTGACGCCATTACGGGTACTCTTCGCTTTGGAGATGATCAGGGTTGATGCGAGCTTATGAGAAATTTCCTCCGTAGAAACAGTTGGAACCTTTCCCTTGACAGTCGACTTCTTTTCAGACGCAACAGGAGGACGCCTCGTTTTCGGTTTTGTCGCCATGGCTAGATAATTGGGGGAGTTCAAGCAGCACAAAGGTGAGTTTACTACAAACTGCACGCGTCTCGCAACGATCACGTGGTCGCTTCTGGGGCGTGTTGAGGAACAACCAACGGCGCTTTATTCATCAGTTGTTTCCTTCTCTCCAAGCGTCATCTCATCAAAGTTCTCTAACAACTCCTCCAGCTTCACCTCCGGGAAATCTACTTCTTCCTCCTCTTCTTCCACTGCCTTCGAAACGGGTGCCGGACTAGGCGCGGGCGCTTCATCCACGTCCATCCCAGACTGCGTCTTCCGTGCTGTTCCTTCGCCGCTCCGGGGTCCTGGTTTCGTTCCGTCTGCTTTGTAGAGATTGACTGCGGCTCGCATCTCTGGGTCTTCCTCGAGATCGCGCAAGAACAGTTCATAGTCCTCTGCGACCTTTTTCTGATCGCGACCACCCATGCGGCCCACTGCGCCGCGCCCGCCGCCCGTTTCGCCCTCCTCGCCTTCTTCTTTAGCCATACTCCGCAGTCGCCAGCTTCGTGATTTGGTCTTCTTGCGGCGATTTGGGTATGCCTTCCTTACCAAGACGACATCGGGAACACGGTCCTGGGTTAGACTGGCGAAGTCATCCGAGTTGAAATTGGAGTTGCTCAGGTGATAGCCCATAACCGCATCGCCGGGCTGAAGGATTCCACCGAGGTGCGTCCGTGTGTGGAAGATCTGGTTCGTGGATGATGCGGTTTCATAGTCCATCATGCGGTCGTCCTCGTACACCTTTGTCGAGCGAAATGCGCCGGACAACGCTACTTGTGCATCCGCCATGACCCATTTACCATGCGTACGACCAGAAGGCTCGATATCCAGTACAGTGAATTCAACGAGATCCGAAATACTCGCAAGAGGATCGAACGGCGCTCGCCAGTACGTGGAGCTAATAAGCTCACATGATCGTAAGGTCGAGGGATGAAGGAAATGGAGTGAATTTCCGACCCGGGTACAAATGGTCAGAGGGTCAATGTTCCCTAGCTGCCGCGCCAACTTTGGTGGTAAGCAAACCAAGTCGTCTTTGCATATGGGAACAATCTCGACGGAATACGTGAACTTGAAGTTAGCCGTATTTGAATGCGTGTCTGCGGAAAGCAGGCGCTCCGACGTTTTTGATCTAGATCCGATGAGTGCCGGACCACGATCGACGGGGGCGATGCTCACCGAATGGGTACGACACTAGATAAAAACTCCACCATTTTGATCGCATGACTCCGCTGGCTATAGAAGAAATCTAGACCGTCCCTCACTTCCTTCAGGGAAATCGTGTCCTTTTGCGCCCCATGCTTTAGGATAAGCTGCTCGAGGTACAAAAACGTGCGCTTATGCGGAACCTTCTGCCGAACTTGGACAAGGGCTTTCCAAGTATTCTTTGCGGCCAGTTTTGTACAATCGGGACATTGCCCATGCTGAATTAAGTATTCGATCTCAAATACTTGCTCCAAAATTGTCGATGTCAACACCTGCCGTTTCGATAAGTGCCCTGACACAACTCGGCCGATTGAGGGCAACAAACCTCTTTTTGGATCGTCAGCGATACCCGCAATCGCTTCGAGTGAGGCTCAGTCCAAATAAAGTGCGCGTCCGTCAGCCGCACGCGGTTCAATCCCTTGAGCTTCTTTAGGCAGATGGCAAGAAGTTCTTGGGATTCCGGCCGCGCAATCATCCATTGCGCAGGGGGAGAAAGGAAACGCTCGCAGTTTCGACAGTACGATACTGACGCTGTGAGAAGGAGCTCATTGAACACACTATACTCATCCAGAAGGACTTGGTAACGCACCTTGCTTTGGGATGCCCTCAGTGATGTCGACGCTTGGATGTCATGGATGAGTGAGAATCGCAATGAAATAGGTGATACATATTTACGTGTTTCTGAGGCAATTTATACACAGGTTTGCTGAGTTGGGGACAATAGGATCTCCTGGGTGGGCATTAGATACATGGACAACATTTCCTAGTTATCGACTCAACCGCAATCAGCACAAAGGACCCGATGTACAGCAGGAGCTGGTACAAATTCCATGAGAGTAGATTAGAGGAAGGCCGAGAGATAAAACAATTTGTCACTCGGTGTCTAAATCACGTTGGCCGTGTGACAATGATTCCTTACTGGATATTCGGATTTCGGAACCGGGATAAACTGAGTCATGATTCATATGGGGATGGGAATTGTTTACAGGCGGATGACAACGATAGGTAGGTGATGCCGACATATCATATGTAGATGTAGTAGATGCAGTTGGAACGATTCTCGATACATCCGCTGTGCCAGAAAAAGTCTAGTCTATACCACCGCCAATGAATGTGCCAGTGGAATATCTAGGTTAGTACAGTTGTACATGGTGTCGTAGACGTAGATGAGTCGTGAGGTTCCCTTTAGAGGACAAGGGTCCTTCTTATAGGTATAACATCCAAGAGACTCCCACCTGCTCGTCTGTGGTGGGAGACTGTGGCCCCAGTTTGAAATGCGATGTGAGTCCCACTGCGGATAACAGTGTCTACACCGAGGCGGGAGTAGAAGGGTACCGGGGCACTGCAGTGAGGGGAACGGCTACAGAGCTATTATGGTCATCGGTATCCCGAATTAGGCACAGGTTGATGGGAGGAACAGACTGGGAGCGCCCGACCGCAGATGCCGTCATCGGTCGCTCCTCTGGTACTGGTGGAAACAACGACAGACGGCGACGCTTGGTCGCCGGCTCCTTGACCATGGATCCTTAGAGGTGCCACATGTCCCAAGAATGAAAAATCTCACCTCGGAGATATGCCTATCTTCTCCGCTGAGTGGATGCTGCTCCTCCCGTCCGACAGCAGTGCTGCGAATAACGTCGTCGCGCCATATTTCGATTGAGACGGTGGGGTGGTCTGGAGAGAAGGCAACGGAGGGAGGAGCTTGTGCATCGCCAGGGTCGGAACACATTGTGAAGTCGAAACTTCCTTGCGCCGTACCCTCAGAGAACGAGTCCATGTCCTTGACCAGAGGCGCTGGCGGAGGCTGAATGGCTTCCGATTGTGGAATGGGGGTCCTCGTAATGGACCTGAGCTGGGGACGGAAGCTCACTGGCCTAGATGTCAGCTACCGCGCTCAAGAGTCCGACGACCGAGCCCGACGACCGAGATGACTCACTAATTGAGCATGGTGAAAACGGGGATACTTGGGGTCGGAAGAGACATGTCGATAGTGCTGGGTGTTTCATGGAAAAGGCCCAGAGCACCAGGCCCACTTACGACGTCGTCAGCGCGGACACGGCAGCGAATGTGAAGGAGACGACGAAACCTGGGACGTAGAGGTGCCTCAGGGAAGGGCACGACAAGTGGAAACTCTTCGAGCGGGTCGAGGAAGCAAGAACGAGGAGCGTTGAAGCGAGACATGGTGGTGGAACGGGTGAGGGGGTGGAAGATTAGAGAACGAGGGATCGGAGCAAAGGAAGGGGTGAAGGAACAGAAGGAAACTGTGATGGAGAATAGAAGTAAAAGTATTAAAGGATAAAAACAGCGGAGAAAGCCGCACTCGCCCAAGGCGAGTGGGGGGGGTGGGTGAAGCGGGTGTGTGGGGGATACCTTCCGATATAATTTGGGCATTTCTCATTTAAGGGACCCCGAGCGGGGCGCTTATTTGGGATCTGGATCCCGGGTCCGTAACGCGGTCACACGTAGTCCTTGCAACAAGAGAGGTCAATCCAATCCGCTACATAACACATGAGAAATGCGTACTTTGGTCGAAAAGGCAAGCCCCCCCCATATATTTCTTCCAAATCTGGATCATTCGCGAATGTTCTTCCCGTTTCTTCGAGGGGGAACAGCGTTTATCCCTTCCTGCCCCGCAGACTATACCGTCAAGCGCCTTGATGCGCCCCATTTCGAGGGTACTGTGAGAATGTCACAATATACACCGTGACGATCATGACTCGCCCCCCTCTCTTTGCATTTTCGAGGGTTGTCAAGGCCAATCAATTTGTCTTTCGAGGATCCAACTGTCTAATAGGAAGACCCAAGGAGTGTTGAGTGCTACGTATGGCGGTGCCAGGCTCTGTGTTTGGGTATATTATCCATTATAACTGTGACATACCGTGACAGCTCTGTGTTTACAAGGCTTTTGACTTTCATCTCTGGCTCTGCGCGACCCGTCAACAGCTTTGCAGGTACCTCGGGTACTGGTGATTGCATCGCATGGGCGTGGCAAGGCCCCCGGTTGGAGCCAGGTACGGAATTAATTGCCCGTTCACAGTTCCTACCCCGACCTGACCACCTCGGACTTGCCCGATTGGCCCGGTAACCTGGGTACTGGCGCTTCCCGATCTCTCTATTTTGGAAACTCTCATTAGAACTCTTGTTAGAACTCGTTTGCTGCACACACATATCCGTAATGCCCTCACAGGCCCCACAGTGTGCACATGCGCCCAGATAATTATATTACGCATGCTTACGAGCCGTTTCGGGCGTCAGCATCATCAGCTGACACTTATCACTGGCATTTGTCGAGAGCACCAAGCCAACTGCGGCCTGCGTGGAGTACATCATACCCATACCCGAGTTTGTTTCACAACAGTTCTATCGCAACTGGCACCAGCACTCGACCAGATGATTCCATTTTTGCCTACGCAGTCCGCTTGTTCTTCCGTCTTGGTCCCCCCACACCTTGCCGTATACATCGTTTCAGGTCGGCCCCAAGGCACGGGATGTGATTATTATGATAGTCACATCCAGCGTCTCTAGTAGTGGCGCCACAAAACCACGCAGAAACTTAATTTTTCTCTGTCCCATCGCTGCAACACGCAGCAATGGGAGAGGAGGGGATCGAGTCATCCCAAGTGCTGTATCTATGAGAGCTGTAAGTCCGGATCCGGTCCAGATGGTGCGAGGAATTCGTCCTGCTATCAAACGTGCTTAAACAAGTATTAAATGTAACCGCTTCAGTCAGAATCGCGGGACTTCGCTGATCGCCTGTACTGGCACCACTTGTAACAGTCGTGGGGCGTATATCGTGCGATGTATGGTATTCCGGGTAATGACGCAGCTGACCGAACGAATCTATTCCTAGGATCGGCATAAATGATAATATTTCCGAGTTACGCATCAATGGAACGTTGTCACTTCGGGGCCGTTACTATAAGAACGGTTTCCGGAGGGAGCTAAAACGCAGACTCTGCCATAGATTCCCGCCTTCAACGCGGCGTCCGAGTCCGAGCCCATCCAGCAGTCGAGTCAGTCAAATTGGTCGATGTGAGCTCTTTCCCGCAGGGGACCATTGACAACCTTCCCGGCGATCAAAACAAGTACGGTAACACTCAACAAATGGTGGGACGAGACGTGAGACACCGTGACCGATATTTGTTTTCATCAAGATGCCCTACTACTTCGCCCAGTGTTCAACTTGGTACTGTTGAGGTACGGATAGCTGGTATTATTCCAAGCACGCGATGGTACCCGTGGACAGCGCCAGGAACGGAGGCATAGGACCACGAAAATACATATGCGGTGCAATGAGAGACTCCCATGGACAGCCTGACTGGAATAACAACGAAGTACAGAGGGGCACGAAGACAGATAAATGAGGTTCCCAATGGGATACGCAAATCTGATATGAAGAAGGACCAGACGGCTACCTACAGCAATGAAGATCCTGTTGTCCGAGTACGCCGTGAGGGGAGACCAAAGGTGTATGTAAAAGGAAATAATATGCATGGGATCCCGAGCAGTGTAACTGGACTGGATGGCATGCGGCCCGCTAAGCACCCCCTCTGTGCCGAGGTTAGAGAACCAGTTTGAAGTTCAGACTGAGGTAGATTCGAACACAAGTCCACGCCTTGCGACCCAGTGTGGAGCGCGTTACAGAAACGCCACCGGAACAGAGAAAATTTGTTCGTATCTTACCGCGCATGGCCGATATTAGGCTCATCGATTACGGGAAGAACCAGCCGTTCCTGACACCTACTCTGTGGGTGCTATTAGTCGGTCCAGCCGCTCAGTAGTCCCAGTGCCGTAATGCGCGCTACCAGCGTCCTCAACTGAAGTTGTGTGAGCTCATATCGTGGGATCGCTAACGCTGCTTGATCGCGTTGTAAGTAGAACCCAATGATAAGCGTGAAGGTCATATGACGCGTCAGGATGGAGCTCCCAGGAATACGGGCAAGGCCCGGCGCGGTAGAAGGAACGTCTTTGCCTTCGCGCCCGTGTTGGTGAGCCACTGATCGACATTTTGGGCCTGGTTCGGGCCGCGTGGACGTCGCCGTTCCCGAAAAACCACACGTTAGAATGATTTCCAAACTTCAGCTGGCACATGTTCGTGCTTTGAATTTAGGCTCCCGCCATGTTGGTGGCTTGCATGACATCATTTCAACAAAGGACACACAGATACTGGCGCCAAAGATTCAGGAAGGAAGGAACCAATACGGATAAAGTGCTCGACTGCGCGGCGGCGTCACGTCTGCCAGTCGCTCGCCCGATACATCCGAATTAGGCACTGACGCCATTTCTCCAGGGGTGAGGACAGGCAATTCTGTCCACGTTGACCCAGGCTCCACTTTGATGTACCACCGTGCATGCTTTGGCATGCACACTTTCCCGAGCCCGAATAACCAGTCATGTGAGGTGACGATCACGTTGTTTCCTCGTCCTTACTGGTCCCAGTTCGGGAATGCCGTAAATATCTCTGGATATATATGTCATGTGCCTGAGCCACGGAGCGCTGGCCGAAGACGCACAGGTACTGACTGTGGAGCCAATCCGCTCAGGAGTGGAGTGCACGACAAAACGTCAGATAACACAGCAATCACAAGGGCGGGGAGATTAGCACAATTCCTAATCGATATTGGGATCGAACGTATTGAGTGGGGTTGCTTAATTGGAACAACTTGGGTGAAACGCGAAAGGAAAAAAATGACGAAGTCCTAGTATTCGGAGCGTTTATTCCATATGCTGCATTTTCATCGACACGCCCCATCGGCTCTGAAACACCACCCTACTCTGGTGGTGTGACTATGCGCAGATTAGACGGCTCTGTGTTAGACGCACGGGAGCGAGACAGGTGGAAAAGACCGTTTGTGGGTCTCTATTGGGGTCAAGTGGAGTACCGAGTGTATGCCTTATACTGTACCGAACCGTACCGTACCGTACCGGCCGTCAACGGCTTGGTCGACGGCGTTGAAGGTTGTGGGAATTATTTGTCAGGATTCGTCCTCCGGCTCGGGCCCACGCGCGACGTGTCCTTTGAATCATTTCTCCTCACTCAACGAATTTCCCTACCTCATCACCCTTGTCTACAATGAGTTTCGAGGACGTGGAGGAGCGAGATGGTGCGGTGCTTGCGATTTCATTGAGTTGGGTTATGTGGGTTGATATCTGTGCTTTCCTCAGGCGTTCGGCTTTCTTGGAATGTTTGGCCTTCATCACGCATCGAGGCGAATCGGACTGTAGTTCCAATCGCTGCTCTTTACATCCCATTAAAGCAGAGGGATGACCTCCCTCCCGTGCTTTATGAGCCCGTTACCTGCAAGTCGACTCCTTGCCGAGCCGTCTTGAACCCTTACTGGTACGTATCCCTCATATATGCGCCAAATATGCTCTTAATTTCATTCATAGCCAAATCGATATCCGAGGAAAGTTATGGATCTGTCCTTTCTGCCTCACGCGCAATGCGTTCCCTCCCCATTATAAGGACCTTTCCAGCACAAACCTTCCCGCTGAGCTCTTACCAAAATACACTACTATCGAGTATACGCTGAGCCGCCCAGCACAAGTACCTCCTATATTTCTTTTCGTAGTTGATACATGCCTCGATGCCGAGGATCTCAAGGCCCTTCGGGATGCCATTGTCGTCAGCTTGAGCCTTCTTCCACCATTTGCGCTAGTCGGGTTGGTCACTTTCGGGACTATGGTGTGTAGTTGTTTTCACGGCCTTACCTAACGCCGACCCACCTTATCCTAGGCCCAAGTACACGAAATCGGCTATGCAGAGTGTAGCAAGTCCTATGTTTTCCGTGGAGGAAAGGAGTATACTCCAAAGCAGATCCAAGACATGCTCGGTTTGAGTGCGCAGAATAGAGCAGCCCCCCGCCCTGGCCAGCCCTATGCCTCCGCAAGCCTTTGGCGCCGCCCGGTTCCTCCTCCCCGTCTCCCAATGTGAATTTCAGCTCACCGGTATCCTTGAGGCACTGACGCGCGATCCGTGGCCTGTTGCGAGTGACAAGCGCCCCCTTCGCTGCACCGGCGTTGCGCTGAGCGTTGCCGTTGGTCTCCTGGAGGTATGCATCACGCAACCTTGCCTCATATGTATTGGCTAATGAACGCTCGCACAGACGACTTTCCCCAATACTGGGGCTCGTATTATGGTTTTCGCTGGCGGTGCCGCGACCGAAGGGCCGGGAATGGTGGTCAGCAATGAACTCAAGGAGCCTATCCGGTCACATCACGATATTGATCGAGATAGCGTAAAACACTTTAAGCGAGCGACAAAGGTTGGTCTAGCCCTATTATACTCTTTTGTTTTAATGACATCGTGGCTGTGTAGTTCTACGAGGGCTTAGCGAAGCGCGCTTCAAACAACGGTCATGCCGTTGATCTCTTCGCTGGCTGTCTAGACCAAGTCGGTCTTCTAGAAATGAAAGCCTTGCCGAATTCTACCAATGGCGTTATCGTTCTGTCCGACTCGTTCGCAACGTCCATTTTCAAGCAGAGTTTCCTTCGCGTGTTCAATAAAGATGATCAGGGCAATTTGGCCATGGGTTTTAACGCCACCTTTGACGTTCAGGTTTGGATAGAACATTCGCTGCTGCACGTCCGCAGGCTAATGTCTCGATGCAGACCACGAAGGAGTTGAAGGTCTCAGGGCTTATTGGACATGCGATATCAACAGGGAAGAAATCCGCATGTGTCGGTGAGACAGAGATCGGTATTGGGCAGACTTCAGCCTGGAAGCTTAACACCCTCAATCCACACACTGCGAAGGCCGTCTACTTCGAAGTCGTCACACCCGCTGGGCAACCTCTGCAGCAAGGTTCTCGTGGCCTCATTCAATTTGTTACCCATTATCAGCACTCGACAGGGCAGATGCGGCTGCGCGTCACCACTATCGCGCGCAACTTTGCTGAAGCCGGTTCGCCCAGCATCGCCGCATCGTTCGATCAAGAGGCAGCAGCGGTGCTAATGGCACGCATCGCGGTATTCAAGGCAGAAATAGATGATTCTCCCGACGTGCTGCGTTGGCTTGACCGTATGCTCATTCGACTATGCCAGAAGTTTGCGGACTACAGGAAAGAGGACCCAACCAGTTTCAGGCTCTCGGACAATTTTAGTATTTACCCCCAATTTATGTTCCACTTGCGTCGGAGTCAGTTCTTGCAAGTCTTCAACAATAGTCCGGACGAGACGGCATTTTACAGACACATCCTCAACGAGGAAGATGTCAATAACTCCCTCATCATGATTCAGCCCACGCTCATGTCATACGGACTGGACACTCCTCCTCAACCTGTGCTACTCGACAGCATTTCCATCAAACCAGATGTCGTCCTACTCCTCGACACATTCTTCCACATCCTCATATTCCACGGAGAAACGGTTGCGCAATGGCGGAAGGCGGGTTATCAGGACCAAGAGGGCTATGAAAACCTAAAAGAGCTTCTTGAAATCCCTATCAACGACGCACAGGTGGTACCCAGTCACTTCTAAACCTTAATAACGTTTCGACTAACAATATTGTCCGGTTACCAGGACTTGCTGACAGATCGCTTCCCTATCCCTCGGTATATCGTTTGCGACCAGGGCGGTAGCCAAGCCCGCTTCCTTCTATCCAAGCTCAATCCATCGACGACTCACATGTCAGCTGGGATGTATGGCGCTAATCAAGCTGGCGGTGCCGGACAACCCATCTTCACTGATGATGTGAGTTTGCAAGTATTCATGGAGCATCTCAAGCGCTTGGTACGTCACACGCGCGTTACGTATAAGTCTCTCATAGCTGACCCATCCTCCATTAAGGCCGTTGGCGCTCAGACAAACTAGTCGGATCTCTTTCTGGAGTTTGTTATACAGGCATTTCGCTCATTGATCCGATGTCTGTGCGTAATGGGCCTTGGGTGTTTCCTATTCTATATATGCGTTTTTAGGCGACCACCGTTATAATTGTCCATCGGCGCGGGAATGTAGGACGTCATCGCGTCAGATTACATGAATGAATTCCATGACCGAATGTATGCATTTTGTTGGCTGACTTTGCAGCGGCAGACAGTGCTGCGTGTAATGTCTTGCTTGATTGCGGTGCCTCCATCAACCACCAGCTGCATGCACTAGATCTCGTCACCACACTCCTTTTACTCTCAGGTTCTACGATGTCCACAAGCCCTCAGTCAGGAATGCAGCCCGCCAAGGATGCTTCCAAGCTACCTATTTATTCAGACTCTACGTACCCTGTCGGACCCGACGTTTCAGGAGAGATATCCTACATCCACGTTCCCCCGCTGAGCCCACTCAGCAGTCCGTGGCACTATTCTGTTAAGCCTGAAATCGCTCCTGACGTCAGTAACTCTCCACAGTAACTATCATAACCATAGCCAGCCTTTCCATCGCCCTGTTCCTCTGGTGCTACATTTATCCGCTGACCCAGAGGTCACGGGGCTCCAGGGCGGCCGGAGGTGTGCTGCGCCGTGACGCCAAACGGCCAGTCCTGGCGTCGACGCGCTCGCTGTTCGGCCTTCGTCCAAAGACGCCGCCAACGCCGACGACGCCCCAGCTGCTCGCGCACTATTATGGGCCGTCAGACGCGCGCATCGCGCGCCCGCCGCCGGCCCTGAGCCTCTGCCGCGGCTCGTCGCTCTCGCCGCCATCGCTCTCGCCGACGCTCTCGTCCTCGCCTTCGTGTGCCTCGTCCTCGCCCATGACGCCGCCGCTGTACTCCGAGTCTCTGTACGCGGACTCGGAGGTGATCGTCGCGCCCGTAAACGTGAACATCCTGGGACACGTCGTCGAGAACCGCACGACGCCCAAGAAGGGCGGTGAGCATTATAATGGCCACGGGCTAGAGGGCGAGTGATGAAGGAGGACATGCATGATGTGTGCGCTCGAGCACGGTGTTTCGGACTTTTCCTGGTTGATACGGAAGATGAGGTGGCTCTGTTCGTTGTTTTTTTTGTATATCTTTTCGGGGGAATCTAGTGAGTTGGTATCCTTTGGATGCGTTTTATTCTGCGACAATATAAATCTCGTCCATATCCAGAGACAACTGAGGCATCTGGAAGAGTTCACTGATCTGCAGGCTAGTTTTCAGGGGTTTGTGGTTCACGTTTTGGCCATCCAAGGACCCGCGAAAAAGAGCTCGAAGAACCATCGAAATAAGGGTTCCACCTGAATCTTAATATTAGTTTAATGGTCACATGGCACTTTCCCTGTATTATTTCCCTTTGAACGGGAAGGAGGGCCAGATGATCAAAGCTAGTACTGTACTCGTATTGTAATGACGCCCGTGCCTGATGGCGATGCGCGGTACTCTGTACGCATCTCTGACTGAAGCGCTGAAGCGCCGACGATCCTACTTCCCGTTAGCAAAATGCAGTGAAGGGGATAGAACAGAAGTTCGGTTTGCTGGGTCTTGAGCTTGAGCAAGGAGGCCTTGAAAAGCTTGACACGCCAAGGAAGAAAGCCATGGGCCGTTGCTTAGAACAAGCGTACCACAATCACTCCCTCCACTACACACCACCGAACTCATCTCACAGCATAGCCACGGTCTTAAATGTCCAGAGATCCTATCAATATACATAATGGAGGAATAGGAATAGGTATGGTTATCGACCCTTTCTGGCTCCTTGATCACTGATCTCACCCAGCGCCGCTGGACCGCGTGCAGGCGACGACCCGTATCCACCCCAGTTGACGCTAAATCAAGCACCACACGAAGCACCTAACTTTGTCGATGGCTCCGGTCCTATTTTTTTTAATGTACTTGGAAATGGCGACGGAAGAAGACAAGAAGATGACTGAGAACTGGAACGCAGACGCCGACGGAGTCCTATTTGTGGGTCTCTATCTTCTATGTATCATCTCGTGCATCACACCGACTTATCGGTCATAGACCGGTTTATTCTCTGCTGCTGTCGCATCCTTGATCTCGGTGACAATTCAGGACATTTGATCGAACCCACAGGACACTTCCAACTTCTACCTTGAATTATCTATCAGACTCTTGTCGACCTGAATTAATTCAATATTTCGAGTCCCCTCCCTTCCTCCCCATCTACATTCTCTCCACCGAACTATGCCATCTGGGTGAACTCAGTTTAGTTTTTGAGCTTGGTGATCAGTCTTGCGCTCTGCTTGCGACCTTGCTCAGCATTGGGCACGAAGATACCTCAGGATCACTCAGCCACGTTACAGTCCACACAAGCGAGCACGGATTCGTGCATTCTTTTTCAATGGGGTCAAGAAGTTCCGCCTTCCGTGGGCGGTTGAAGCATTGCCTACACTGCTACACGTTTCCCTGTTCCTGTTCTTTGCTGGCCTACTTGTAGTCCTATACAACGTTAAGTTGACTATTCTCCACGACAGCCCGTACAACACTCCGCTTACATCGTTGGCATGGCCCATTGTCATCTTTCGTGTTCTTCAGTGGTTCACTTGGTCGGTTTACTTTCATCATCAAGCGTGGCTTCGCTTCAGAGTCTTGAAAAATAGTTATCACAAAATGTTCTTGCAGGGCATGCAGACGGCGGCCGAGGAAACGGTTCTGAATTTACCATCGGAGATTGACTTTATGTAGACGTTCGACTAGTTGGATGAAGACCACGAACTGGAGCGCTTCTTTGCGGGCTTGCCTAGTTTCTGCAGTTCAAAAGTGGTCAGCGATCCTCTGCCCAGTCTCACCGAAGAGGAAAAACGGAGGACTTACGAAGCACTGGTTGGGTTGTTGGACCACACATTCTTATCCGGTTCGCTCCCCGACTGTCAAAAACCGGCGAGCCATCATCTGCACAAAGGCCCTTGATCTGGCAGATTTTATAAACGCGTATCGACTCATTTTCAATAGAATCATATCCAACGACAAATATAAGAGATTGAGAACCACCGAATTCGGCCGTATTGTGAGAGGCTGGGGCGATAGTGGTAACCGATGTGCCGCACTGGTTGTACAAGCCATGGTGACCGATATTGTTGCAACGGCACAACGACGGATGACTCTCAATACAACCTTCTTTGTATTAATAAGCGTAAGATGGGGTGCTTATTCTTCTTAGATTGTCAATGTGAACATTGTGGTACTATTCAGTCGAGCAGAACGGGACATGCGAGGGGCACGCTATAAGCCCAATCGAATTGGATGATACGCGTTGAGCCATAGTCTTGCCCAAAGTAAACATGCAGCTGTTGGCTGGCTACATGTTTGCGGCACACTTTCAGAGGGGTCGGTATCCAAAGGTACGAGAACTGAAAGCCGAACCAGTAGCAGTGAGAGACAATTAGAAGATGTTCATAACAAGGCATACGACCGGCTTGGGACATTTGAGGAGTCGAAGACGGCCCGCCATCACGTCACTGGAAGGTATCATGAAGCTACCCAGACCAAAAGGTCATTTTACACCAGAAGGGCTTAGTTTCATGCGGATTTCCAATGGGAGCAAGATTGGGAGTAAGCTCGTAAAATCATAACTATGACCACATTCAGACTCTCTTTCTGACTACGCGATCGTATAAAAGTGGTTGCTTGTCTTTGAGATTGTTAGAGATTTCCTCATTCTCCATAATAAGAACTGAAGTAGCGTTCATAAATAAAAATGAGTGGGGATTGCATGGGAGAGACAGATTATCGTCATCTGCAATCGAACAACCCTTCGTTTCTCGTCACTGATGTACAGTACTCAAGAGTGAGGACTTGCTAGCTGGGTCATTGAGGCCAACATGTTAATGTGGATACAACGGTGTGAGTATTTGGTAACTCACAAAGCACAGTGTAAGGGCAACGACTGGGTAACCCCGTGAGCTTCAACAAGTGGGTGCTGGGGGAAAATCTGTAGTCTGTTCCTGCCACATAAGTAGTCTATGCGGCGAAGGCCACGACTTCTCTCGTGTTCGGTTCTCGCCCGGTCCTCGAAAGCCGCCGCGACCTTTCTACGTGTCTCGTCGCTTGATCTCGACCATTCGCGATGATTCGAGGACAGCTGCAAGTCGGTACCAAGTGTCTTCAACACGTCCTTAACGGTTACACCGACACCCGATTCCTTATCCGACGCCTGTACCTCGATGCTTTCTGGGTAGCCTTGCTTGTGTTCAAGGACCAGTGTGAGGACAGGGGGATGAACCGCAGAGGAGAGGAGGTCTTCGGAAGAGAGTCCGAAATCATAGTCAGGCGGTTGAGAAGCAATGTCAAGCTTGAGAAGATATTCCATGAGAACCGGGTGCACGATAAGAGGGATCGCTTCGCCCTTAGGTGAGAAACAGTCGGTTGCATGTTTGCCAGGACGCGTGAGTGGGATCCGAACGTCGGCATTGGCTCGCGCGAAGAATGTTACCCTCTGATCTTCAGAGACCACTTCATCCTTATCCACCAAGAGTGCAGCTGGTAAATGAACTGATAAGCTCACTAAGCAAGGAAGGACGGTATCCAACACGGACCGCCATGCTCTGTCCGCACCGGAAACTCATTTCGACGCAAAAAACTCTCTACTGCATCCGCAGTCAGAACGTCCTGTCATTGAGTTTAGTGCCATATCGCAGCAAGGAAGTCGTGTCGGTGCGTACCACCCCCTTGATTAATTTCAGATCATCGTCGTGAGCAATAGCTATTTCCTGGTCTGGACATTGCTAAGTAGGATTGGAGCCAGATTCGGAACATGTTATGCCCGGACTCACTTCTGCGATATAGTCAAGAATCCCGATGAGCGGGTCGCGATACTGAACAAACTATCAATCCAGTCGCCGCGTTCTACAGATGCCATACCTACAGCTGGTATAGTTGGCTCTCGGAGGAGCTCAATTGACGATTCTGGTTCATTATCGGGATTGTCTGGACGAGGTTCCGCAGCTGCCTTCAATGTCTTGAAAAATAAGAAAACACGTTTCGCGCGAAAACCTCTGATAAAAACACAGTGTGATTTCACAACGTTCTACTCTCCTTGGTCAGTGCAAGAGAAAATTGAGACAAGTCTGGCGCACCTGGTTCGGTTCATTGTTGTGAGGTTGATTCGTGACGTCCCACTGAAACCTGGCGCTTCCAGCCTGAGAGGCTTGCACACTGAGTCTTATCGGATCCCACGAATTAACGAATACGGCCATCGCCCATGAGGAAGTCAGGTCACAGCCAGTGACCAAGACAATATCCTCCAACCGGACGCCAAGGCCATTGATAGTCGCGAATTCCAACCAACTGTCGCAATGCTTGCGGATGTACCTCCCAAAAATTTTGGTGCGAATAGCGTCTACGCTATCGGCATTGAAGGGAAGGGATAGAAAGGCGCCCTTGTTTCTTCTACATCTGAATGAAGCACTCGCACTTTCATCTGAGTGACTGAAGTCATCCATTGTATAAGGGTAAGGTTGCACTGGATAGTAACTGGTCACGTACGCAGCCTGATGCCTATCTTCGTGTTCTACCGTCACTGTAGGTGAGCAATAGTCCCCGTGGTTTAAGTTTAGCGTGGAGATGTTATTGAATGGCCCCATGTTGAGGGGAACGAATCCCTCTGGAACGCCGTACACTTGCGTAGGGTCATTGGCCGGAAGTAACGCGTTGAACATGCGATTGAAGTGGCCCTGCATCACATATCCGACATCGCCAGGTCGGACATGATCGTACAATCCTGCAGGATCCGGGGCCCACAGAGCGTGGCCATGATAAAGACTTGCAAGTTGGTCCCGGTAGGTTTCGTAGTAGGCCATGGTAAAGAAAGGAAGAGATGCGTTTAGACCTGACCAATGGAGAATTAATGGTCTGGGTTGAACGATCACTGTCTGTATTTACAGCGCCACACGGCTTGGGTCGGAAGTTACGCTTACGCCCCACACCGGACCCACACCAATGACACCAGACGGCTCGTAGTTGCACAATCCCCAATGTCCTGTTCTCCTCAAGAGACCTCCTAACTACCGGAGGCAGGTATAAGCACAGGTACGCCCACCTCTCAATTCTACTGTTCTCACCCCCCGTAGATCCCAGTCGGTGTTGGATCCAGAATCTCAGGGAGAACATATTTTTTTATGATGGCGCCCGGGATATTTTTTCGGTACTTGCAGATGATTGGAAAAAGACAGCCTACGGCTGGAAAGCGGGCGCTGACGGGATTCTCATATTTGTGGGTTTCTATCTTTCATCCTTGTGCTTCTCACAATTTAAGGATCACAGAACGTTTATTTTCCGCAGTCGTGGCGACATTGATCCTAATATCGATCTAGGATATTAGACCGAACCCACAGGACACCTCCAACTTCTACCCCGCGAATATCTATCAGACTTGCCGACCCAAATCGATCCAACGTTTCGAGCTGCCTCCCTTCCGTCCCATCAACATTCTGCCCGCCAAAATATGGTGTTTTTGTCAACCTACTTTGGTTCATGAGTTTGATCATCAGTCTTACCTGTGCTCTGCTCGCAACTTTTCTACAACAGTGGGCGCGGAAATACATCAGGGTCACTCAACCACATTACGGTCCACATAAGCGAGTGCGAGTCCATGCCATTTTTTTTCGAATGAGTCGGGACGCTTCACCAGCTTCACCTTCCGCGGGCACTTCAAGTATTGCCTACCCTCTTACATCGTTCCTTGTTCCTCTTCCTCACCGCCGTTGTGTTCCTATACCACTTCAATCACACAATCTTCAAACTAGTCCTGCCATGGCCCGCATTTGCGCCGTTCTATATGGTTGCATCGCGTTCATGTCAATTCATCGCCATGACAGCGCATACTCTACTCCGCTTTCATCGTCTGTGTGGTTCATTGCTAACGGGATAATATTCGTCATCCATCGGGCATTTCGGTGGCCAATGGGTTTCCAAAATAATGAAACCTTCGAAGAGTTGAAAGAAAGGTATCGTCGATCGCCCTTGCAGGGCATGCGGAAGAGTGTCGTCAGAGCCGCTCAGAATTCGTCATCGAAGGTCGACGCGTTTTGATGCGGAGATTCGACTCTTTGGAGAAAGACGCCGAACTACAGTAGAGCTTTTCTTTATGGGCACTGGCAATTTGAGCCTTTCAAAATGCTTCGTATGGGCATGCCTAGATTCCGTAGCTTGAAAGTACACTAGATTGGAAAATGAAGGCTATTCGAGGAATTGCTCGAATTGATGGACCGCACTTTCTCGTCTGATTTTCTGACTGAGAAGGTCAAAGACCGACGAGCCATGATCTGCACGAAGGCTATCAATCCAGCAAACATTTCTGAATTTCGTTGGGTCCTCGACAGAATTTTGACTGAAGACCGGCTGAATTTGGGCATATTGTGAGGCGCTGGGGCAATGTCGCTAACAAGAGGACTGCTGTTGCTGCACAAACAATCGTTTTTTTTTTGAGGCTACGCTATACTATCTGCGTCGTCGTCGTTTGAGTTGCGCACATCACACGTTGGAAGTGTGCGGGTCACGTGTCACATGCCGAGTCGCTCCAGTGGCACGACAGCGAGAAGACGGCGAACCTGACAGTGCCCAAAAGGAAGGCATCCGGCGAGGTTCGTCGGGTTCAGCTGTGTGCTGCGGGCATGGTGGGCTGGCAGGGCTGCGGGGTCAGGCCTGTCAACCCACCTGGCCAGTGGGTTTGTCTCAGGTTCAGGGAGGTGCGGCCCGTGGGGGGGGCGTCACAACCGGTCGCGCAGGTCTCCGCGCAGCGCGAAACCTCGTACCTATGTCCGCCGGGTTTGGGGGCGCGTTTCTCTCAGACCGCTAAGGCCGCGTGCAGATGCCACGCGCTAGGTAACGCGAAAGGTGGGTCGCACGGCTCGATGGTGATCGGTGACGCAAGGGGTAGCACACGTCCCTGCGTGGTTCAAGACTTTGTATATCTGTCCGTGGCAGTCGGGAGTGAGTCGTACTAGGGTCAACATCGTGGTACTATTCGATCTGTTCTCCAGATTTTCTGATGTATATGCCTCCATATTTACATGATACCAACACAACAGTATGGCTAAATATGTGCAACGCGAGTAGATTGGGAAATGCGAGGACACGCTGTATTTGCGGCCGTAAGCCCAATTGAGTCGGATGATACCCGGTGAGCCAAAGTGTTGTGAAAGGGAGACATGGAGTTGTTGGCCGGCTGGAAGTCGGTATCCAAAGGTACAAGAACTGAAAGTCGAACCAGCAGCAGTGAGGTGCAATTAGAAGATGTCCACAACAAGACGGCATACAAGCCCTGGACATGTGAAGAGTTGAAGACGACCCCACGTCAGTGAGGAAGAATCACGAAGCTACGAGACCAAGAGGTCATTTTGCGCCAGCAGGGTTTGCGCTATTGAGCTTATGCGGGTTACCGTGTGGGAGCAAGATCGTAAAATCATAATTATTTTTGAGAATTTTGAGAAAGTAGCATATAATAAAAATGAATGGGGAATGCATCGGAGACGAGCTGTTGTCGTCTGCAACCTCACGGCCCTTTTTCTCTTTTCTCTGGAGTGCCTAGGGATGAGGGTGTGCTAGACGGGCCAAAATGTTACAATAGCGTAAGTGGGCAAATCAGGACGTGAATATTTGGTGACTCACGACGCACAGTGTGACGACAACGGCTGGGTAACCCCGTAAGCTTCAAGAAGCTGGTGCTTGGGAAAAATTTGTAGTCTGTTCCTGCCACATAAGTAGTCTATGCGGCGAAGGCCACGACTTCTCTCGTGTTCGGTTCTCGCCCGGTCCTCGAAAGCCGCCGCGACCTTTCTACGTGTCTCGTCGCTTGATCTCGACCATTCGCGATGATTCGAGGACAGCTGCAAGTCGGTACCAAGTGTCCTCAACACGTCCTTAACGGTTACACCAACACCCGACCCCTTATCCGACGCCTGTACCTCGATGCTTTCTGGGTAGCCTTGCTTGTGTTCAAGGACCAGTGTGAGGACAGGGGGATGAACCGCAGAGGAGAGGAGGTCTTCGGAAGAGTGTCCGAAATCATAGTCAGGCGGTTGAGAAGCAATGTCAAGCTTGAGAAGATATTCCATGAGAACCGGGTGCACGATAAGGGGGATCGCTTCGCCCTTGGGTGAGAAACAGTCAGTCAGCTGCATGTTCGCCAGGAGGCGTGAGGGGGACCCGAACGTTGGCTTGCGCGAAGAATGTTACTCTCTGATCTTCAGAGACCACTTCATCCTGATCCGCCAAGAGTGCAGCTGGTAAATGAACTGATAAGCCCACTAAGCAAGGAAGGACGGTATCCAACACGGACCGCCATGCTCTGTCCGCGCTGGAAACTCATTTCGACGCAAAAAACTCTCTACTGCATCCGCAGTCAGAACGTCCTGTCGTTGAGTTTAGTGCCATATCGCAGCAAGGAAGTCATGTCTGTGCGTACCACCCCCTTAATTAATTTCAGATCATCTTCGTGAGCAATAGCTATTTCCTGGTCTGGACATTGCTAATAGGATTGGAGCCAGATTCGAAACACAGTGCACCTAGACTTACTTCTACGAGAAAGTCTAAAATCCCGATAAGTGGGTCACGATACTGAACAAACTATCAATCCAGTCGCCGCGTTCTACAGATGCCATACCTACAGCTGGTACAGCTGGCTCTCGGATGAGCTCAATTGACGATTCCGGTTCATTATCGGGATTGTCTGGACGAGGTTCCGCAGCTGCCTTCAATGGCCTGAAAAATAAGAAAACACGTTTCGCGCGAAATCCCCTGATAAAAACACAGTGTGATTTCACAACGTTCTACTCTCCTCGGTCAGTGCACAAGATAAAATTGAGACAAGTCTGGCGCACCTGGTTCAGTTCGTTGTGGTGAGGTTGATTCGTGACGTCCCACTGAAACCTGGCGCTTCCAGCCTGAGAGGCTTGCACACTGAGTCTTATCGGATCCTTGATCGGGTCCCACGAAACGAATGCGGCCATCGCCCATGAGGAAGTCAGGTCACAGCCAGTGACCAAGACAATATCCTCCAACCGGACGTCAATGTCATTGATAGTCGCAAATTCCAACCAACTGTCACAATGCTTGCGGATGTACTTCTCAAAATATTTGGTGCGAATAGCGTCTATGCTATCGGCATTAAAGGGAAGGGATAGAAAGGCACCTTTGTTTCTTCTGCATCTGAATGATGAAGCACTCGTGTCTTCATCTGGACCACTGAAGTCATCCATTGTATAAGGGTAAGGTTGCACTGGATAGTAACTAGTAACTGGTCACATACGCAGGCTGATGCCTATCTTCATGATCCACCCTCACTGTAGTCGAGCAGTAGTCCCCATGGTTTAAGTTTAGCGTGCGGATGTTATTGAATGGGCCCATGCCGAGGGTCACGAATCCCTCTGGGACTCCGAACACTTGTGTAGGGTCATTGGCTGGAAGTAACGCGTTGAACATGCGATTGAAGTGGCCCTGCTTCACATATCCAACATCGCCAACTCGGACTTGATCATATAGTCCATAATGATCTGGAACCCACAGAGCGTGGCCATGATAAAGACTTGCGAGTTGGTCCCGGTAGGTGTCGTAGTAAGCCATGACAAGAAAGGAAGAGGTGCGTTGTTGGACACTAGCCTGAGGAGGGACACCGAGCCAATGATATACAGTAACGTGATACTGTAAATTGAGCTAGGTCACAGCGGCTTTCAACGCCCCACACTGTTCCCACAATGTCCCGCCCTCACAAGATCCCCGAACCACCCAAGGCAGGTACAAGTACAGGTACGCTCACCTGGCTCAATCGCTACCGTTCTCACTCCCACCCCGGTCGATGTTAGATCAAGATTCAGACTTGAAGGGAGCACACAATGTTTTTGATGGCGCCGGGGATATTTTTTCAAGGTACTTGGTGATTATCGAGGAAGAAGACAAGAAGATAGTCGAAGGCTGGAAAGCGGAGGCTGATGGTATTCTTATATTTGTGGGTTTTTATCCTTCAACTTTGTGCTCAGAACCTAAGGGTCGTAGACTGGGTTATTTTCCGCGGCCGTATCGACATTGATCTCAGTATCGATCCAAGATATTCGACCGAACCCACAGGACACCTCCAACTTCTACCTCGCAAATATTTCTCGGGCTCTTGCTGATCCAAATCAATCCAACATTTCGAGTTCCCTCCTTTCTGACCCACCAAAGTTCTCTCCACCGACATATGCTGTTTTGGTCAACCTACTTTGGTTCATGAGTTTGGTCATCAGTCTTATCTGTGCTCTGCTCGCGACTTTGCTGCAGCAGTGGGCGCGGAAATACATCGGGGTCACTCAGCCACATTTCAGTCCACACAAGCGAGCGCGGGTCCAAGCATTTTTTGCCGGAGGAGTCGAGACGCTTCACCTTCCGCGGGCAGTTCAAGTGTTGCCTACCCTGCTACACCTTTCCCTGTTCCTCTTCCTTGTCGGCGTCGTTGTGTTCCTATGCCACGTCAATAGCACAATTTTCGGACTGGTCCTGCCCTGGGTCTGCATTTGCGCAGTTCTATATGGATGCACCACGTTCATGCCAATCTTTCGTCATGACAGCCCATATTATACCCCGCTTTCATCCTCTATGTGGTTCATTGTTAATGGGATAGCATTCGTCGTCCTTCGGGCATTTCGGCCCGCAAGTTTCCGGAATAACGAAGTCTTCGAAGAGTTGGAGGAAAGGTATCGTCAATCGCTCTTGCAGGGCATGCAGAAGACCATCAACAAAACCGCTCAGAATTCACCATCGAGTGTCGGGGGTCGCGTTCTTATACGAGCACTCGACACTTTGGAGAATGACGACGAACTAGAGCTCTTTTTTATGGGCATGCCTGGATTCCGCTCGTTCCGGAACTCGAAAGTAGCCGCCGATCCTCTACTTAGTCTCACCAGATTGGAACAACGGAGGCTTTTCGAGGAATTGCTCGATTTGATGGACCGCACTTTCTCGTCTGATTTACTCACCGAGAAGGCCAAAAACTGGCGTGCCACGATCTGTATGGAGGCTATCAATCCAGCTGACATTTCTGGAGCATTTCGGTGGATCCTCGACAGAATTTTGACCGACGGTCGGTATGACGGACTGAAAACCGCGGAATTTGGGCATATTTTGAGACGCTGGGGCAATGGTGCCAACAAAAGAGCTGCTATCATTGCACAAACAATTGCTTCCGTTATTCTCGTACGGGTCCGAAAGCGCAATGCCTGTTGGGTTGCTCTGGCCACCGAACAGCTGGATGTCTCGGAATCTGTCCTTGGAGGCTACGCTGAATCTGATGTGTCACTTGCCAGCTTCATTCACATTATTCGTGGGCTCCTTAGCCTTTTGTGTGAAGGGCCGCCGCTGGGTTTTGGTAGGATCCTTCTAGAAGCGGTATCTAAATTTGACATACAAGAAGCATCTCCTGAACTGCTGCAAGATTTCTGTGCTCTATGGAATGAAATCGTCGCTAGAAGCGGGCCATTAGACGCGCAAGAAATCCTCAAATGGATCCGCAACGTTTATATCACTCTACATAAAGATACCGACGCTGCCCCTCCACCATTCTCCGAACCCACTAACGATCTGGTCTGGATTCTGGACACGCCGTCCTGGTATCCACGGTGCAATATTCCTGACCATCATCCGCACTTGACAAGCTCGACAGCTCCTATTCACAACGTCTCTACCCTAACAACCTTCACTGGCGTTGTCCTTCGTGATAACACTCCACTGGCCCCAGCTCCCATTTTCAGCAGTCTTGATGCCCCTTCTCCTTCTTCATCCGTGCTCACCCCGTCTCTTGTTGACCAAAGCCCTCCCATGGATGTGCCGCTGCCTGACCACCATTCATTTGTTCCAGTCCACCCCGCTCATCTGACGACAGTTGAAGACCACCACATTCCTGCCACTTCACCGGATCCAACCACCGCCAATGCAGCACAAGGAGGCATTGTCACCTCCCCTAGAACGCTACCCCGCTCCACGTCTGAAACTTTGACGCCCGTTCCTCCTCTTGCCTCAACTCTCCCGCCCAGTGTCGTTACCCTTCGGCACAACGCAGACCCCCTCACTTCTTTGGACGCACCAGATTTCCTACCATCTATTCCCGGACCTGAAAATATATTTCCAACAGACCCACCATCGTTTCCAGAACCACCTGTGACTGGATCCGACCACCCACATTCATTGCTAAAATCTCATCCTTCGATGTTAGCTACCACTCCTCCCGAAACTCCACAGCCAACCTCTGTACCTGGTCTAGACGCTGCTGCTGGAGGCGAAGGTGTCACAAAGGCTATTTTGCTCAAGAACAAGGTACAAAGACGAAGTTCTTGGCCCCCCTTTGGTGGATCACCGTGACACACACACCACGGCTGCGCATAGTTCCCCACATTATTGTGACGATATCTTGTAAATATGAAGGTACATACATCAGAAAATTCGGATAACAGAAGCGAATAGTACCGTAATGTTGACATTGGTAACCTAAGCCATCTTACGTCCAATACATAGGGGAATGTGTTAGATGACATTGGCCATGCGAAAGATGAGGAGGTCGTTATATTCTCAGCAACCAGAGAGCTCCGTGGAGAACCTGCGATGCTATATCTGCGACTGTGGAATGTAAGGACATGTTGTAATCCTAATTGAACTGGACAGTACGCAGTAAACCACCACCACCATGTCCGAGGTAAATATGGAACGCCGGCTGCACGCCTGCGGCATCCCTCCAGAGGAGTAGCAGTGGGGGACAGGTGAAAGACGTCCACACCACGACCAATGTGAGAAGTCGAAAAAGGTCCCGCGTCAGTGAGAAGTATCATGGAGACACTAATAATGAGGGAGGCGAAGATGTACAATGAAGTAGGTGAGGTAGGGACGCACAGCAGCGAGAGTACGGACCGAATTCTGCTCAATGAAATCGAGCGGAGGCACGTCGTGAGGAGGCAATCATGTGATGACTTTGCTAGTTTCGGAGCAGGTTAAAAAGCTAGTCGCACTGTGATGGCGCCTTGGGCCTTATGGCGGTACTGCAGCACGTACTGCAGCAATAGTAGTATTCATCCCTGAAGCTGAGGCCTGAGGCCTGAGCGCCAAAACCCCCTCTTCACCCCCTCCTCCCACGGTAACGCCGGGTGCCAAGAAAGTTCGGTTGCCAGCTTAGCCAGATTTGGCTATTTTTAATCCAAAGCCCCACGTCTGACCCTTGGTCTGACCAGCTGTGGAGGCCACCTCAGCACGCTACGAGACCAGCTCCAGAATCGAATCGAACTCTCCGAGTGCCTTGACAACCACCCAGTTGAGGAAGCGCTGGCCTGCTCATAGATTTGACGCCACGGTATAACCGAAGTGCAAGCAAGAAACGGATGCTGATCCGAGAGTGATGCAGCCTTGGCTGAAGTGTGCGGCGCTAACGATTTTGATCAATCGTTAGCTGTACATCTGCACAGCCACTGGCCGAACTCATCATTCCATCTACTGTATGACAACGAGCGTACATCACCTTGTCCATGTCAACATCGGCCCGGGTTCTGCACTTAACGACGCCAACTATACACCAACAGGGCACCTGGCCGTCGCTCCTCCGCATCGTGATGGGCGCCGTGAAGAATTGTCGTGATGGCGAGTACGGGCCCGGGACAGTACTGCATTCCCACTGCCCTACAGTAAGTTAGCCCCGCACGTTTTTGATAAACGAGGTCGGGATTCTCATGACATTCCCAACTCCACATCAATTATCGAGCGCAGAGCCCCCCCATCCTGAACCAGCACTCCCATCCTCCTCTTCCCTCCCCTCACCCTCCACCCGCCACCACCGCAGGCGATGGTCGCGTTCCCTCCCTCCCCCTCGGGCTCGCGTCTCGCAGCGGGCGGCAGGGGCTCCCTCACGAGCCTCTGCGCCAGCTGCGCTCCTCACGGCGCGGCCTGGTCCTCCGTGAAAGCACACGTCCGATCCTTCTCCCTCGCCTCGCCCTTCGCCGTCCTCGCCGCTGGAACCGGAAACAACAATAATAGCACCACCACCGCTGGCGATCATCCAGCCGCTACCGCATCCGCGGGGTCCACGGCAGCGGGAGCGCGCCCGCACGTCCTCGCGATCGTGCTCGGTGCGGTTGGCGGGGTTATCGCGCTGGCGGTGGTACTGGCTCTCGTGTACGTCCTGCGGGTCAGGCGCAAAGTAGAGCGGTTCCGAAGGTCGATGAATGTGCTTGGGCCTGGTGCGTCTTCTCCCCCCCTTTAAATTTTCTTTGGGGTATGTGCTAATTCGCTTGGTCAGAGCTCACGCCTCTTCCGCGGCCCCCCGATATCGATGTCCGCCTCGCTAACGGGGCGCATCTGGCCTCGGTGCCAATGACGTACCCCCGTCTTTCGAGCACTCCTTCTGTCACATCGTCTATCGGGACCCCCAGAGGCCCCCCACGCAACCTGACCATCGACGTTGGCGCCTCTCGCGCTATCCAGCATACGTCCCGCCCTTCTGCGGGCCTGCAGACCCCGACGCGCTCGTTGTACGAAGCAGCAGTGCCTTCGCCGGGTCCAACCTCATTCCTGCGACGCGAGCCCCACTCCGCCGCAACGCAGCGCGTGACCTTTGAGGACTCTCGACTGACGAGCAATGAACCCCATTCACGATCTTTTGTTACCTCTCCTCCTCCCCCACGCAGGCAGACTATCGATGTGGGTGCCTCTCGCGCTACCCAGCATACGTCCCGCTCCTCTGCGGGTCTACAGACTCTAACACCTTCGCCGTACGGAGCAGCGGTTCCTCCGCCGGTCCTACTTCCTTCCCGCGACGCGAGCCCCGCTCTGCCGCAGCGCAGCGCACGGCCTTTTATGACTCTCGACTGACGAGCAACGAACCTGCTTCATGATCTTTTGTTACCTCTCCTTGCTCCCCGATTTCTCAAAAAAATGTATATGTAACAGTATGGCAGACCGAGTGATATGAGTCCAAAATAAATTATACGCCAAGCACCGAGTGAGACGATAGGGAGAGGTTATTGCCACCCAGCATGAACTGTCTTGGCGCTGATTAGCGCCAATGTCAGCTCGGATCTTATATTGTGAAAAGTGCACTGAGGAGATCAATTATCCAGAAACGATAGATCCCAGGTGGAAAGCGACCAGCTGCGGATGTGTTTGACGGGTCGCGATATCCCGCAAGTGGGACAAGCAGCGTACGTACGTGCATCACGCCAGAAGCAGCATACCATACATCGAGGCGATTCCGGTGAGCGGCAAAGACAAAACCCGGATATACTTCCATTGGATTATAAAAACAGGCATGTGAAACGCACGCGGGATTGCAAGTATTACCTAGTATAGCAGTCGGATGGGGTCCCAAAAAATGACAATTACTATCGAGAGTTCCGAGCAGAGTAGTCTAACTTCATGTCTTGAAAATGCGGAGGAGACGGGCCTCCGTCACGATGCGGGTACGACAGAGCGGGCATTCGCGCGACGAAGACATAATAAGATCTGAGCAACTGCGGCACATCGCCAAATGGCTGCAAACACGGCCGTTAATCGTGTGACACCCCCCAAGATACGAATACGCACCCGCAGTCGACAATGGCGATATTGGCCTCTTCATCCTGACAGACAACACACAGTCCGTTTCGCTCGAGATCGGCAGCGGTCCCCATCATTGGCGGCGGTGACACTTTAGACCGAGATTGTTCGGCGTCATTCCCGGACGCGTGGGCCTTCCTAGCATCCGTCGTGAACGCTTGTTCCCGCTCTTGACGAGCCTGCTCTTCCCGGAGGCGCTGTTCCTCCATCATCGCGTGCTGACGGGAAATGGTGGCCTCTTCTTCGCGCGCATGTATTGCGGCCTCTCGCGCGCGCTCCTGACGTTCATCGCCGAGGAGGGCATGCACGCGCTCGACAAGATCTCTCTTCTCTAGCAGCAGACGCGCATTTACGTGGTTTTGGAACAGTACAGCCTTCAATGCACTTATCGACATCTGCGAGACTTCCCCATCTGTCATGGCCAGCAATTCATCGAGAGTGGGTATGGAAGGCGGTGGCGGCGGAGCTGAGGCGGGGGTGTTGGAAGGATTAGTCCAATTACCATTAGTAGGCATCGGACCTCGACTAGGGGGAGGATTAGTCGTATTAGGGCGAGGGTATGAGGAAGGTGAGTCGCTCGAAGGAGTGCTCTGTGGCCGGGGAGCCATGGGAGGCGGAGTTGTACGTGGTGGTGGGTAAGGCTGGGAGGGAGAGGAAGGTTGAGCCTGTGGTGAGTCTTGTGGACGAGGGGTGGTTCTATGCGGTTGGGGCGATGATCTATGCTGTCTCGAAGGATCGAGATCTGGGCGGGGGAACTCCGAGGATGTATTAATATGCTGTTGTCTTGGGGGAACAGGTTGTACGGGCCTCGGCTCATCACGCCTAGAGAACAGCCCGCGAGGTCTACCGGTACGCCCATTCGGGACAGAGTGCTTCCTGTAGTAGCTCTGTGGGAGACGAGATGAGTAGTCGGAGTCCCATATTTAGGGGTGCATGAACACCTACCTCATTTGAATACGGAAGACAACCATTCTGACCCTATCACGAGAACGATTGTAAGGACACAGAGTGACGTACAAAGGCACGCGTACCCTGACAGCGATGATCTTCTCAATTAGGTCGTCCTTTTCAAGAACGCCTTCTGTCTTGATATTGTATGCGTCGACATACTTCTTTAGCCGTGCCAACGAGAGGCCCCGGAGGTAGTTACGACCCCCAGCAGTTACTAATTGTGGCCCCCGGTCAGGGATGTTTCCAGAGCAGGTGTAGAAAAGACGTACTATTCAAGTTCTCTATGCAGAATGCGCAAACGTGGACAGGATCATAACCCGAGCCGCCAGAACCTTCCCTCGGCAAAAGAGCTTGATAATCGGAGCACGACGAACAATAGGAATAACCTGCGAGGAGATGAGGTGGTACGAAGGTGAATCTGCAGAGCAGTTTGGACACACCACAGTGATTGCATTTGCGTGCACGGGTAAAGACGATGTTAAACTCTTTATTGCATTTACGGCAGCTGCTGTCGGCGCGAGAGGAATCATGTGCGGGTGGGGCGGGGCCACTTAAGAGGGGCATTCCTGTTGTACCGCGCTCGGACATTATTTGAGGGAAGAGATAAGCGAAGAGTGGGATAGCGAAGACAAGTGGAGATCAAGGTAAGGGTCAAAGGGACAGTTATGGATATTTGTCAGCATATTATCGAACGCTCCGATTGATCAGCCTCTTGCACAGCCCGACCCAGTCATCGACCCCGTTTGACCCAACCCCTTTTAGCCATTCCTCCGACTTTCCACTCTGTTCGATTTCTTTCCATCCCCTTCGCAAAACATCAACTTGTTTGGTCCAAAATTCGATTTCCCAGTCCGGAGCCGTCCAGTCCTTCCCTGCGAATGCGTTCAGCTCGGCACGGTACTTGAATGGTTCCAGTATCCCGAAGCGAGTCCAGGCCTTCGCGAGACTCAACGGATCCTCTACTCCCTCCTGATTTAAGAGTCCATGCGCCCGCTCCATAACATCCGCGGCGCACGAGAGGCTATCCAAAGATTCTGGATCCTCCAACACCCGCACGATGGCCTGCGCTTGGTCTTCGAAAATCGGAATCGGCGAGACGCGACATGGCAACCCCGTAAACGCAATGGAAGTCGGTGGGAACTCTCCGCGCAGTGGGAAGAGATGGTATGCGAGCGGGAAAACATGGTAAGTCGAGTTGTAAAGCTCATTGGGCAGCGGCGGTGGGAGTGCGGGAACCCCCAGCTTAATTTGTGGGAGGAACGGGAATGACATCTCGTAGCCTGTCCCCATTATGATCGAATCGATATCGTATTCCGTCGAGCCGTCCACCAGCACAACCGTCCCGTCATCCTGGAATTCTCTAACTCGGTCGACCTTCCTGTAACTCGCAGTGTCCTCGGAAAATGGGATCACGCCTTTATATGTCGGACCCGGTATCGAGTGCACAAGAAGCGGGCCTACGCCCTCCATCTCCTTGCAAATGTCGATTGCGCTGGGTCCACCGCCCATCACCATAATCTTCTTGTGGTGAGCAAAGTCACCCGGGCGTCGATACCACGCGGCATGAATCGCGCGTCCAGACTCTAGCCAGTGCTGCAATCCAGGCACGGCAGGATATCGCGGCTTGCGAGCGTGTCCGTTGGCCACAACGACAAAGTCAAACGCCAGTCTATCGCCTGTCGAAAGGGTGACCTCCCATTCTTTCGCGTCTCGATCCCAAAAGGCCCTTTCCACACGCGTACAGAGGCGCACATAGCGGAGCAAGCCGAAGTGGGCGGCGTAATCTTCCAAGTATTTCTGTACCACGGATGCAGTCGGAAAAAGTGCAGTCTCAGGTGGGAACGGGAAACTCCGGAACGCCATGATAAGGTGTGGCAGATTCGTGCGAAGCGAGTCGTAGAGCGGCGTCAGGGGAGGATCATCAGAGGGAGGGGCCGGGTACCTTAGTGCGAGAAAGTGAAAAACTTGGTGGGAGAAAAAATAAAATGGGGGATACCAAATACCACCGACGTTGTCTCTTTCTTCAAAGGCAACTATCGACCATTGTCCGGATTGTACTTGATGCGTTTCTGCGAGAACCTTCAGCGTCGCGAGCCCATTGGCACCTGCGCCGACGATGCACACGCGTTTGCTAGGTACTACCTCGTCGGGATCTTTTTTCGGTCACGGTCCGAGTAAGCTCGTGCTCTTTCACCTAGCACTAGACTAACACGTACCTGATAGCACATGCTCCGTCATCTTGATTTGTTCAGTGATTAAATATCCACGTTATCGCAGCGTTGCAGAGTTCTACGAATAAACTTCAACACGAAGAGAGTGTGTGGAAAAGATCGGTGATAAGACATGATCATTCTCGTAATCCGCATTCAAATTACAATTACTCCAATTAAGGTCGCATATTCTTGACAAGACAACATATTCTTCACTGATTTGGCCTGAGAGCCTTATGGAGGTCACTCCAATCAAGCATCAGAGAGTGCGGGGCGGCCCTCCGAGCCCGGCGGGGCCTGCGCCGGGACCTCCCAAAGCGCCGCCGGCTCCAAAGCCCACCTCTGCCTCTGGGTGGGTCGTGCCCAATTCCTGCAGTTCCCCGATAGTCCCCGCGCGCTCCCTGTGCTCTTTATCGGATTCCGGGTGAAGTGGTTTGTCGTGTTTCGCATGCAGCTTCGTCGAAATACCTTGTTTGGCGTTAAAGCACGGAAAACGTCGAGTGACAAAGTACGCACTGTGGAACACGTCCTCTACCTTCCCGATTATGCCGCTGTGGTGGTGCGTCTGTGTTTCGGGTGCAGCCGCGGCGGCCTTGGCCTCGGTGGCGGTGTTATCAGAAGTCGACATGATGAATATACGAATGGGTGGTTTGTTAAACTGATGGACCGTTGAAGCGCAGTTCGCAAGTATTTTATACCGCACAGGGCGGGACCTTTTGTAGCGTTTAGGCGCTCATACTGGGATAACGTGTGACAAAGGAAGGTCGCGGCCGACCTGACCACGATGCTGACTCCCCAGGATTCGCGGGAAAGATCCGTGGGACAGGCTCCAGACAAACCCAGCCTCAGGAGAAGAATCACCAGTAGACGCACGTCCCTGACTCGGAAGTCACCCAGTCCGTACCCACTACGCTATCTCTCAGAAACTCGCTGAGGTGGGGTGTGCTAGTGGCCTCCGAGCGATGTGGTTCAACGATAGGGAATTCTGCATCTTGGAATCCATCATGAAGTGGCCTACTTGAAGTCAATTGCGAGGGCCGCGCCAATTCTGCTAGGCTTCTGCTAGTTGGCTAGACAGTGC
Organism: Lactarius sanguifluus; assembly: GCA_021527775.1. Taxonomy (NCBI): domain Eukaryota; kingdom Fungi; phylum Basidiomycota; class Agaricomycetes; order Russulales; family Russulaceae; genus Lactarius; species Lactarius sanguifluus. The sequence goes on along the minus strand of JAKEYF010000048.1, from coordinate 25,196 downwards.
ACGAGTCTGGCACAGCACTATCCTGGCCTGGCTGTACAATGTACCGGACCTGGTCCATTCAAGTGGTACAGCTAGGGTCATTGTGGGCCCATTACGCCCAATGATGCTGTGGTTTCAGCGCTAAATTTCAGCCACTATCGGTCGAGGCACCGGCACCGGGCAAATATAAATATAAATATCTGTGTATTCCATGAGTAGTATTCCATGAGTAAACACAAGCTGAAGTTTGGTCGACAAATATCCGCACCTACACATGCCCTACTAGGTAGTCTCATTTGTGCATCCACGTATTTTGGCGCCGGCGTAGACACCACGGGATCCTTTTACAGTCCAAACAGCACGGTGCAGCGCTGACTCACGTCTTTGAAGTGTGTGTGCTAATCCCCGAACGCGCGTGTCGACTAACCACCAGCACTTCACGGGATTCACAGTCCGGACCCTCATCCTCTCTTCCTTCCCCCGTACACCGGCCACAGGTAAGGACGCTACCTTTTTCTAGTCCTCTTCAGACCCCATTCCTTAGAAGTTACCAGATACCCTATAATCACTCCCGATTAGTCGACATTTCCGCAGGGGGGTTGCACTTGGGGTTGCTGGTCAGTGAATTCCTAGTCATCAATAAGCACCAAAATCCCGTGCAACTAAGACCTTACTTACTAATCTTTTTTCGTTGAACGCTTTCATGTTCTCGCGCGTTACGGCCGACCGGCCAATGTCGAAAACCGCAGAGTAGATGACAACGTGTTCCGGGACCTCGGGTAAATCCATCCTGATTTAGCAAAGATGCTGCCGCGTCATCATCATCCGTAACAAAAACGTGGAACCATTTATCTCTTGTAACGTGGGATGAAATGAGGTCCTCGATCTTCGTGAAACCAACTTCCTTCGCTCCGTGCTGGTAAGAGACGGTCGCCTGAATCGTAATGATGGACTCGTCGGTAATAACGATTGCGTCGGCGGTGGGGAAATTTTTGACTGTAGGCAACAAACATAATGGGAGTTCGTCCCATTTCACGTTCCCCAAACCGTTCTTGCTACCGAAAAAAGTCGTCTTCTCCTTACCGCATGCCGGAATTTCGAGGACGGGCTGGCCAGTGGCGAAGCAGCGAAGAGGTTCCAAGTTCGAACCAGCGTATAACCAGCTAAGAACGAATCCTTTGAACATGTCGCCCGCGGATCCTTTGAACGCTGGTTGCGTCGATATTGTCCGGAAGAATTCGATTCGCTTTTGGGCCAAGGCGCCAGCGGCGGCACATGAGATAATCTCCCTGATGTGTTCCGATGCCATTTCCGCAACTGGGACCCTTCTCCCTCCCTCGTCTTCATTGACCTCTGGTCGTACGGAAAGAAGTACGTGAAACGCCTGTATTGCGTCGAAAGTTGTACCAGTGGGAGGGCGCTCGACAAACGCATCCGCAGCTTTGTTCACAGCGATTGCATGATAGTGTTCCTCAGCAGGGTCGCGTGCTAACAGCGCGCAGGTGCGCGCAGATGGGCCCCACTTTTCGTAATAGTGTAGGAGAACACTGGTGTCGAGACCTTGTACCTTGCTGTAGGGAAATATTCAGCGAACAAGAACATTGTACAAGTCAGGCGAAACCAACCCAAGAGCTGTTATCTCTTCAGCAGAAAATCCCTTCATCACGAACACAACCGCAGTATACTGCTTTTTCCACTGTCTCCACCGGTTCATCGTCTAAACGACCGGCGTCTGAAAGTGCCCAAGTACCTGTTGGGAGGTAATCAGGTTCTGCCACTTGGGAGTGTCTATAGACGCCATCGTCTCGAAAGACAAGGACATAAGGAGCTAGCTGAAGAGACACTGGTGTTCCTTCGCTTAACAGTCGAAAGAGCAGGTAATAAAGAAAATAGGTTTTGCCTGGATTTGTACTTAGGAAGCAATCAATTGATAATCGGCGAGGAGAACTTACCGATTCCCGGTTGCCCAGTGACGATAACCCCACCCTGACCCTTGCTCTTCGCAGTGTCATAATCAAAATCCCTCCATGCCACGTCATATTCCTGTCTAACCAGAAGACCGGTGTCATCAGGGTAACCGAGGACCGCCATATTCAGAGAGTCGATATGCTTTTTCGGCACATATTTCCAGGTATTTCCATTGTCGGATATCGCGCGGCCTCTGCCTGCTAGGGCAAAGGGCAATGACTTTGTGCAGAGGGGCGCTCGGGCTGTCAGATCCGACATGGGACATCCATCTGCCACCCGTCTCCGAGGATAAGGGTCAGTACAGTATGCCCAGAGGTGGGCAAGGCCAGGCAGTCAGTAGCGGTTTCGAACCTGCGAAAGTTCTCGTCAGGGGGCTACCGCTACCCCGACCGCTGCGCCTTCCGAGACCATTTAGGGAGCCTACCAGTCTTACGACCTACCAGGGGAGTTGGCTGGCATAGCACGGCGCGGCGCGACCCCTGGTGGACTGGTTGCAATTGGGGTGAGCGTGAGTGGGGAGGAGGGAGGCTCCCTGCTCGGCGTATATAGCCAGCCAGCCAGCACGGCATTGGCACTGCGCTCCCACACGCACTCCGGGCAGCCAAAACGGGTAGCCCCTTTCAAGGCCCCGGCTGCTCTTTTTCGACCCCATGTGGTCCCCATCAGCGAGGTCATATCGCTGTGGGACCCCTCTGCCATCCGAAGATCCGATAGCGGCAAAGTCTCCTCAAGTATGACTGAGAGATCTGTTCCCCACAATTTGTCGTACAGTCTTTCGGCAGCTCGCATCTCTGGCAGCAGGGCAGATGAGTTACCCAAACGAGGTGATTTTTCTAGTTGAACTCACTTGGACCTAAATCGACATAAAGGTAGACATGAACATTCTGCGGGTCACACCAGCCAGGAGGCACTTTTGCTCCATCCTTGATATCCGCCCACCGATTCCCACTGGCACGTGCGCTGTCTACTACCCTTTTTCGGAGGGTATTCTCTGGTTCCAGGGGAACTGGATAAACCTGTGGAAAGTCTGAGTTGGAATGCTGATTTTTGAAGGTATCACCAACCAAAGAGCGGAGTGAAATTTGGCGAAACTGGCCCCCGCGATCTCTCAAGGGTGCACTCTCCTCGTTCCAAATGGCCCTCCGAAGCTCACCAACGTAAGATATAGTGTGCGGGTAAGCACATAGTGTCGAAAGCAATGGTATGAAGACCTTGATCTGAGTCGACATGTGGTGAGTGAGCGCTAGTGAGCACTCACCAAGGGCCGGAATTTTTGACATGACGTCAGTTTTTTTTTTCAGGACTTTTCGGCCTGATCACATGCACGAGAGGGTTAGGGGCTACGACAGACAATACCACAACGATGCTGATTATTCCCAGCTGTGCAGCTATCACAGGCCCGGTTTTTGGGTATTAACTCATAGTCCATGCACATTTGATCTTGTTGGTGAGGACAAAGAACTAGGGATGCTGGGGTCTGGTCCAGAACAAACCTTGGCACAGGTTTTCACTGGGATTCAGCGCGTAGCAAACTTGAATAGTCAGAGTAGTATTGTCTGCCCTCTTACTTGGCTGAAAGACAGAAATCGTTGGTCAAATGGCTAACCTTATCCGATCTCCCAGGCCACCAATACCGGTCAAACAAGCTTGATCGCCAACTTTTCTTGGGAGACACTCCGATTACTTGGATATGAAGAACGGGGCTTAGTCCTCAGCACACGCTACACTATCCCGATGACGATCTGTGGTGATAACCGCCGAACTGCACAAACGGACGTCTGTCTACTCGACCGACAATCGATGATCTTGCTGGTTTTGAAGGAGGGCGACACAACACAACCTGAACCGCAAAGCCATTGCAGGAGCGATTGCCGCGTACCAGCACAACAACGAGAAACGGCAGACCAGAGGACTTGCCGCCCTTGATGCCATGACTATTCCGTGCATCACTATGGTTGGCACGCGACCCACCTTCTATGTGGTCCCTGTCACTTAAGCACTTAGCGTCGCGGTTGTGACCGGCCAGTACCCTAAAGGTCCAACTGAGGTCCTGAAGTGTGTCACTTTTTAGGGCACAACCGTCGATACAGTGAAGGCATGGAGACACCAGAGTATAGGCGGCTTGCCTTTCAGTGGTTTGATGCATTCAAAATCCTTGCAAGGGGATATTGGAAGACGTTCCTTGTCTGATTGATATGTGCGTGGAAATCTGATCGGAGTGCTCTAGATAATTTTCCTTTCCAAAATCTGTGACCCTGCCACAACGATTAGTTTCTTCACCCGACTGGTGTACGTAGTACCAGGAGACTTTCAATAATCCGAAGGGTACCGTCGTAACACACATATCGCCCCGAAGTGTTTTCATTATTATTAGAACCCATTATTGCGAGTTGCTGCTCCGCTTACAGAGGGATGAGTTCCATGCGGCGCTAGGAGGAAACGAGGGGAGGGTAAAGGGGTGCGCGGCATGGGAGGTTGACGAAGCTGAGACGCAATCGGTCTCATATGTTATGAAACTTATGATGTAACTTTGCAGGTACTAGGTGGCAGTGAAAGTTTAAATGGTATGGGAATAAACCGCGCAAATGTTGGGCGAAAGCGCGAAACACTTCTCAGTCGAAAAAGAGGACCCTTGTGGCCAAGGCGAGGTCGCGACGGGTGAGCCCCCCGGAGCGAGTTGGTGTAGAGCTCATCGTCGATCTCTCAGATATAGGCATGGCGAGCGGGCAAACGAAAATAATTCCGGTTCTTTGGAAAAATGGGTAGACAGGTGGTGGCGACATGGCAGAGAGGAATAAGCACTTGCCACTCACTTGCCGTCTCGTCCAGTTCGGACACGACGGGCCGATGCTTCACTCTGCGATCTCTCTCTCCCCACGTCCTGCGTATCGATCAACCCTCGCTCTTGACTGGGCAGAGAACAGCGCATCGCGAAACCGCTAGTATCAGAGGGGGGATTATAAGGGGAGGATATATGAGGCCGGAATGGTACGAGAGTCGTTATTAATACCGGTACTAGTGACATGGGCACCGCGAAAGTCTCCTACCACTGTAGGGGTATAGGTGTCGGAAGCGGAGGCGAGAGTACTGGGACTTAGTTCGGAGCAACCCAAGAATTCCAAGGAGGATCCGTTGCACATCAGAATACCCCAATTCCACCCTCACTGTGCTTATCGGCTTTTCTTTGAATCTACGAACCCTGACCACAACTACGAGGACTTAAGATTACCGAGATACCCAACCTCCTTGGGGCATCATGAGTTTGAGGACAGAGATCACTGGCATCCGTCACGGTTGTGTAAGCCCAGCGACCATATTGTCCCATGTTATTATCTACGAGGTTAGTCCCATGAAAACGAATACTCGCATTATCCCCGCGCCATGTCTATCCCTCGCTATATGCGTGGGTCAGAGGCTACCGTGACTCAGACGGCCTCGCGTGTCATTGTGAGCGCACTGTCCCGCTCCGACTCTTAAGTGCAATTTTTTCTCGTAATTCTTGGAGCTCGCTGTTCGGTGAACTATTCTGATGGTGTGTCAAATGCCTTCACACTTCGGATCGGGATTTCGAGAGTTTTTACTTATTTTTAGCGCATTACGATCTCTGTCTCGTAAGTGTTCGGTCCTACGTCAACAAACGCGGTGAGTGCACACTCATGGGAGATTGGGATGTTCCAGGCATTCATCTGACTCTCGAACGCTACAATTTTATATTTCAGGTAGCGGACATAGTTCTTTACTGTATTAAGGCGTCGTCCTGGCCAGGTGAAATTTCTGTGTAATTCCGAACGGAAAAGCGTCTACGGCAGATTCATCGGTTTTTGGCTCCACAGCCGTGTGCCTCCGAGAACGAGACCTCTCGTTTGGATATTCTCCTTTACCACTGACTCGCCGCGCTGCATCGGAGTATCGCCGCTGTGCACGTAGTAGCCAACAACCTCTGATGACATCCCAATTACACTGGCTATTCTCGAGGCAAGTTCGGGATTCGTATAAATTCGGGGGAGTGGGATGAACATTTTGGACCATTCAACATGCACCCTCTCCATCTCGTTGCACTCTTTTCTTTCTCAGCGGCTGCAAGCCCACTCGTTAAGCGCGTAGACCCACAGGGCGTCGATGTCTCCCATTTCCAAGGGAGCATCGACTGGAATGCCATGGCAGCGAACGGTGTATCGTTTGCATACATCAAGGCCACTGAGGGAACTAGTACTGTCGCACTCGTTTCATCCATGGTATCGGCTCCTTCAATTGTTTGCCACTACAGCGTTCAAGGATTCTATGTTCTCCACGAATTATATTGGCGCGACGGGCGTCGGTATCATCCGGGGAGGTTATCACTTTGCCCACCCAGATACCTCGGACGGCGCCACACAGGCCAATTTTTTCCTTGCGAATGGCGGTCAGTACATATGGCCGTGACCGTGTGAATGTATCTTCACGATTCGTTTGATACAGGTGGGTGGTCCGGAGATGGAATCACGCTCCCTGGAGCGATAGATCTCGAAGGTTCGTTGCGCTGTCCGTCCCAAAGAAGTTATCATCCGTGTGACTTGCGTTCTACTTAGCTGGTTGTTACGGCTTAACCGCGTCGGAGATGGTTTCTTGGATCAGTGACTTCTCGGATACATACCTTTCTGCGACAGGGAGGTGAGGGCCCCCTTCCACTTGCTGCGCCTTGTCCTCTAACGCATAGCCAACTTCGCAGGTCTCCAGGTAAAATAGTTTCCCGTACTCTACGGGGCTGCATGAATCTCATCCACGTCTAGCCATTTATACCACAACAAGTTGGTGGAACCAGTGCACGGGCGGCAGTGCCGACTTTGGCGCGAACCCACTGTGGCTCGCTGACTGGGCTCCCAGCATGGGGCCCCTTCCTGCTAGCTGGGGGTAAAGGCTGCAATTTGTGGGGCCTATTAAAAGATTGCTGACTCGGGATCCCCCAGTTCCGCTACGTTCTGGCAGTACGCAGATTCTGGGTCGAATCCTGGAGACCAAGACTTGTTCATTGGTGACGAGGGAGGATTGCAAGCGTGCGTTCTCACTTCCCTTCGGGTTATTCCACGCATGACGCCTCTGTAGGTTCGCCTCGGGTTGAGTTCACAGTACCAGTTTGGAACTCGTGCACAAGTCGGAATAAAAAAATCCCTACTGCGGGTTCTTCGGCCCAGGTTTATCACATGGGGTTTTTGTGAACGATCGGTTTATTGAAGCCTCTATAGTTGGTTTAGGCGTCTAATGAAGCGAATAATTACCATTGCACCATCACCTGACTTATGAGAGATCCCAGTTCACTGCATGAGCACCTTTTTTTTTCTTCCAAAAAAATCTGCCTGTGTCAGTGTGAGATGCCTGCATGTCCGAGAAGGAACAATTGAGCCCACGGTCGGGGCCTCGGAAATACGCGCAGCTACAAACACAGCCACCGAGACTGTTCGATCACGTGCACCTCCTCTGCTGTTTTCCACTGACGGTCCATGCTGCGGTCCCGAAGAGAGCCTGCACGCGCAAGGTGATCCGCTGACGACCATCCACTAGAGGAGGCAACATAAAACCAATCCTCAATCAAATCCGAATCATCCTAGACAACAAATTCTGCTGTGGTGCGGGACTGTAACTGCACTCGTCGCAATCCATCGTCATGTCCATCGACCCATATCACGACGTCCAGTCAGAGATACAGAGCGCGCTACAGACCGCAGAGCAGCTCCGCGCGTCGTTTCTGCGAATTCGGAGTACTGCGCATGATGGCAATGAGGAACTCGAGTGGGCCCGAAATGAGGTGAGTCGTAGTTGTACGTCGGGGTTGCCTCATCACATGGATTCCGTATTATAGCTGAAAGCAATGCTCTCTACTCTCGACGCCGACTTGGAAGATCTAGAAGAGAGCGTAAAGTATAGGAACTCACTTTCATGCTGCGGCCAGACATTTACCCCCACTCCAGGATCGTCGAGACTACCGGCGCGCGCATGTTTGGTTTGGATGATAGAGAGGTCATTCAACGACGGCGATATGTGAGTCATGTACGTGGCGAGATAGAGGTGCGTGGTGCGTAGATCTCTCACAAAAGGTGCGGGGTTGAGCTCTCACCCTCACCTGTTTAGAAAATGCGAGCCGAGGTCGAGGGGCGCCAACCAAATGACAGCGTGAGCTGCCATTAGCCCGAGTAAGGGGGGTAGTGCTTACTACATTAATGTAGGTGGACGCGGCAACACCCAGTAGACCGGACACTCGTTCCCCATCGTCTGGGGCGGACCGTGAGCCAAGGGATGAAGACCACCAGGCTCAGTGGGCACTGGAGGAGCAACAGGTTGAGGTCTTTCTGAATTTCACGAACGACGTAAAGTTGACATTCGTGTGGTAGATGATGTTCCAACAGCAGGACCAGACGATCAACTCCATCGCAGGTACATTGAGTACAATCGCTCAACAGGCGGGACTGATGGGATCTGAGATCAGCGAACACAATGAGTACGTATCCCCCTTTTCATATCGTCAGGTACTCGGCTGATAAATGCTCGTTAGGATGCTAGATGACCTCGATCGTAACGTGGATCGGACGGACAGCAAACTGTCAGATGCCATGCGCAAGATGCGCAAGTTTGTTCGCGAAACTGAGGGTCAGTCTCTGTCGCGCTTTGCTTAGGAATGAGGTTACTGAATATCAATCAGAGAAGAGGTCGGGGTGGTGTATCGCCATTCTGATTGTGGTTCTGCTGATGCTACTCGCTGCAGTCATTTTGGTGTGAGCGTCGGGCTTTTGGTAGATGGGTTGTTTTGCGCTCGGTATGATACCTTTGGCCTGTGCCCCTTAATTTGAGCAGACACTCTAATGACATCCGTATTACCCTTTTCGACGGAGCACTAATCATCCCGGCTTCCGGTACCTGGACCTAACTTAGAGATATGATTTATACATCAGTCGACTCTAGTGGGTATAGTGCGTAGTCCGGATGGCAGTGGCGTGACGTTTGTACACGCGTCAGCCTTCTTTTTTTTTTTTTGGTTCATCGCCATGGGTAAAACAGTTTCACAGCCCTCAAGCTTCTCCCACTTTTGATACGGGATCGTGTGAGAAACGTTCTCCTATCTGTTGTGTTATATACCAAGTGGACCAAGTACTGTACTCATCGAACTAGAGGGGAAGGAAGTTACAGTATGAGTATGCTTTCACACATCAAATATCAATGAATGTCGCCGGATTTGCCTACATCCAGTTATCACTTTCTATCTCCAGAATAGTGTGCCACAAACAAATTTCTTTGTGTTATCTGATCATTTCTCTGACACTGAGATAAACTACGTACCAGTTGGATATAGAGATATGTAGTGGGGGTAGCCGTCATCGGCGATAGGGAAGGAACGCTTCTCAGTACCGTGTTCTCTTTGGAAGGCAGTAACGCTCCCAGCCCGAACGGCCTGAGCCATGGACGTGTGAACATTAGAATGCGGACACATGACCAGATATGATGCAAGGCGCAGTTACGGAAACGGGACGAGATAAGTTACGAAGAGAACATGGACCAATGGACGTTTCATGACAACATTGAAAAGTGCCAGTCAAGTGCCTCGCCTATCGGGGGAACGGAACAAGACACACGCCCCATTCCTTATTTGGTACAGGGCCGACGAAAGAACTATAAAGCATCCAGACAAGTCCTGTCCGGTGGTCGTTCGAACTTCGTGTGGCTCGTGTGGCTCCTTGTCTCCTTTGTTCTTTCCCTTGCGATCGAAGAAGCACTGTCATCGGTTGACAGGTGACGTCACAGTTGTGGAAGTCGGGCGGACCGTTTGCTGGTGGAAACGCTCCATTCTCTCATCAAGAAGCTGAGCCACTGCCGTCCCCAGCCCACCGTTTGTCCCCCTTTCCCCTAACGCCCACCATCCCAAATGTATGTCTGTTTTTTATAGCCTTTTTTCTTCTTTCTTTCGTGCAGCCGCTCACCACGACCACGTAGGTCTGATCTCAGCGAGGCGACCACTGCCTCGACCAAGACATTCTTGACGGCCTTGGCTCTGAACGGAATCATTGCTACTGCTGAAATCGCAGCATTTACCTGCGCGAGGCCCTACTTCCGCCTCATTTACGAGCCGAGGAGCTTATCCGTTTTTGAAGCGTGCGCCTTTCCGTCGTCTTCCCTCAGCACGCACTAATTCTGGTCTAGCAAACGGCAGCAATCATTGTCCTCTCGTTTCTTGGGATGGCCTGGCTCTGTCTTTTTTGCGGACTACCGCAAGATTAAGAATATCAATGGACTGGACTCCTACTTCTTCGTCCGATTCCTGCGCATGATGGTTCGCCTCATGCTGCCGATCTGGCTCGTATCCTGGGCTGTTCTTCTTCCCCTCACATCAGTCAACACAAACGTCCCTGGTGACTCGGGTCTTGATATGTTCATTTTTGGCAACATCGGCACTACCGATCAGGATCGGTATTCGGCGCATCTGTTGCTCACTTGGATATTCACTAGTAAGCTTCAAGGCCGATATCTCTACTCCGATTCGCTGACATCTCTTACCTCTATAGTATGGATTTGGTGGAACATCAAGTCTGAGATGGCGCACTACGTTCGCGTACGCCAGCACTATCTCGTCAGCTCCTCCCACTCTTCCACGGCGCAAGCTTGCTCTGTTCTGGTCACCGGCATACCCCCAAAGTATCTCTCAGAATCAGCCCTCACTCGCCTCTTTAGTCACTTGCCGGGTGGTGTTCGCAAAGTGTGGATCAATCGTGACCTGGGAGATATGCCCGACCTGCACGACCAGCGATTGAAGGCGTGTCAGATGCTCGAATCTGCAGAAACCTCTCTCCTTAATATGGCGATCAAGCGAAACAGCAAAATGTCGAAAAATGCTACCGAGTCCGGGGATGGGGGGAAGGACGGCTCAGACACTGGGACCACCAAACCCGCAAGCGATCCGGAGACTCGACAAACCCCCATCGAGGAGCTGGTGCCCAAGGGCAAGCGCCCATCGCACAGACTACCCCCTTTCTCTTGGATGCCTTTCTCCATTCCTCTTTTGGGAAAGAAAGTCGATACAATTGAATGGGCGCGCGAACGGGTTCACGAATTGAATACAGACTTGGCTCAAAGGCGTCAAATTCTGGCACGTGACATCGCACGGACAACAACCGCCGAGGTCCAGATAACCACACGAACGCACAACATCGGCGCAGGAAAGTTGAACATCGCCATACCCGCCGTCCCTGTCTCGATCCCTCTTGTTGGAACTCGCCCTGTCATCGACTTCTCAGATCAGACATACCCGCCTGCGAATGGGGCATTCATTTTGTTCAACAAACAGATCGCAGCGCACATGGCGGCACAAATGCTCGTTCATCACGAAGCATATCGTATGTCGGACTCGCTGAAATATGTCGAGGTGGCGCCCGAGGATGTAATCTGGGACAATTTGGTCTTGAACGCCTATGAGCGGCGCGTACGGTTGGCACTTTCTTGGAGTGCAACTATTGGGTTGATCATCGTTTGGGCCATTCCCGGTAAGTGACAATCGAATCTTGCGCGACAAACGGTCTCGAGCTAAAACGTAAATCTAGTGGCATTTGTCGGGGCCGTTTCGAATATCCATTCCCTGTGCACGACATACCACTGGCTTGCGTGGATTTGCACCCTCCCAGCAATAGTTATCAGCATCATCCAGGGTTTCCTCCCTGCAGTTTTGCTTGCGGTCCTCTTCATGTTAGTCCCGATAGTGTTGCGGATATTGGCACGCTTGGAGGGCATCCCTCAGCGGACAGGTGTGGAGCTCAGCTTAATGGATAGGTTCTTCCTATTCCAAGTTATTGTGCGTTCATTTCGTGTTGCCCCTCGTAAAACGTTTCTCATAAACATGGCAGAACGGCTTTTTGGTTGTCTCACTCTCGTCCGGTATTATTGCTTCATTGCCTGACCTAGTGAACAACCCGTCCTCGGTTCCAAGACTCCTGGCTCAGAATCTCCCGAAGGCTTCGACTTTCTTCCTGACGTTGGTGTTTCTCAAATTTTGTTGCGCGTATGCTTATTCCAGAACCTAGTTTCATCATACTTCAGGGACTTTCTGGAACTGCCAGCGGATTCCTCCAAGCCGTGCCTTTGGCTATGTACTATGTCAAAATCACTCTACTTGGCTCCACCCCGCGCTCTGTATACGGTATCAAGTACTCTCCCCGCACATCTAACTGGGGAACTCTTTTCCCTTCTATGACGCAGCTGGTTGTCATCACGCTCGGCTACTCCATCATCTCTCCTATCATCAACGGCCTTGCCTTTGCTGCCTTCTTCTTGTTCTACATGTTGTACAAATACCTTTTCACCTGGGTCAACGACCAACCTCCTTCCAGCGAAACGGGCGGTCTCTTCTTCCCCAAAGCGATCCAGCACGTGTTTGTGGGGCTTTACGTCCAGCAAATTTGCCTATGTGCATTGTTCTTCCTCGCACAGGGCAGCGATAGCAAACCCAGCGCCATCCCAGAGGGTGCGCTGATGGTTGTGTTGATCGTATTCACGGTGAGCATCACAGATGTTCGTACTCTTGTATCCCGCTCATATTTGGGCTAGGCATTCTTCCAAAACACTATCCTGAATTCTTACGGCCCTCTCATCAAGTACCTACCTCTAACCCTCGCTGATAGGTCGTACGGTAGCGATGCCGGAGTCGAACAGGAGGCTCGTACGACCGCGGATGCGCCGCAGCCTGTGCCATCGGGTTCTGACGTCAAGGTCACCGATTACGGTAATGTATCTGCGTCTGGTTCCCATCAACAACCCAACGAAGTGGCACAGCCCGGTGGCGCCGATGACAACGTTGCAGAGCGTGCAGAAACCTCCTTATTCACACATGAATCGCGCGCGTCGTCCCCATCTCCATCCGCGCGACCTATGGAACCAGAGGGTCCTACCGATTTCAGCCACCCTGCTGCCGTGGAGGAGCAGCGCATGATATGGTTGCCCAAGGACCCCCTCGGTCTGATACACGAGATCGAGCAGGACCTTGCCTCGCAAGAGATTCTGTATTCTACTGAAGGCGCTGAAATGGACAGCAAGGGCCACGTGAATGTGACTATGGCACCACCGGAGGAGGTCCGACGCGCACCAATGGGGGGGAAACTACCACCGTCTCCGGGCGAGGGTGAGGGTGACGAGATACGAGCACTTACCTCACAGAAGAGTTCTATTGAGAGTAATGCATGAATCTAGGTTCGCGGAAGAATAATGACGACGTAACCGGTGATCGATGACGGTCCGTACACTGGTTAGGATATGGACCTCCTCTCTGGGGGGGTACGATTTATTTCGAAGACTTGCTCTATCTATCTACGAATATATTGTCTCATTGCATTGCGATATATAGGAGCGTGTGCTTGGTTATGGGCTGGCGGCAACTATCGTCAGAGCAGTGCGCTCTGCATTTTCGGAAATCGATATACGGACAATTGTATCAGCTAGGCCACACACCCAAAGTAGACGAAAGACGCCATCCTGTGCATAGCGGCGTCGATTGCCGTTCTTTGATGATGTAAAGTACACATCGATCATTTTTGTTTGATACATCTGTCGGCCCCCGCTGTGCACCGTAAGTTACAAGGAAGGTGGGACTCCGACCCGTGGGAGTGCTGGTAGCGTGGGAACAGTCGTATGCATACGAAATCAAGGTCCGACCGGTTATTACCTACCCTCGGCTACGACCAGCGGGGATAAAAACGGTTCAAAAAAAAAAAAAGACCGGTTACTACCGTACCTTGCGATTAGACCAAGTGAGGCACTGACACCTGGCAGATAGAATCTGACCTCTGGCATCTTCTGCCGTCAAAACGAAGAGATTGTCTCGTATTCGCCGGTACATAGGAACGCCTTCGAGAAGACGAACATCCCGTGTTGCGTACGTGAGCGCGCTCTATCTCACAGCACTCATAGTTCCGCCTGCTGTCTTTCCCTCACTAACCGGCCTGCGCCTCGAGTGTCCAGTTAAGCGCTGTCCGTGTTGTTCGCATGTGGGCTGAGGTCTGGCCTGTCCGCATGCCAACCAGAACGAATTGGAAAGGTATTCGAAACAGCTGCTTGAGAACTAACCTGGTTTGGCTCGACACTCCCCCCATGCTCGGCTTTTGTCGTCGGCGTAGCTAACTCTATTTTCGATCCATCGGGCGTTCCGGGACACTCTGTGAAAAATGATGAGCGCGCAGGGGAGAGGGGGAGGCCGTCATCAAAGGATATTCTATTCGTCACGTCCTTCTTTTGGAACCCAAGGAAATCACCGTTTCCGACACTAGGATGCTCAAAGCTTAGCGCTGATGCCTGAGGCGCCGATCGGCGGCTAAATCGTGTCTTAGACACCTAGGTCAATAATGACAACTATCGGCTTCACTTCGACGGCGGAACATTGGCTCGAGTGCACTCGAAAGGTACGTGAGACAGTTACAGAAATGAAGATTTCGCATCGCACACGACGTAGTAGAACCACTCGACTCCTAAGTGCGGTCTGCACCCCCATTGGAGTAACCGGTCACCGGTTTGACATATACTATACATGGGGACGCATGGTAAAAGTAGAGTACCGTCGTGATGTGAAAACATTAGCGTCTCTGGAATTAATGTTGGCTGTTGGATGTCATGTCTACCTTACTACCACAAGGGTCAGCGGAAGTGCCAGTGAGGCATGGCGCGATGTCGGGTGTGGACGAAGGATAGTTCATATGCGCGCACATACCACGAGAGTCAGCAGCACGACCGCTACAAGCGAGGATACGGAAAGGATAAATGTGAGTGGCATGGTGAAAAAGGCCATCCAAAGGTGCGGGATCGTGAATAGGATCAACGCCCAGATGAACAGCGCCTGTGGCAGGCTATGGACAATCGCAATCGGCTGAAAACCATAGCTCGTGATCCAGTCATCCAGGTGCACTGCCTGTCAAACGTCAAAGTTAACTGCAACCACCCAATAGACGGGGATCGCTCCGCTCACTGAAGCGGTGGCTTTCGTGCTGACAAGTCTCCGCTGTACTTGCAAGAGGGTCAACGCCACGATCAGGCCGAGGATGCAGAGCATCAATGCGACCTTGGTCAAGGAAGGCAGAGAAGAAACCCGCAACATAAAAATATTAGCACTGCAGATTACCGGACTTTAGCTGGGTATTTCTGGTAGAAGGCTTTTCTCACCTGAGAAGTGCCAACATCTTAAAGAAGAAACAGTCAGCAAGGACGCCACAAAATGTCGATTTTGCCTACTCGCGAAATCTCTTGCTTCAAATCGATAACCGTATCAGACACGTGCTTGTGCCAATGGGATGTGCAAATGAGCCGGTCCGTACAAAGGCTCACGAAGCGCGCCCGATATTCATCAGGCAATCCAAAAAGCAGGACCTTCGATACAACTGTCAAGATGAGACTCCGTTTACTGCCTGTCGCCACCAAGATAGGTTAGATCGTTCAGAGGACAAGCGGTAGCGATCTTCACCGAAATGGCTAAAGGAGCGATGGCGCGCTGGAATAAGAGGGTTCGGGGGGAGTCCAGTGCATATACATATGACTTACCGACAGTCGCCCATAACCTAGCGACGTAAGTAGTGGTGTGAGGACTGGAGGCTTGGTCTACCAGAACTAGTTAACTAAATGCCACGTATAGTGTGCTAAGTGAAATACACCTTTCATGCGCTCAAGAATATCGATTAACACTTCACACTGCTTAACTGTGAACGGAAATGCGGGGGGTTCCAAAGAAAAGTCATCTAAAAGGCAGACCGTCACTCCCAAGTATGTCAACAAACAGAATATTTTGTCTCACCTATATGGACGAGCAAAAGAATAGTGTAAAGTTCACTCAGAGCTACTGCAGAATATTTAGAAGCGGTCTGGGGGAACAGTTCGACATGGATCCAGTAATTCTCCTGCAATGAATGTCCTGGATACGAACTTTTAGCTCACCTCCTAGTTATGCGAATGGGCTGATCAGAGACATACGAAGATGACCGCCTGAGAGGGGGCGTAGTCCAATGCCGTTTATATCGAGCGTATGCAACCAGAAGACGGTGCGAAGGGAATGGTCCACAAAGTAATAGTTGCAAGCGCACAAATCCCGGTGGATTTCGAGAAACAAATGCGAGGTCTCTGGAAGGTGAATGTCTCTCTCGGTGATAATGTTGCAGATAATGGCCAGCCATGCATCCAGCCGGTCTGTAACGCCTGGCCCCACAATGTGTGCCTCCGTGACAATTGTGATTCCCGGCGGTGCCGTGGTGTGAGCGTAATGCCTCCCCTCTGGGTGAGCGGAAATGGTCCATCCTTGGAACTGGTACGATGGACTTTGGGACGATTAGTTCCAATAGTTCCGCGCTACGAATGTGGAAAACACGCATACACCGATGCAAAACCAGCTCCAGGTGGGACAACGGTCTGGGAGACACGGCGTACACTGAAAAAAAGGTCATAAGAAGTCATGAGCTGTGAGAGATCCTCTAACTTGCCGCAAGGTGCCTGGATACCTTGAGTCTCTGATGGCGGAAGGGAGGGTCGGGAACAAGTTGGACTTGTCGGCATTAACATGGCTCATGGGACCAGAAACGTTGTTAAAAGTAGACATGCCGCAGGTTCCCCGGCAGATCCAGGAATGTTGGGGGACTAGAGATCGAGAAGTATTTATTTATCTGAGGTCGGCCCGGCTACAGCAGTACCAGTGACTTGACTCGCGTGAAACCGAAAGGCCTTCTAATTCCTTTACCATCTGTCACAATCATAATACCCGCGCCTCGGCTTATCTACTACGTGTTGACGCCACTAAGATCCTGTGTTGGGCCAGTGATCTGTTCTCTTCTTCTTCTTCTTCTTCTTCTTTTGATCCAGCACTTATCTTCTGCGACAGCACGGTGAAGACAACTATCGACATAGACCAAAGACGTGTGGGCAGAAATACTGGTTTAAAGGGAGAATGGAGGAGCTGAGATCCGACCTCTAAGGGCCGAAACAATGGTACAGTAATGCATCACCTGTCCCTGCAAGGGTCATGAGTCACTGTCACTGAAGCACCAGAGTGGCGCAAGGAGACTATTAGCCAGCGGGGGATCAGAAAGATGGTTAATTGGATATTGACCGTTTACGTACCCGGTAAGTTGCTGCCCGTCCGTCTGGTCCCTTCAAGTTGGCCCCGCACCCAAAACGTGAAAGTTGAAACATCTAGATGGGATGCGCCCCCGAACCAGGTTATACTGTTATAGTAAGTGTTATTATTACCACAACCCTCTTACCTATCAGGCATCTACATCTGCCGCCGGTGTTAGCTATCCAGTGCGGTCCGCACCGTGGCGCACCGTGGAGACTAGTAAAGGGAACTTGAAGGGAAAATCCGCTGAGCCGACAAGTTGGTAGAGAAGGCACCCGTCGTTCACAGTTTCCTCTTCAGTATTTCCACGGCGACGCCACATATCAACGTATCGATCCTGTGCTTCTCACCCTTACCACGCTGGAGGTAAATCAACGGGCTAATTGAAACGTGGCTCCAGTGCCGGCATGTAGGGCACCCTAATCCACAGGGTGTATGCGAATTGATGGTGTAAACAGTAAACTACATTAGTGCAAAGAAGTGGCTGCTTCTTGCCTCGGATCTTTCTTTGTCTCTCAGTTCCTCCTTTCGGCATTACTTCTGACAGGGTGTACGTTGACGTATCTCTTCGAATCGGAGAGACGTGACAGCGTCCCTCCTGATGGCCGGAGAGACGACACGGCCGTGACGAAGAGGATCTAGTGTTTGGTCGTCTCCCGACCTGGACACAGCCACATAGGAATTCGATCACAACTAATTTCTCTTGGCTTGACACTCCCCCAGTTTACGGTTGCGGTCTAATCAACCCCACTTTGGATCCTGTGACCCGTAGTTTCGTGAACTCCTGTGCGAAGTCGCCAGCGGGCGCATGATCACATCAAAAGGACGGATCAAGCACAGGAAAGCGCTCAAACTGGGGCGTAGACCCGTGGCGGCGACGACCTCAGTCGTATTTTGGGACAAAAAAAAGAAGCGCAAGAAGCGGTACCGAACTACAAGCTGATTGCGCCGATGATGTATTCGGAGTGGACGTAAATGCGCAGCAAGTTACGAGCACCCGATACTCTATAGAGAGCGGACGCTTGGCCTTCTTTGCCTCCATCAACTTCGACTTTGACATTTTCCCCAGTGAGTGGCTCGTCACGAAGGCGCACTCGAGATAACGACTACTGGATTTACCTGGGCTTCATTTTATGATGGCCTTCTCTTTTGGGGAGTGGTGGCAATGTCGTGGGGCCGTGGGCTCAGCATGAGGGATTTTACTACTGTATCCAAGTCGTGTTTGGGGCATTCCTGTGGACTACGACGTCTCACACGTTTCAAGAGGTAGCCAGTTATCCGGTGATAAGTTGGTATGGAAGGCGGCCAACATGGGACTCGGATTATACCAAATCCCCAGTTGTGCAGTGCCAGTGGTGGCGCCAGTCGCACTCAGGCTGCAGAATTTTTACTCGGAACATACTCGTAGCCTTATTGGCTGTGCAATGTATCAAATCGGTTTCGGCGACTGTACAATGCAGGATGACGCGACCAATAATGACGGAGAACTGATCCTGCGGATCGTGGATGCCATCCAAACGTAGCCTACGTTGGGAGGTATGTTGTTCCTTGCTGTCCGAGTCTATCCGGCGTCAACAGTACTCTTACCGGTTCCTCCGCCACAGCTTCTTGGCCTGGCCCCACCAGTGCCACGCAATGCCGGCGTTCTCCCCCGGGCACCTCAGTTGAGTATTATCTCATCATCAAGAGGTCGTGACCATTGACAGGTTCACACAGCTGATAGGTGTCCTGTGAGCTTTTCCTAGTAGTCCTGCAGTGCCTCGAAGTATTCATGTGGGTACTAGGGTTGCGACACCTAGAGCTTTGGCGACTTGGCGGGCCCTTCAGCGGTGTGCGCCTGGCCAGCACGCACACACACGCTCGTCGCGAGGAATCATCGCGCACGACGCTGGCCATCTAGTGCAGCCTATTTCTTTCTCAAAGGCGACATTACTCCGAGGCAACTCAGTTTGGTGCTGGGCGATAGCCTGAGGGCCACGTACCCGTACTTGTCATGCGTCCGTCTACAGTGTGCAGCTGTATGAGCTCAACCGTATGGGGGTCTGGCATCCCCACTATCGCCGTTCTATCTTTCGCGCGCGTAACGCACTGCACACGCTCACGACTACTAGTAGTATCGTCATATTCTGATGTGTGGCTGAGTATGCCGGCGGGCACCTGCAGTGCCTCAGGAAAATGAGGCAGTGTTTACTATGCCAAGGATTAGGTCACCTTCGTGACGAGTAAACGTGTCAATGGACAGTCGCTAGATGGCAATATAAGGCAAAATGTGCGCGCGTCGGGCGAAAAAAATACCGCGACATGCGATGACTTCCCCTTCGCATACGGCTGAGATGGTTAATCGAAACAGCGTCCAGGAGCCGATGACCTTTAATATCTCTAATGTGTGGCTCTCATACAAGCAAGTGTACCTATTGAACATACGAATGCGTCGTAAGAACAGATTATCATGCGCAAAACTGTGGCGTTTCCGAGGCTAAATATCAGCGTTTTCTGTGAGATTCTCAATCTGGTCTACTGCAGGGACCAGAGAGGGTATAGGAACCGGTTGTGTGGCATGATCGAAAGTTTTTGAGCGTGGGTGAAGGGCCCTCCATACGCCTCCACACGGAACGACCAGCGCGATTGCTACAGGAAGGAATGTGGCAAGGAGCATCGGAAGGGGGAGACTAGCAAAGATCATCCAAAAGCCCTGCATTGCAAACAGGAACAACGCCCAGGTGAACAATGCCTGTGGCAGACTATGAACGATCGCAATCGATCGAAAACGACCATGGCTCAGATAGCTTGTTTCCGGGTTGTCCAAACGCACGACCTGTTAAAAGTTAACTGCAAATTCTGGGTTAAAGGGGCGTCGCTATGCTCACTGCGGTGATGCTGAGAAGTCTCCGCTGTTCTTGCATGAGGAACAATGCCGTGACTACGCCGAGTATGCAGAGTAACAGCGAAGAACTAGAAAAAGCGGGGAAGGAAGACAGGGGCATCATATGAACATTAACACTGCATAGAATAAAAGATTAACTGGGTCTTTCCTGGGTAAGGGAAAGCTTTCTCACATGATAAGTGCCAACATCTTGGAGAAAGAGGTCAGTAAAGATTCCACGGCAAAAGCGATTCACCTTACCGATGACACCGTCTGCTTCAAATCTTCAACTGTCCCAGAAGTATGCTCGCGCCAATGGGACGTGTTAACGAGTTGATCTACCCAAAGGCTCTTGAACCGCGCCTGGTACCCATCAGGAAATCCAAAAAGAAGCGTGTTCGATATGATCGCCAAGAGGATGCCCCATTTGCTATCTTGAATCTCCAAAGTAGATTGACCAAAGGAGAGTCGACAGTGGTCTTCACCGAAATGGGTTAAGCGATGGCTTGCTGCGATAAGAGGGCTCATAAGAGGACTGACAGTATTGCAGATGCGTAAAACTTACCAACAGTCGTCCATAACCCCGCAACATATGTAGTGATGTAAGAGCTGTGAGTACGATCTGCCGTGAACCAGTTAACTGAAGACCGTGCCAATTCAACTAAGCAAATCCTACTTTTGTTGTGCTCAAGAAGATCAATAATCTCTTCCCTCTGCTTAGTAGTGTAGGGAAAAGTAGGAGTGTCCGTATCTAGATGCTGACTGTCACGCTGGGTGTCGGCAAACAAGAGATTTCCTGCCTCACCTGCGCGGGCATGCAAGAACACGACTTTAAGATCATTCAGAGCCCGAACAGAATATTGGAACGCGGCATCGGGGAACAGTCCGATATGAATCCAATAATTTTCTTCTAAAGCATATTCTGCGCCTAGACCTTTAGCTTACTTAACAAGGCAGGTGGATGATGTATGAAACATACGGAGATGGCTGTTTGTTGTGACGGAGTGTTGAGGCCGGACGCCGACTGTGTCGAGTGTGTGCAACCAGAAGACAGTGCGAAGGTTATGATTCGCGAAGTAATAGTTGCAAGAACCTGAATGATGAATTTCGAGGAACAAGTGCGAGGTCTCCGGAAGGTGAACGTGTTTCTCGGTGAGCGTATTGCAGATGAGGGATTGCCAGGCATTCAGCTGACCCGCAACCCCAGGCTCGGCAATGCGGGCCTCCGTGACCACGGTGATTCCTGCCGACACTTTGATGTGAGCGTAAGGATTCCCCTCTGGGTGAGCGGATATGGTCCATCCTTGGAACTGGTAGGATGGTCTTCGGGAGGGTCAACCCCGAAAGTTCTATCGTGCGAACGCGGAAATCGACACATGACGCACACTGATGCAAGATTGGCTAATGGGACAATTGTCGACGAGCCACGCACGCTAAAAAAAGAAGGGGGAGGTCACGAGGTGATCGGTAACGTGAGAAAACCTTTAGCTTAACTTACCATGAAGCAGCCTGACACCTCGAGTCTCTGACGGTCGAAGGGAGGATCGGGAATAAGTTGGACCCGTCGGCGTTGAAATCCTTCATGGCATTAGAAATGCCGTTCGAGGCAGACATGTCGCGAGAAAGGTGGTATTCAGGACTGGTGGGGAAATCAAGTGGAGAACTGGGAGTAGAATGTATCTCAAGCGGGTATATATCTCAGGTAAAAAATACACTGCCTCTCTCTTGGCCTCTATTCTGTACCCACCGAGGCTGTTCCATAATAGACGAATAGCACTGGGATGCTCTGCAATTGCTATCCAGTTATTTATGCCGATAGCTGGGCATCGGTATAAATAATGGGCGCTGGCGCTTGATGACTCCGTTCCAAGTACTCGTTCGGCCGATCACTCGCACCGATCACCGATCACCAAGATCTTTTCTTCGATCCAAATTCAGTCAAATTCTTCACAAGTTTCATCGATCATCACGCCGACACGGGGCCAATGCGGGTGGGACAAGGGGTGGGAGCTTCTAGTTACAAGCATGTCTGCAAAAGGCGCCGCGAATGAACGTTAATGAACCCACGATGCAGCAACGTGTTGATCATGTTGAAGGTTTGACCGAAAGCGATTGTCCCTTCGACAACAACCCTACATCCGAGACATGATGCGAGTTCGTCCTTTTATTCACGGTGGTCATCGGTCAACTCTGGGACAATAACTTAACCCAGGGAGAGATCCTTTGTTGGTTTAATGACGCGAAGCAGATGCAGTCATGGTTGTTTTAGTTGGCTCAACTGCAGTACAACCTGCATCAGCATCACAATTCACAGGTACGTAACTCCCACATGGACGAGCATTTGCGTGAGTGTGTCCTTCAAACGTGCAGAGCCCCTGACCTATGATCTGCGTGTGTGCCTAGCAGCGGTCCAGGTCTGCTAGGACATTAAGAAACCCACGGTAGACCTTCTTCATCCCAAAGTGTCGCAGTCCTCCTCGGTCGCTCGCCCAGTGGGCGGCCCGTCCGCTGGCGGCCGCCAGTACTCTGTTCTTCGATGACTAGCACCGCCACCCAGACCAATGTTTCATGCAATTTCATGGGCCGGGCATCTCCGCACTTTGCCCGCGTTCCGTCCACTCTGCCAACCCCCTGCTCTCACCCTGCTTGCTCCGCCTTCCGCCTCCTTTTCCGCGCCGCTATCTCCTGGTGACCGCCCTCCGCCTACTCACCCTACCCATCCCGCCCTCTGCCCAAGCAGCCCAACCCTTACCCGCCTTCGTCCCTGGCGGTCTCCTCGTCCTGCACTCCCGCAGCACGCGCCGCCCGCCGCACCCTCGCTGTTGCGGCCGTCGCCGTCGCCGTCGCCATCCCACCTCCCTCTCTTGTCCCCTTCTCTCTGTTGCGTGTGAGGAGTGACTCACACCGCCCCTCATGTCCTCACTTCGCCCGTGCCATCTTCCTCCCGCCTCCTCAGCGCCATTTGCCTCATCTCCCCTCTCCACACCTACTCTGCACCCTCCCCCTGGCCTTCTCGCGCCCTGGGCGCTTCTCCCGCTTCCTCGCCATCGCCCGCAAGGGGGTGACCCTCATGCCCGTTACGCCTTCCCACTCTCCCTTCCTTGTCCTCCTGGAGGGACAACCCTCGGCGTCATCTCACTTTCCCTTCAGCCATCACAGACGGTCTTCCACTGCCGCTGTCACTATTCGGCTGTTGTTGCCACCTATCTTCCACCATCAGGGCTCGAGATATAGATGCGCTGTGCAGGAGGCTAGAGGTTCTTCCAGCTTCCTTTCTACTAGCTGTGTCCCCCTAACCATTGTTCCGTTCTCTCGTGTCAGCGTACGTCAGCTTCCTGTATTTGTTGCTTAGAACTATTGTAATCAATTATCTCGGAGGTCGTCACACTAGTCCCAAGGACGGACAATATTTGCTCTCACCGAGGCGCAGGCGGCAATTGAAAGCTCACATTGCCGAGCTTGGGGTTTTGAACCAACAGCTAAGTGCCTGACTGGCCATAATCTGTGATATCGTCACCAGGACACCTAGAGACCTCTCATTTCTTCCTCGAGATCCGTCGGGATTCGGGCACTTGCAACTAGATTTACTTTGTGGGTCATAATCACCGTGCTGTCTTCTGGTTACACCCACTTAACACAGTCGTCGTCGTATTTCCGCACCTCCGCTTAGACTCAGATGGCCTTGGTCACATCTCTGGACGTGAGAAACATGTATAGAACTAACCAACGCTCCAACAGGAAACATATCAACCACCTAACCTTAGAGACAGTCAATACCGTAAGTGGTGATCGCACTGCCAAGGTTGACTGTGCCAGTATCGTATTCGTAGAGGGTGCAAGTGCACACGAAGTTATGGGGAGCGCTAGCTGCCAGCTGGTACAAACTGACGTCCCACCTCGCAGCCTTTTTCTGTCCTAGATTATCACAGCGGTCGGCTCTTGGGTCGACTTCCAGGATTTTAAGCTAGGAGAGCCCGGGATTGTGTAGAGGCAGTTGATTGGAAGGAGAGTGGGAGAGAACAACGGTGAAGAGATGGGAACGCCGGTGTTCATAACTCTCGACGCACGTGCCATCCAGATCGTACCTGATGGGACTCAGTCTCGGCCTCCCCCCGGATCTGGCCCCTGTCTGATGATGAGGCACTCTTTCCTTGACCGCCACAACTCCCATGAGGCTGCCTCGTGGGGTTTCTCTCACAAACACTGCGGATCCTGGCCCCAAAACCGCATTCCAGACCCCTCCTTTTCCAACCTCCGTCTCCTTGGGTTCATACCCTGAGCCCTCCAACTAATTTCGCTCTCGCAAACACACCTTGAGCTAAACCCAACTTCCTAATGTCCCCCAACCTTGTGCGCAACTACCGTTACTTCGAAGTCACACCGTTAGTAGATCCCAGCGACTCTTTTGGTGGTTCCCCGGGCAGCCCAATCGTCATGCAGTCGGATGCGGTGCCAGAGGGAAGTGAGGCGGCATGACTCCCGTCGGGAGTGGGGAGGTATTTTAAATGGCCAATGTGCAGTGGTATATTTCGGGAAGTAGAAGGATAACAGCGAAGCAATTAAACGTAATATTAAAGTGCTACCCCACGGAGCACTCAAATGGATTCAAAAAAAATAATCGAAGTGGTGTTTGTGGGGAGTGTTGTGTCATATCACAAGCTTCAAGGTATTTAACTGATAGTCGGTGGAGTAGTACAGGAGAGGGGCAACAAGACGGGTGAAAAAACTACTTTGTTCTGGGGACTGGGACGCCCTAGCGTCCAGATATACTACTACATGCAATCCCAGAACGATACACGTACAACTGCACGTAACTGGAATCTCGTCACCGTGTTGACGGGGTAAATCTCCGAGTCTAGACCATAGACTCCACAGTCGGGCGCTCTTTTCGGTTCTACTGCAATATTCGAAGGGGGAATATGTGGGCGGCATCATGACGGGTTCCGAACGCGGGTAAACAATGAACATATACCCAAACCCACCACAACCAGTATGGCGGCTACAGGAAGTAGAGTAGAAAGTAGAGGAGTGAGGGGAAGGTCTGCAAAGACCATCGAAAAGCCCTGCCATCGAGAAAGGAGCAATGCCCAGACGAAAAGTGCCCGCGGAAGGCTATGAACGATCGGCAATTGGCTGGGGAACCATAGCTTGTGTTCCAGTGCTTTAGATATGCAACCTGTCAAACTTCGAATTACATAACTGCAAACGCCGAGTTGAAGGGCGTTATATGCTCACCGAAAGTTGGGATGTTTGTACTAATGAGCCCTCTGTTGTCGTTGCAAGAGGAATAAT
>JAKEYF010000479.1:0-38231 GCA_021527775.1 Lactarius sanguifluus | reverse complement strand
CCCCCACCGTGGTACTAACTGGGCGGCACCCTGGTTAACTGCGCAGATCGGACGGGATGCGGTGCTTTCAGAGTCCTATGGCCGTGGATGACAGACCTGGTGAAGAAGGGCACACATGCAGCCTTACGAATCTCAAACAGCCCGCCCTTTGTCGCTTGCTCCATTCTCATACACCACCCCTTTGGCCAAACCCTCAACATCGCCTTCAGACAAACTCGTGTGGGCGAATAGGCCATAAGTGGGAGCTTCGGCGCCGTTCGTCGAAATATCATTACTGGGGTCTATCATGGGTTTTTAGCGACGGTCCGTGCGTGTCTGGGTAACTGGTAGGGTGCCCTGCAGGTGACGTAATGACTCGGAAGTATTTCGAGAGTACTATTGTTACGGTTTGGACTTTGGAACATCTCGGCCCGGAAGTGAACACTGACGTACAAGGGTATGACACCGCATCAGCAGTATATCGTCGTGGACTTAGTAGGATCAGTCAGCCGGGTAAGCTCCGGCGCATGTGATTGTGTACGATACGGATCGGATCATGACTCACTACTAGGATAGCGGTACTAGGGTTTGCTCTACTTACGCTATTGGCTAGTATTAGTTGAAGCGGCGCTTGAAAGCCCGCGTGTAACTGTATCTGTATAAGTAGGGTGCTACAAAGACCAAGGACGGCATCTTGGTCTTCTTCCAATACCACTGATTCGCTCCACGCTGGAGGGTTCTCCCCTTCAAGTGAGTATCGTCCGGCATGTCCATGACCTAATCCCGAGTTCCCTCTGAGGACAGTGGACTACCTGTTGGACGCCGTCTATCGTCTCAAGTAGAACAAAAGGGTAATCTTTGTGCCATATTGGCCATGTGTGCCTGATCGGCTGCTTTGTCCTTGTGTCCACCCTCCACTGCATCTGCCTTTAGGACCCTGAGATGTCACAAGCCCTGATTCTGGCTCATTTCCCAAGTTGGATGGCCAAAAATTATCGGGCGACAATGAAAACGCGATATTGTGGACGCCTCTACTCATCACTTTTGCGCAAATGGACATGGTGGGGCCATAGGGACCAGGTTTCCTACTATATGGAGGGAGGGCTGAAAGGGACTGAAGGGTCACCACCCCGGGAGGGTTGGGGGCCTTGTAGGTCACCCAGTAAGCACTTCACTCTTGTGGGTCTGCCTTATTATGGCTTTGCTTTAACGGGGCTTGTAGCGACTGAGCGATGGCCAGTCGTCTCGCCTTGTTGAGGTGTGCCTTTGGAGGTTGAAAGGAGGCTCGAGCGACAAAGGTTGCTTGCCTCTCCAGTAGGCCTCTTTGTGATGGTTGGCTGGCTGGTCTTACGTCGAGTCAAAGAGTCCCGCTTCGTGGGAAGGCTGATTCGAAGAGGATGGGCCTGGTGGTTGTGAAGCTCGTTTCGAACAGCTTTGCTCACCTTTGAAGCCTCGAGCCATCCTTATGCGATGCGATCGAGCAATGTTGAAGGAGGTGGATTGCTTGCCGATGGTCAAACCTGATGCAGCTAACCACTAGGGGATCCGCCACGTCTGTGCGTGCCTTTCAGGCGTCGCTGGTCGTTGGTAGTCCTCATCAAGGGCGGTGACCTTTGTCTCTCTATGGGACAAGGGGATCTTGCTCGAGACGTGTGAGAACGGGAAACAAGGTGACGCCATCTGTGGGTTTGAGGTTGCTTGTACCCACCTCCGGGGGGGGAAGGTGTCCGCAAGCTGCAGTGGGTCTACTGCGTTCGACGCAAACAAAAAGTTGATGAACTCCACATCGTGAAAGCGGAGGGTGCCCCTGGCATGCCGCGAGTAAGCGATGGCCACGAAAGTGGTTTTGGAAAGTAGTTACCTGGTTGATCCTGCCAGTAGTCATATGCTTGTCTCAAAGATTAAGCCATGCATGTCTAAGTATAAACAACTTTGTACTGTGAAACTGCGAATGGCTCATTAAATCAGTTATAGTTTATTTGATGATACCTTGCTACATGGATAACTGTGGTAATTCTAGAGCTAATACATGCAATCAAGCCCCGACTTCTGGAAGGGGTGTATTTATTAGATAAAAAACCAACGCGGCTCGCCGCTCCATTGGTGATTCATAATAACTTCTCGAATCGCATGGCCTTGCGCCGGCGATGCTTCATTCAAATATCTGCCCTATCAACTTTCGATGGTAGGATAGAGGCCTACCATGGTTTTGACGGGTAACGGGGAATAAGGGTTCGATTCCGGAGAGGGAGCCTGAGAAACGGCTACCACATCCACGGAAGGCAGCAGGCGCGCAAATTACCCAATCCCGACACGGGGAGGTAGTGACAATAAATAACAATATAGGGCCCTTTCGGGTCTTATAATTGGAATGAGTACAATTTAAATCCGTTAACGAGGAACAATTGGAGGGCAAGTCTGGTGCCAGCAGCCGCGGTAATTCCAGCTCCAATAGCGTATATTAAAGTTGTTGCAGTTAAAAAGCTCGTAGTTGAACTTCGGAAGAAAAACAGAACTGACTAGTGATGGGAAAGTTCAGGTCTGAACTTTGGTCCAAACCTACCTGAACTGAACCCTGATTCAGGGTTCGGGTTCGGGTCAACACCTGAACTGGACCAACGGTTCCATTCGGTGTTTGGCAAAACCCCAAAATTTGAGAACCATGTTTGAACTCTGTTTGAACTGAACCATTGGTATTACAGCTACAGTAGCTAGGCTGAAATTTATGTAGTGATGGTTTAGTTTGGTTTAGTTTGGTTTGGCACCCTTTTGGCTGAACTGTGAACTGAACCAAGGGTTTGGTTTGGGTGTTTGGCTGAACCTTGAACTGAACCCTCAGTTCAGGTTCACATTGGTTCAGTTCAGTTCAGGGAGGGTCTGAACCTGAACTGAACCCAAATAACAGAAACCGAGGATTTCGCTTACATAATCACACCAAATGTGCTGAGTCATCAGCTAAGTGGACCACAAAAGTGTAGAAACAATCACATTCAACTTGATTCAAGTCGCATCTAAATCTAACTATTACTGAGGCTTTCTAAGAACTATATGTCATCCGCATCACTGTCAACACCCTCTAAAGACCTCCCAAGGACTTGTGTAGCAGCTGAAATGTGCCCATTTTGATATGCACTCTTGAGGAGTTGAAGGCTTTCAAAGACATTTGGCTGCAATTGATTTCTCTGTGCTGTGTCAGTAATACCCCCACTGCTGAAAGCACGCTCAGACAGGGTTGCTGAGCCCTGGATCGCAAGGTAGTCTCTTGCGATCTGCTTCAGAGTCAGGTACCTGGTGTTGCACTGTTTCCATTGTGTAAGGATCTGCATGTGCTTGGAATGAAGAAGTGACTTATGTCAAAGTGTGACCTATAGAGGGCCCTTGAGTCACAGAGGACACAAGGGGACTGCAGAGGAGGATATAAGACTAAGGGGATATTTTCCATCCTCTGCAGGATATACCAACCTGACTAAGCATATCTAAATAAGGTAACTCTGCTTGGAGCGTTGTACAGTCACAGAACAGCACAATATAGGACGCTTCAGCTGCAAATAACACTCCCCCATGACTGTGCAGGGCTCCAAACAATTAAGTAAACAAACCAAGCATTGTGGCACACTTCTGCACCTTGAACTGGTCAAGAGCCTTCGTGAAGATGTCAGCAGCCATCTCCTGAGTTGTCACAAAGCTAGGAGTGATTAGACCGTCTTGAACTGCATCCCTCAGCCAAAATAGGTGAAGGGAAAGATGCTTCATCTTGCTGTGGTGCTCTGGGTTCTTGCTCACTGCAATGGCTGATTGATTGTCCATTCTAAGCAGTGATGGGCCAGAGATGCTGTAGCCAAGCTCCCCCATGAACTGACGCATCCACAGGATCTCCTTGCCCGCCTCAACAGCAGAGATGTGCTCTGCTTCAGTTGTGGACAAGGCAACCAAGGGCTGCAACTTGGAACTCCATGAGACCGCTCCAGACCCAATCTTGACCACATATCCACCAGTGGACTTGCCATTGTCCAGGTTACCACCATGATCAGCATCTGAGTAAGTGATGAAGGGCTCAGGCAATGTGGAGGGCTTGTAGACAAGCTTGTAGTCAATTGTACCCTTCAGATAGTGAAGCACATGCTTGGCAGCTTGCCAATGAGCCAGGCCAGGGTTGGAGTTGAATCTGGCAAGAACTCCAGCTGCATAGGTGATGTCAGGCCTTGTGGTGACTGCCAGATACATCAGGCAGCCTACAACGGAGATATAGGGGTATTGGCGCATTTAGGCAATGGCACGGGTATTCCCGCGGGTATTGAAAACGTAACCCGTACCTGCCCCCACACAGGTTACATACCCGCAATCGCAGGTGCGGGTGCAGGTGCGGGTGTGGCGGGTGCGGGTGTGGGTACGGGTACGGTACAGTGTTACACACACACACAGATCGGTATTTACATTTTAAGATACAAGCATAATCTACACATATCTACTAGTAGCTACAAGGCCCACACCCTTGCTGTCCGAATCGCGTCGCCGTCGTGTTGTGTTGTTGTGTCGCCGTGTTGTGTTGTTGTGTTGCTGTGTTGTGTTGTTGTGTCGCCGTGTTGTGTTGTCGTCGTCATCGTGTTGTGTCATGTCGTCGTCGTGTCGTGTTGTGTTGTCGTCATGTTGTCCAAGTCGCCGTGTTGTGTTGTGTTGTGTTGTTGTCGTGTATTGCCGTGGTTGTGTGTTGTCATGATCGATGGTCGTGTGTTGTTGTGATCGTGGTCGTGTGTTGTTCTTGTTGTCATATGTTGTAGTCGTCTTGCTGTTGTCGTTGTCGCATTGTCGCAGGCCGCGTTGACGGTTGCCGCTGCCTTGCCGTTGTCGTTGGTTAGTTGTCACTGGTTAGGAGGAGTGAACAAAACCGGCAATCACCCCGGGCCGGGCACATTGCGAAAGGTTACTTCCCACGCTTTAGGGAACCATGACGCGTGACTTAGCGAATCGACCTCGCTTCCAACAACTACAGTACCGCAACGCCTCCAGCTACCGCAACGCCGGCGGCCAATAACACCAGCACCACAAGAATGGCAACTGGCAAGGTGACGACGGCGATTCAACCATGCCAGGGCGCTGTCCGACTCGACCCCGACAACGACCACAAGTCCATGAAGACGATGACAATAGCGCATCGCAACGTCGAACAACCACGACGACGATGACAGACGACAACGCAAAAACAACAGCAACGATACGAAGATGGCCATGGCGGCAGCGGCAACATGAAGACGACTACAGTGACGCGAAGACGACCACGGCGGTGATGACGACGACATGAAGACAATCACATCTCGGACGACGACCACCACCACCACCACCACCACCACAGACGACAGACAATGACTCAGATGACGACGACTCGGGCGACGACGACGACGATGGCGGCGGCGGTGGGCAGTCACACAGCGACGGTGCAGCGGGCTTAGTTACTTCAAGTTGTTTAGTAGTTAATAGTATTCTTGCTAGTAGTATGGTAATGTCAATGTTAAGTTATACATTCCGGGTCACTTCCTGCAGGTAGTAATACGGGTGGCGGGTCAGCTGAGCTGCCACCCGTACCCGTACCCGTCCCAACCCGTAGCTGTGACCTGTGCGGGTCACCCAAACCCGTGCTGTTGCCTAGGCGCATTTCTGAGGCTTCTGCATCAGTCTGGGGACACATGGAGGTGGAGAGACGCGTGCCAGGGTTGAGAGGAGTCGAGACAGGCTTGGAATCGCTCAGACCATGCTCCTGAAGGAGATTGGAGATGTATTGGCTCTGGGAGATGGAGAGAGTGCGATTAGGATGATCTCTGATGATTTCCGGGCCAAGTAGCTGAGTGGTAGGGCCAAGATCTCGCAGTTTGAAGTGACTGGACAGTTCTTGGACCACTGAATCAATCTTGGCTCCATCCTGGCAGGCAAGCACGATATCATCGACAAACACAGGCATCAGAATCCTCACATCGTCCCTGAGGTAGATATAGAGCCCATGGTCAGATTGGACGCGATTGAAGCCCATAGATGCGAGCACAGAGTGAAGGGTCTTGTTCCAGACCCTGCCTGCTTGCTTCAAGCCATACAACGACTTTCTCAGCCTACAGACATGATCTGGACCGCCTACTTCAAATCCTTCAGGCTGCAGCATGTAGATCTCTTCCTCCAGAGTGCCATTGAGATATGCATGAGAGATGTCAATGGAGCGAAGTTCAAGGTCTTCCAGAGCAGCCAAGGCGAGTACAATGCGAATGGTGGAATAGCGAACAGTAGGAGCGAATGTCTCCTTGAAATCAAAGCCAGGACGCTGAGAATAGCCCTTGGCAACTAGTCTCGCCTTGTACCGGTCCAGGGAGCTGTCAGCATTGTGCTTGACCTTCATGAACCATCTAGAGCCAATTGCACGCTTCCCAGGCAGCAACTTGATGATCTCCCAAGTGCCATTGAGCTTGTGGGCCTCCATCTCTTCCTCACATGCCTTGTGCCACAGATCCACATCAGAGCGTTGCTGTGACTGCCTATAAGATGTAGGCTCAGCTGCAGATGCTACACCAGCTTGGATGATGTCAAGGGGATCATCAGAGTCATCATCTTCATCTGAAGAGGCCACTGCTGGTGTTGGTTCCCTTGGCTGCTTGTAGCGATCTGGAACAGCCCATTGCTCAGGCAGCCACTCATCTCTGGGGCGTCTGATGCGCTGAGGATGAGGGGCAGCAGGAGGATGATGAGGATGGCAAGCTGGAGGGGTTGAAGGCGAAGAAGATGAAGGAGGAAGTGAGTGATAGATGGATGCAGGTGTCTGTGAGTGAGCAGGCACTGGAGCGATGCTTGGAGGCAAAATGTGAGGAACAGATGGCAGATCAGAAGCAGTAGACCCATCTCCCCCATGATCTGGCATCTGTGAATCAGATGGAGCATCCAGGACATCATCTGAGATATCTGGGAGTGAAATGGAGGTAGGTGGCGTCTCAAGAAGAGAATTGGGACGAGGGGGAGGCAGGTGGGGTACTGAATTAGCCTGGAGCATGAAAAGTGTTCATCAAAGTCAGCCCTCTCTGAGATGAACACCTTGGTGACAGGGTTGTAGAACTTCCATCCCTTGTAGCCCTGAGGGTATCCAATGAATATACACTTCTCCATAGTGTTTCGAAGTCCTGTCCTATGGACTGAAAAAAGACCATGGACCCAACTGGACCCAACTGGTGGCAACTGGACTTCCAGTTGCAGTTGCATGTAGTTCCAGCATGGTCCAGTTGCAGTCCATCAACAATTTGATTCATTAAAAGACTGCCAAAAGACCAGTTGCAACCAGTTGCAACCAGTCTTTGACAGGACTTTTAGTTGCCCAGCCTTATGCAGAAGTTGTGCCCAGCTCTTGGCCCAGCTGCCAGTCTGAACCTTGTCACGGCCCGGGTTCACGGGTTTTTGCGGGACGCACATTGCCGGACCGGACACTGGTGCAACGTGTCCAGCTGACACATGACCTCAACCCCCATGGCATTGCTCGGGTCGTCGACTGCGTTGTAGTGCCTCCAACAAGTTAAGTTTTTTTTCCTTATCCCTTTACTAACTAACTATATATATATCTTTTCCAGGTTATAGGTTCCACCGCGCCACGTGCAGGCCCATTTGGCGTGCAAGGACACCACGCTGTGACGCTACGACGGCGAGACGGCGCCGTTGCACTACGACGGCGCCATGGCACTTTGACAGCGACACGCCGACATAGCGCCAGCATGCTACGACACCGACGTGGCACCCTGGTGCTGCGACAGCCACACGGCGCCACGCTACCACACCGACGCCGCGCCGCAGCAGCATGGTGCTGGTACGCTACGACGCCAACGCCATATGGTCACGCTATGACAGCGACTCGGCGCCACGCTGCGACACCGACGCCGCGCCACAGCAGCTTGGCGCTGGTACGCTACGACGCCAACGCCATATGGTCACGCTATGACAGTGACTCGGCGCCATGCTACGACACCGACGCCACGCCGCAGCAACTCAGTGCTGGCACGCTAACTCGGATGCTGCATGGTCACGCTGCGACAGCGACATGCCGCCGGCAACAAGTGCCAACGACTCCGACACCGCGCTGCAGCAATACGGCGCTGCAACTGAGATAGATTAGACAATGTACATGTAATTAGTTGTAGCTATTTAGAAGAAATAAAAGTGTTTCGACTTGTTATAGACCGTTGGTAGACCGGTTAAGACCGGTCTAAACACTGCAACCCAACCGATGTAGACCGGTCTTACGCAGTCCGGTCCGGTTTTTTTGCTGTGCTAAGAAACTATGGACCGGTTGCAGTCCCGGTCCTATCCAAAATAGGTAAAAAAACCGGACCGGACTGGACTTTAAAACACTACTTCTCCATGTGCGATCCAAGGCTCCCAAGTGGACGCTTGTCCCTCTGGATCAGCACATAGGCAGTACAGCCCCATACACGAAGCCTAGACAGATCTGGCTTGCTCCCATTGAATGCCTGATAGGGTGTCCTGTCTGGGAGTGCTGATGTGACGAGTCTGTTGCTAGTATGAATGAATGTGGCCAGAGCTTGCCCCAGAAGACTGTGGGCATGCCAGACTCATGCAGCATCGAGATAATGGCTTCCTCCATCGTCCTGTTCGCCCTCTCAGCTACCCCATTCTGCTGAGGGCGATTCCTGACAGTGTGCTGCCTCTGGATGCCATGGTTGATGCAGAACACCTCAAACTTGCCAGACATGTACTCCCCACCCTTATCGTCCCTCAGAGTGCCCAGTTTCGCTCCAGTGAGATTCTCAGCCCAAGCCTTGAACTGTTTGAAGGCAGCAAAGGTCTCAGACTTTCACTTTAGGAGGTAGACAGCCTTAAAGCGAGAGAAGTCATCGATGAATGTGACCCAGTAGCGATACCCTTGATGTGTGGGCACCTTCACAGGGCCATGGACGTCGCTGTGGATGAGCTGAAGCAGTTTTGAGGCTCTAGAGGTCAAAGATGGAAAGGGATCTGCATGCATCTTGCCAGCCTTACAGGCTTCACATACTGGATCAGGGGTGGCTTGTGAATCAAGCTTGAAACCCATCACCAGGTCACCTGAGAGCAGCCTCTTGATGCCTGCCAAGTGATGGTGGCAGAGGCGATGATGCCAGAGGTCCCAGTCCAATGGGAGAGTGGTGGCAGATGATAGTGAGGCGAACTCCTGCACTGGAACAGTGTCCCCAACAAGGTATGCAGCATTTGAGGCTCCAGTCTTTGCTTGGAAGGCAATCCTGTTGTCCCTGATGAAGTGTAGGGTGTCCCTCTCAATGGAGACAACGAAGCGGCGATGGAGAGTGAGATATAGGACAGACAATAGATTACTGCAGAGAGCAGGGTCATATAGGACATTAGAGACATCTGTAAAAATGGGACCTGTCAAAAGCTGTCAAAAGCAGTTGGAGAATGGAGCTCTATAGGCGCCATTTCCTCGCCATTCACCACAGGAATGAACCGGACCGACCCCACCCCTTCAGAATAGACCACAGACCCATCAGCCAGCCGAATTTCAACACAATGCGGCTTCAGATTGTGCATCCAATGGCAATGGAATGTCATATGAGCTGAGGCGCCAGTGTCTGCATTCCAGGAAGTGTGAGAGTTGCTCTGAAGTGCAGAAAATGAAGCACTTGCTGATGCAGCTGAGGCGGACTGTGGTGCTTCTGGTGGTGACTGAGAAGAGGTGGAGGCAGGGGAAGCTGTGGAGGACGAAGGGGGGTTGATCTGACGCATCAAGCGCTCCTTGAGGAAGCACTTGGCCTCAATATGGCCCAAGCGAGAGCAGAAGTCGCATTTCGGATGAGTAGATGAACCACTGTGGGGAGACTGACTGGAGGGTGTGGAATGTGATGGGGGTGCCTTGGGACACGATCTGGAAGGTCCAGATGTCACTGAAAAGGCAGATGATGTCCCAGACAGGTTGGAACGCGTCTGATCCATGTTCCTGAGCAATTGGATGACTGATTGCTTGTCAAACTTGTCCAGGACTGAGATGGTGCGTATAACCTCGTCAAACGACTGTGGGAGCGCCCTAATGATTGCCATGACTGCCAGCTCGTCATAG
The DNA here is from genome assembly GCA_021527775.1 of Lactarius sanguifluus. Lineage (NCBI taxonomy): Eukaryota > Fungi > Basidiomycota > Agaricomycetes > Russulales > Russulaceae > Lactarius > Lactarius sanguifluus. The sequence goes on along the minus strand of JAKEYF010000479.1, from coordinate 28,168 downwards.
AGGTTGTCCAGAGTAAAGGAAGTGGGAGATAGCGACTGTATGACCCTAATCTGCTCATCTACCTTGTTAATGAGCGATTCCAGAGACTCTGAGTCGTCCTTCTGGATGGAAAGGAGAGTGTGGTAGGCATTGAAGCGAGGGGCAGTTCGCTGTTGGACAAAGGAGGCCTTGAGGGTGTCCCAGATGGCAATGGGGTCGTCTTCACAGTCCCTAATGAGCACCCTGAGCTCATGAGACATGGCAGTCTTGAGCGCTCCAGCAGCCTTCTCAGCCTTGACCTCCCATCTCTCCAGCTTATCCTCGTCTGGAGGTGTAGCAGCAGTGATGACAGTGCCCTTGGAGTCAAGTACTTCGGGTTTTCCTAGTGTTTTAAAGTCCGGTCCGGTCCGGTTTTTTTACCTAATTTGGGTAAGACCGGGACCGCAACCAGTCCACAATTTCTCAGCCCAACAAAAAGACTGGACCGGACCATGTAAGACCGGTCTGTGTCGGTTGGGTTGCAGTCCGTGGACCGGTCTTAACTGGTCCCCTCAACAACCGGTCTATAACCAGTCTTCAACCAGTCTATAGCCAGTTTGCAACCGGTCTACTGCTGGTTTACAACAAGTCAGAATGGCATTATATTTGTTTCTAAATCACTGATTACAAGTAATTAGATGTCTCTATTCTAATCTATCTCGTAGTCCACAGCGCTGCGTCGGTGTCATAGTACCTCGGCACCGTGGTGCAGTCATAGTGTGACAGCGCCGTGTCGCTGTCGCAGCGGCGGAGCACTTGTTGCCGTGGTGCCAGCGCGTCAGTGTTGGAGTACCTCATTGCTGCATCGACATTGTATCGTGACAGTACCATATCGGTGTCAAAGCGCCAGGGCGCTGTGTCGGTGTCACAGCGCCAGAGCGCCGTGTCGTGTCGCAGCGCCAGGGCACAGTGTTACTACGGTGCCACGTTGGTGTCGTGGCGTGACGGCGCCGTGTCGGTGTCGCAGCGTCAAGATGCCGTGTTGCTGCAGCACCGCGTCAGTGTCATGGCATGACGGTGCTGTGCTGATGTTGAAGCACCAAGGCGCGGCGTGGCGTTGGTGTCGTTGCGTGACGGCACCGTGTCGGTGTCGCAGCGTCAAGACGCCGTGTTGCTGCGTGTTATGTCTACCACGGACGTTTGCCTGACTTAGGCTTCTCGGGGTGTGGCAAATCTAACGAGAGGGTAGAAGAGATGGTTGACTCTGCTCTGCGGGTAGAACTGGGGGTGTGGGAATAACTCTCCTGCTAGTCCTCGATATGCGTGGAGGTCGTCGCCTTGGTGTAATCCGATAGGAAGGGTATCGGATATCTCAAGTTCATCCCAGTCGTCATGGTCGATGATGTAGAGTGTGCGGTAGGGGGACGCCACGCGTTCGTTGAGGTATAGGAAGACTTGGTGACAGATAGCGTCGAGGGGATAGTCCACTGTCCACGAAGGGAACGTCGGGATAAGTCACAGGGGACCCCTTGGTCTCTGGGGTATGCTGGACGACTCACTTAAAGGGGGAGATCCCTATAGAGCGAAGAACTGGTAGTGGTATTGGAAGAAGACCAAGATGCCGTTCTTGGTCTTCACAGCTCTCTACTTATACAGTTACGCGCGGGCTTTCAAGCGCCGCTTCGATCCGTACTAGCCAATAGCGTAAGTACCGTGAACCCTAGTACAGCTATCCTAGTATGAGTCACTACGAGTCATGATCCGATCCGTTATCGTACACAATCACATGTGCCGGAGCTTACCCGGCTGACTGATCCTACAAGTCCATGACGATATACTGCTGACGTGGTGTCATACCCTTGACGTCAGTGTCCACTTCCGGGCCGAACGTAACATCACCCCCTTTTCAGGATCGGGCCCCAGACCGACCACGCTCCAAGACCTCCCTTATGGTGGCGATCCACTGACCCTCCTCCGCTCCCGGACGGTAAGAGTCCCTCTCGTCCTCGATACGCTTGATGGCGTTCGCGCGCTCTAGGCGCAATACGCACTGACGTCGGGTGATCCCGATCTTCTCGAGTTCCTCCACTTTCTTGCGCAACTCCTCCTCCTTGGCGGCGTACCCCGCCTGAAGACATCGGTAGCGGTGTATCTCCGCTGTGACCGAGAGGTCCTTCATGCCCAGAAGGGCGGCGTCGACGGATTCGCGGTAGCTGCTGTCCTGATCTAAGAAGATCAAGTTGTCGTCGGTGTATGGTGCGGGGCTCGGGTGGTCGTAGTCGGGCGCGGCATGTACGGACTTTCCGTACTGCTGGTCACTGCCCTGCCGGTAGGCGAGGACGAAGGGGTCTGCCGTGAATACGAGCTGTGTATAGCGAGCTGGGTGCAACCTCCCCTGAGCGTCGCGTATCTGGAAAGGGATGTAATGGACTCCCCTGTTGTGTTGGTACCCGTGGGGTGGCGGAGTCTCCACCCGAGATCTGGAAACTGGACTGTGTTCCTCCGCCTGATATCGGCGGAGCGCGGGTCGAGCATTCTTCGGAGCGCGCATTGGTCTCCCGTCGGTGGTGCATACCGGCGGGGTTTCATCGTGAGTAGTGGTGAGGTGATTCCCATACGTGATGTGGCGGTTGAGAGGACAATGCTCCTCCGACAGGTACCAGTTGTACTCTCGATCTTCTTGTACCGCAATCTGGTCTTGACAGGACGGAGGTCGCGTTGGGATGTAACCTTGCGCCGAAGGGGACCGAGAATGTACGGCTGTAGGGCTTGGTGAAGGAAGTAGGGATGGTACGGGGGAAGAGTGACAACTTCCTGCTGATTGAAGGGGTCGGGGAACCAACATGGGTGATAGTGCTGGGGCGTCTTGTACGATGAGGGTCGGCTGCACTGAGATGGGGAGTAGGTCGTCGAGGACATAGTGGACTTGGACTGGGGATTGGGACATGAGTGTGAGGGGTAGAGAGGGAAGGAGATGGGGACATCTCTTGGGTTTTCCCTGTGCTTATATGCACTTCCCTAGCGGGGTTCAAATATTTGAACTCCCTTATCGCTTCATCAGCGAAGACGTCATCCTTCGAGACCCATTGATTATCGGAGTCCGGGTATCCACGCCACTTTACCAAATATTGTAGTTTCTTGGTTCTGCCGAACCGCCGAGAGTCTAGAATCTTCTCGACCTCGTATCCTCTTCTCCTCCTACTAATTCTGGTGGTGGGCGCTGATAGTTGGGGCCATGTGTGGGAGTTTCTTTGTATGGCGTCAGAAGGTCTGTATGGAACACAGGGTGGATGCTCCACTGCGTGGGAAGTTCTAGGCGGTAGTTGACTGCGGACATCACCTGAGTGACCTTAAACGGGCCGTGTCTTCTGGGCGCAAGCTTGGTGGTTGGTTGGTTGGTGCGTAGGTGGCGTCCTTCTAGCCATACCAAGTCCCCAATTTGGTATTTGGGCGTATCTTTGTGTTTGATCCACCCCTGCTGCGCTTTGATCATCAGTTCCTGGGCGCGCGCTCTAGCCTCTCTGAACTGTTTCAGGCGTAGTGCTACTTGAGGGATTGGTGAAGGACGGTCCGTCCAGTCAGCTCGCGGGTTGTATCCCATAAGGAGGTTGAAGGGGGATTCCTTTGTCGCTTCGTTGGCCCAGTTATTGTGCGTGAATTCAGCCATTGGGAGGTATCTGGTCCAGTCGTCCTGTCGTTCGTTGACCCAGAACCTGAGATATTGTTCCAGCCACTGGTTTGTGCGTTCTGATTGGCCGTCCGTGCGAGGGTGGTAAGCTGTGGAGATATTCTGTTCGATTCCCAGTATCTTGCATAGTTCTCTTATGAACTTGGAGGTGAATCGGGGATCTTGGTCACTGATGATACGCGACGGTAGTCCGAATCTGGTGAACACGTGTTTTACGTACAGGGCTGCGGTTCCTTCTGCCGTGATTTCTTCCAGGCATGGGATGAATATGGCTGCTTTGGAGCAGTCGTGATCTGTGACAGTCAGTATTGAGTCGCACCCTTCCGATTGCGGTAGTTTGGTGATGAAGTCGAGCGCTGTGGTTTGAAATGGGGTTGCTTCCGGTTTGGGGAATATTGGCTGTAGGGGGGCTCGTGTGGGTCGGTTGTTGACCTTGATCCTCTGACAGTCGTAGTCTTTGAAAGTCCAGTTGCAGGAACTGAAAAAGACTGCAACTCAACTGAACTGCAACTGGAAAAAACCGGACTTTTGGTTGCAGTTGTACCTAATCCTAGAATGTATCAGTTGCAGTTGCCCAAAATGGCAGCTGACCTCCAACCGGTTGCAACCGGTTGCAACCGATTTCTTAGTCAGCAGGTGATTGGGCTGAATTTCTGATCAAAACGAGCCTAAGATCACCCAAATCGGCCAAAAACTGAGCAAGTTATGATCAAAACAATCATTTTACTCATAACTTTTGCTTTTTTGGCTGTTTTACCTAATTATTTTTTCATTATAAGGCAGTTGCACTTAGAAATTTATTATAAGTACCTATTAACACTAATTATAAGTGGTTTTGACTCAGTTTAGACCAGTTTCAGATAGATTAAATAACATTCAGTTGGGTCCAGTTGCAACTGGTGCAACTGGTTTTTTTGCAGTTTTTTGCAGTTGCAGTTGAGGTTGCAACAAATTTCATTTTTTGGCAACCAGTTGCAGTTGCAGTTGGACCAAATATGGTCAAAAAACCGGACCCAACCGGACTTTCAAACCCTAGACAGTCGGCGCATCCTTTGACATAATCCTGGGTTTCTTGTCGTAGGCCTGGCCACCAGTAGTATCGTTCCACCATTTTGATTGTTCGGTTGATCCCTGGATGTCCATGTACTGGTGGATCATGGTGTACTTGGATGATGCGTCGTCGTTCGTGTAGGTCTCCCGTTACCACGCGCCTTCCGTCTTTGTACCACGTCCCTTCGATTCTTTTAAGTTTGTGCGGGTCTACCCATTTCTTGATCGCTTGTTCGTCCTGGGTGTATACTGGGCACGTTGTTTCCATTTCTAAGACGTCGATCGTTGGTTCCGTGCGAGTGGGGTTTTCCGTGGTGTCGATGACGTTTGCTCGGATGAAGATGTGGTCTGGTAGTACCGTGACGTGTTCGTTGTCATTTTCTCCTTGGTCGTAGTCCGGTCGTCGTGATAGGGCATCCGCTCGTCCGTTTGCCGTGCCTTTGATGTGGTGAATTTCAACGTCGTATTCTGATAATTCCAGTACTTCCCTTGCTACTCGTCTACTAATCTTTTGCGGGGATCTCCAGTATAGCAGGTTCATATGGTCGGAGAAAACTTTGATCTTGTGTGGTGAGCCGGCGAGGTATTGTCACCAGTTTCGTAGGGCTTTTACAATTGCTAAGAGTTCCAGGTCGTAGATGTCGTAGTTTCTTTCGGCTGTGTTCAGGGTGTTTGAGTAGAAGGCGATGGGGTGTCGTTTGTTGTTTGCATCCCGTTGGAGGAGTACTGCTCCTACCGCGTATCCTGAGGCGTCTACTTCCATTTCGAACTGTTTGTCTAGTTCTGGGTGTTTGAGTACTGGTTCGCTCGTTACTAGGCTCTTGAGTTTGTCAAATGCTTGTTGTTGTTCCGTTCCCCATTGCCATTCCATGTCTTTTCGGGTTAGTTTGTTGAGGGGTCGTGCGTGCGTGGCAAAATTTCTGATGAAGGCGCGGTAAAAGTTACAGAATCCAAGGAATGATTGTACTTGCTTGACAGTTTTTGGAATTGGCCAGTTTTTGATGCCCGAAATTTTGACAGGGTCCATGCGGATCACCCCCTTTTCAATGATTACCCCCAGGTAATCAAGGGAGGAAGAGTGGAAGGTGCATTTCTCTGGTTTCAGGTATAGGTCGTGTTGTTCCAGTAGGTCCAGTATGTCGTGTACTGCTTCCGTGTGCGCTTGTTCCGTTGAGGCAGTTGCCACCCCAATGTCGTCCATGTATACCCGGATTATGGTTCCCTTGGTTTCGTGGTATTCAATAAGGGGTTTGAATATGTGGTTCATCATTGTCTGGAACGTGGACGGGGAGTTGGTCATTCCGAAGTACATTACCAGTGGTTCAAAGAACCCGTGTTTGGTTTTGAATGCCACTTTTCCCTGGTCTCCGTCTTTGATCAGTATGTTGTTATACCCCCATCGTACATCGAATTTGGAGAATATCCACCCGCCGCTTAGGTCTGCGATTAGTTCCGGGATTAGTGGGAGTGGGTATTGGTTGCGTATGGTCCATTTGTTCAAGGTTCGATAGTCTTGTACCGGGCGTAGCTTTCCGTCCTTCTTTTTAACAAAGAAGAAGGGGGATGCGTACGGAGATTTGGAAGGTCGTATATACCCTTTTGCCAGTTGTTCGTCCAGGAACTCTTTTAGTGCCTTGTCCTCTGCTTGGTTTACCAGGGTATATTTTGCAGTCGATAGTATCCGGTGCGTCAGGCTTGAGTTCTATGGCGTGGCCCCATGGTCGCGAAGGGGGGAATCGGTGGGATTCTTCCTCACTGAATACTTTTGCGTGTCTTTGGTATTCCGCGGGTATTTCCTTCTTTTCCGTGTACTGTTGTGCCGATATTGCCATTTCTGTTGCCGTAGTTCGGAGGTGTATTGGGAGTGATTCCTCTTCTAGTTCTTGGTACTTTTCGTCCGTGTATTGAGTGATAAGTCGTCGTATCTCTGTGAGGTTTAGGCGTCGGGGGTTCGTTGTGCGCAGTATGATGGGGTACTGCTTGGTGTCCAGGGTGGCTGTTGCCCATTGGATTCTGGGTTGGAACATGGCCAGCCAGGGGTATCCCAGTATAAGATCTTCCCCCCCTACATTGGTGACTAGGAATCTGATGTCTTTTTGCTTCCCGTCAGTTTGGATGTTCAGGTCTATATAGTGGGTGATTTTCCCCCCTTTGTTATGCGTTCCATCTATGTTCCAGATGTTTCGCGGGCGTTCTAGTTCTTTGGTTCCTAGACGCATTCTTTTGATGAAGTCCGGGTGTATGAAGTTGTCTGTTGCTCCGGAGTCGACTAATGCTTTCTTTTCGGCCATGAAGTAACTCGTGCGGATCGAAACTGGGACATGCATAGATTGATAGCGCGTTATGAATGACGAGTTACAATTGACTGCCCTCACCCAGGCCGTTGGGTTCAGGCGTCCTGAAAATCCGGATTCCCTGCCATATTCCTGGCGAACATTTCTCTCCCTTCTTCTTCTAGGTTCGCGATTCTGCCCATTATGTCTTCTACTCGCTGCTGGGAGGTGGTGCCGCTATTGACTTGTGCGGGCTTGTCGAGGTTGATAAGTGGTTCCCCTACGACGCTCTGTGAGGCGGAGGGTACTTCCTCGATGTAAGTGGTTCTTCCTTGGAGCGTTCCGCGGTTGCGCGGTTGACGTGGCTGCGTGCATTCTCGTGAGAAGTGACCTTTCTGGTTACAGTTGTAACAGGTGACGTCCCTGCTATTGAATGTCCCCCGTCCTCCACGTCCTCTACCCAGGAACCCGCCTCGAGGCGCGAATGGCGGTCGTCCCTGGGTATAGTCCCTCCATTCCTGGGGATTGTTAGGGTTTGCTTCTTCGGACCCTGCGACTCTGGCGCAGATCCTTCCCGGGGTTGTGTCCATTGCGTCTGGATGGCTTCGATATTGTTGCCATCCTTGTTGTCTCTGTGGAGGTTGGAAGCGCGCGGGTTGTCCTTGTTTGAGGCGCGGGTTATTCTGGGGTTGTCTTCCAAAGCCGTCTGTGCGGGCCTTCATGTGGATGTAGCGTTTCTGTTGCTCGATGGCTGCTGTTTTCCACTGCTGGTAGGTATGGGGGCTGTGGAACTGGTACGCATTTCGATAGAGGTCAAGTGGTAAGCCTCTGGTGAACTTGTCCAGGACTAGGGGTTCGTCTAGGCGATAGTCAGCTTGTCGGACCAGCTTTTCGAATTTAGTGACATAGCCATCTATATCGGTTCCTGTCATCCTGAATCCCTTGTCCAGTTCTAGTCTGGCCCTTTCTTGTTCCATATTGTCGCGGAATTGTCTTTTGAAGGCGAGCTCTACTCCTGCCCATAGCCATGTGTCGTAGCGGTCGATGTGACCGTCGAGCCATTTCTGGGTCTCTGTGGTCCATTCGTCGACTAATGGTCCTTGAATGTAGGTGAGGAACATCATTGCTTTGACGTAGGGGATTTGCAGGCTTCGGTTTGCGAAGTTGACTCCTACGTATCGTTTCCACTGGGTGAGAAACGCTTCTGCTTTGTCACGGTCCCCCGTGAACACCATTGGTTCTTTTCCTATGAATTTGTCAGTGGTCGCATTGTTGGGTATTGCGGTGTTGATGGGTTGTCCTCCGTCGTCTCCTCCTCCTCCTCCTCCATGGTTTCCGTCTTCCGGGTCTCCTCCCGGAGGTCCTTGGTTCTCTGGTTCTTTGAATAGTGCTGTCCTAGCGTGGGTTTCTTGGGTGATTGTTTGAGACATATTGGTGGGGATGGACTTAGCGATTTCCTCTAGGGTGGTTTCCTCTGCCTCATCTTTGATGATTCGGATTTCTTCAGGGTTGCTTGCGAGTGAGGGGGACGGTGCTGGGGTCTTGGGTGTAGGTGATCGGGCTGGCTCTTCTTCTTGTCCGTCGATTATACCCCACTGGTCTCTGGTTACTACATTGTTGACTGTGATGTCGAGGTTGATGCTGGAGGTTGTGGGTCGTGTTATTTGGTATTTGTTGTGGAGATCGTCCCACTTGATCTCGGTCCAGCAGGTGTTCTTGAAGTTGAACTCTACTGGTATGATCTGTTGCTGGTTCTGTCGGTTATAGTAATAGGTCATGTAGCCTGGGTCTTCCGCGTCGTCTTTCCAAAAGGCAGATTGCAGGTATCTTTTTGGTACGTTTCGCTCTCCTCTTCTGTCGATATGGTAGGGTCTGAATGGCACCCAGTAGTCTTTGGTTGTCTTGAGATTGGCCACGATGGGATCTTGGTCTTAATGTTACGTCTACCACGGACGTTTGCCTGACTTAGGCTTCTCGGGGTGTGGCAAATCTAACGAGAGGGTAGAAGAGACGGTTGACTCTGCTCTGCGGGTAGAACTGGGGGTGTGGGAATAACTCTCCTGCTAGTCCTCGATATGCGTGGAGGTCGTCGCCTTGGTGTAATCCGATAGGAAGGGTATCGGATATCTCAAGTTCGTCCCAGTCGTCGTGGTCGATGATGTAGAGTGTGCAGTAGGGGGACGCCACGCGTTCGTTGAGGTATAGGAAGACTTGGTGACAGATAGTGTCGAGGGGATAGTCCACTGTCCACGAAGGGAACGTCGGGATAAGTCACAGGGGACCCCTTGGTCTCTGGGGTATGCTGGACGACTCACTTAAAGGGGGAGATCCCTATAGAGCGAAGAACTGGTAGTGGTATTGGAAGAAGACCAAGATGCCGTTCTTGGTCTTCACAGCTCTCTAATTATACAGTTACGCGCGGGCTTTCAAGCGCCGCTTCGATCCGTACTAGCCAATAGCGTAAGTACCGTGAACCCTAGTACAGCTATCCTAGTATGAGTCACTACGAGTCATGATCCGATCCGTTATCGTACACAATCACATGTGCCGGAGCTTACCCGGCTGACTGATCCTACAAGTCCATGACGATATACTGCTGACGCGGTGTCATACCCTTGACGTCAGTGTCCACTTCTGGGCCAAACGTAACACTGCGGCACCGCGTTGGTGTTGTGGCATGACGGCGCCGTGCCGATGTCAAAGCACGAAGGGGCGGCACTGTGTCAGTGTCGTGGCATGATGGCGCCGTGCCGGTGTCGAAGCACCAAGGCGCGGCGCTGCGTTGGTGTTGTGGCATGATGGCCCCGTGCCGATGTCAAAGCACCAAGGCACCACGCCGCGTTGGTGTCGCAGCGTCAAGACGCCGTGTTGCTGCGGCGCCGCGTGCCGCATCAGTGTCATGGCATGACGGTGTCATCTTAGTGTTTTAAAACCTAGAGAAGAACAAAAACAGTAGTTAGTTTAGTAAAAGGATAAGGAAAAAGGAACTTAGCTTGTTTGAAGGCTAATACAACGCAGTCGACAACCATCAGTCGACAACCATGGTGGTTGTTAGTCAGTGTTGACATGTTGACATGCTGACACACCCTTGCAGCAATGTCTGGTCCGGTGATCTGCGTGCCCGCAAAAACCCGCAAACCCGTGACATGGGTATGGCCCGGGCAACTAAAAGTCTTGTCAAGGACCAGTTGCAACCGGTTGCAACTGGTCTTTTGGCAGTCTCTTGATGAATTGAATTGTTGATAGACTGCAACTGGACCATGCTGGAACTACATGCAACTGCAACTGAAAGTCCAGTTGCCACCACTGGCAGTTGGGTCCAGTTGGGTCCATGGTCTTTTTTCAGTCCATAGGACAGGACTTCAAAACACTAGGTTTTCCAGTTGGCTTCTTCTCTGAGCCAGAAACAAGTCGCCAGAGGCCATTGAGCTGTAGCCAGGACTTCATGTCATCAGCCCAGAGGCGATAGTTTTCGCTAGTGAGGGTGGAGATGGACAAGATGGACGTGTCCTTGGATGTGGACATGGTGAATGCAGTGGGTGCAACGGAGTGGGAAGGAGTGGAGGGATTTGGATGAGTGGAAGAGTTGGAAATGAATGGATGTGATTGGAGTGATTGGAATGAATGAGAAGAGCTGAGAGCGAGCTGAGGCAATGGAAGCAGCAGTAATGACAGCAAGGAATCAGTTAAGGTGCAGGGCAGGGCCCATAACCTGTCAAAGTGCAACCTATAGAGGGCCCTTGAGTCACAGAGGACACAAGGGGACTGCAGAGGAGGATATAAGACTAAGGGGATATTTTCCGTCCTCTGCAGGATATACCAACCTGACTAAGCATATCTAAATAAGGTAACTCCGCTTGGAGTGTTGTACAGTCACAGAACAGCACAATATAGGACACTTCAGCTGCAAATAACAACTTACCCCCCATGTAACGTCTACCACGGACGTTTGCCTGACTTAGGCTTCTCGGGTTGTGGCGAATCTAACGAGAGGATAGAATAGGCGGTTGACTCTGCTCTGCGGATAGAATTGAGGGTGCGGGAACAACTCTCCTGCTAGTCCTCGGTATGCGTGGAGATCGTCTCCTTGTTGTATGCCGATGGGCAAGGTGTCGGAGGCTTCGAGTTCGTCCCAAGTGTGGTGGTCGATGATATAGAGGGTGCAGTAAGGGGATGCTACGCGTTCGTTAAGGTAGAAGTAGACTTGGTGATAGATAGCGTCGAGAGGGTAATCCACTGTCCACGGAGGGAACGTTGGGATAAGTCACAGGGGACTCCTTGGTCTTAGGAGTATGCTGGACGACTCACTTAAAGGGGGAGGTCCCTATAGAGCGAAGAACTGGTGGTGGTATTGGAAGAAGACCAAGATGCCGTTCTTGGTCTTCACAGCTCTCTACTTATACAGTTACGCGCGGGCTTTCAAGCGCCGCTCCAATCCGTACTAGCCAATAGCGTAAGTACCGTGAACCCTAGTACAGCTATTGTCATGGACGCGTATTATTTTCCCTATTTTTCTGTATTTATACAGATTTATTCGGTGAAGATATAAAGGGCCGAAGTACAAAGGTATTCGTTAGTCACATGTGTTTGCCACCATGTGCACGTGATCGTGGGATTAGTATCCCTCATTAGTACGGACTCATACGATTGGACGATAAGGATGGAAGGGACTAGAAGGATCTAGAACGTGCTTAGTAGTTTACGCTTACTCGCTGTATTAGGTTTTACTCAGCAAGTGGAGCCGCTCGTAAGCGTTATGACAGAGTGCCACGTCAGCACCATAGATAACGCTATTAATAGACACGACGCGTCAGCTCCTGAGTCATAGGACCTTACTGTACACTTAGTAATAGTGTTCGAACTCAGTTTAGACTCAGCCGCAGTAGTGTATATAAGCTTCCCTGTAGCGTCCTGAGTGGAACCAACTTGTCCTCTTGGTTCTCCACTCAGGTGCGCATTCCCTTGTACTTCCTTACTCTTCTCCAATCTAACTTGTCCTCTTGGTTCTCCACTCAGACGTGCCACTGTGTGATCACCTCAGACTTGAGTTCTTGTATAAAGACTCCACGCGTCTGTATCTCCACAGTGACTGTACGTTGGCGCGTGACTTGTCTCCGCGCCGAGTTGAGTGTGCTCACCGTTGCGGTTCACTTTAGTTTTCACTTGACTTGGCGTAGCGCGGCAGTCGCACCGCTACATTAGGACAAGTTCCTCTTTCACACTCTCGGGTTACCCACCCGCCAGTCTTACTCCTTTTATCATCTTTCCCTCTAGGTGGTTGACGACCATCAGTCCCTTGTGTTATCCACCTCACTCTTTGCCTGTGGACCTCCGTAAGCAGATTCTGTGCTATTGTGGTACAACTGTAGTGTCCGTAAAATCGGCATACATTGTGCTTGCCTATAGGCGTTCTATCTGGTCACAGTAGAACGTTTGGGTACTTGCTGCAGAACTGGTCACCACGCCAGATAAGCTGCAGTAGGACGAGAAGCCAGCCAGGCCTAGCCTGCGACAGCTGTACGCGTAGTAAACAGAAAAGTTTGAGAGCGCTTCGGCGTGAGAGGCAGCCAACAGGTCGAGAAGACTGAGGCAGACAGCCTTGTGGCTCTACACATATCCCTACCCCATTCCTGAGTGTCCCTTTATCGCCGCAGCCTCGCGCAGTGTGAAACAATCACTGTGTATTGGTCTCGCTTGATAGGGCATTCCACGCATCCTCGAGTTAGCGTTGCGCGCTCGTTGTATCCAGTCGTCTTACCCACCTATCCTCCCGTTTCCACCCTGCCTCGCATATTCGCGAACGTTCGCACCCGTCTGCGCCGTCTCTTTAGGAGGAGACAAGCTTCCTATCCCACCAATCCCGACGCCCCCTAGTAATCAAGCCTCTGCTTCGGCATCGCTTCACGTATTAAGGACACCTCAGATCACCAACGAGCGTGCTCCTTCCCCATCCTTATCAACACACGGGTCGTCATCAGCCTCTTTCCATTCCGCACACTCCTCCTCCCAAGAAACCCTCGCCCAGTCAGGCGAAAGCTTCATAGACGAAGACGGTGTCAACATCCGTTACCAGGGATTCCAGTTAGAACTGCCCCCTCGTAACCTCGCAGAACAATACGTGCAGGCTATCTACTCGTTCCCCTAACTATCACTACGGCCTTTTAGAGCTTTACGGCCTAGGCGGTGAAGTTAACGGAACCGGGTATACCGTTCCCCAGTTGGTCGCATTCGCAGCAGACCTAGTCCCACGCCTCTCTCCCCCTCCCTCTCCTTCACCACCTCACAGTGGCTCCCAGCGGTCGGCAGAAGGCCAAGCAGGCTCAAGCCCAGTATCCTCGCGGAGTTCACTCCAAATTCGCGCTCCCTCCCCTCACGAAGAGTGAAAAAGTCTTCACCTCTTCAGTAGTTGACTGGGACGACATCTCGCCTGACGAACAGCTAATTCTCCTAGAGAATTATCGAAAGGCACAAGAAGAAGCAGAGAGAAAAGAGAGACAGGCCCAACTAGACGCAATGGCCGACCCCACAGCATCCACATCCGCAGCCGCCTCGGGTTCTGCACCCGCTCCTCCCACAGTCCAGGATTGTCTGGACCTCATTCATCAACTCAGCTTGGCCATGGGCGTAATAGCCCAGGAGGTCAAGGATCTCACGCAGGCAGTCGGCGCATCTCACGCTGCCCGACCCCACTCTAATGGTAACAAAAAGGACATAGTGGCCCGCCCAAAGCCTTGGGACGGGAAAGGCGACTCTACAGAAGCCCGTCATTTCCTTGCCGCTTACCATAACTGGGCCGGCTCCGTGGGGGACGCAATGAACACCTGGAACGATGCAGACAAGAGGTGGTACATTGACGAAGGTCGATGGACCGCGGCCGCCCTCAACCTTATGGAAGGGGACGCGAAAACCTGGGCCCTTCCATATCTGGAAGAGGCAAATCAAGGTGGATCGCCATTTGGCGGAACCTTTGCCGGTTTCGTCAAGGCTTTTAACCTCAGGTTTAGTCCGCGGGACACCACAGATTTAGCGCGAGAAGCGCTCAAAAAGACAAAACAAGGTCGCAAGGAGGTGACCCAGTATATATCCCTGTTCGACCAGTACGCCGGACAGACGAAGTGGTCTGAAGAAGACCTGTGCACCCGGTTCTATGATGGCCTCTCTGAGGAAATCAAGGACATCCTCGCATTCACGGGGAAAATAGCTCTAGACTACAAAGACCTGCGAAAGGCCTCGCAAGACATCGATCAACGTATGCGGGCCCGGAAAGCAGAGAAGGGGGGTGAAAGCTCCCGCATCGCACCTACATCGGCCCACCCCGATGCCATGCAAGTAGACGCCACGCGTCAGCAAGGCAAGAAACCGGGGCAGGCTGATATCTTAAAAACTAGAGCAGAGTACCAGACGTGGATGAAGGGGAAGTGTTATGGGTGCGGGTCAACAGAACACTCGAAGAAGGATGGAAACCACGAACGAGACGTGTGCAATTGGTGCCAAAGAGTCGGCCACCGTGCACCCGTCTGCATGACCAAGAAAATGGGGAAGCCAGCTAAAGCTAAGGCTGCAGCAACGGACTCCCCTAGTCCACCATCCTCTTCAAATACTGCGGTAGCATCCGCCTCCTCCAGTTCAAGTACCTCTCCGGCCAAGACGTCACAGGTAGACGTAGCCAAATTGATGGAGATGGTGAAAAAGCAGCAAGAGCAGATTGAATCGCTCAAAGCGGCTTTTTAGTGCAAGGGACCAGCAGAGCTGCGTCTGGCCCCTTATTTACAGTAGATGACTCGGCTTCCTGTAGTTGTACCATATGTTTACGCTCTCGCCTCGTTTCGGACTCATCTCCTGTAATTCATACAATCAATTCCTCTACCTGTAAGTTAGATAGTAGTGTCGGTTCCGTTTCTTGTCTTCTCGGCCCCTCCACATCTACATCTGCCTCGGAGATGAACAATATATGTAGTGTTCCTGTTGCTCCACCCTTTCTCGAAGCAGCGCCGCACGTGATGATTTCTGATGCAGCACTGTCTTCAACTATTATTCCCGAAACAAAAGATAAAAAATCACATTTTCATATTTCTGTGTATTTAAAAGGACGTCATCGTACTGTAAAAGTAGCAGCAATGGTAGACTCGGGGGCAACTTCGTTGTTCCTCGACAAAAAGTACGCTGACCGCCACAAGATGTTCCAGGTTCCTCTTGAGAATCCCATCATCCTCTATAATATAGACGGGACGCTCAACGAAGCCGGTAGTATCACCCACAAAGTTCGACTTAATCTCCAAGTGGGACCAACGGAAGAAAGTCATGACTTCTTAGTCACTTCCCTTGGCCCAGAGAACGTCATTTTGGGACTACCTTGGCTCAGATTACGGAACCCGGAAATAGATTGGCAGGAAGGCACAATGCGTCTCAATTCCACCGCTGAAATAGCGCCACCGGAACTTGAGATAGAGGTGACGCGCATTATGGCAAACCGTATGGAACGCCGCCGTCTCCTTGCGGAGAAAGTGCTAGACACGGCCCAGGACGAAGTTTTCTGTTTGGCAGGCTTTACGTATAGTCAGCAGATAGCCGAAAAAGCTACTGCAGCCAAGCCAAAGAAAACCTTCGAAGAAATGGTGCCCAAGCATTATCGTGACTTCGCAAAAGTCTTCTCTGAGGAAGAATCCCAGAGGCTCCCAGAACATCAACCGTGGGATCACGCCATAGATCTTGAACCAGACGCAGTTAAGCACTGGAAGATCAAGACGTACCCAATGTCACCCAGCGAAGCAAGTGGAACTCGACAAATTCCTGCAAGAGCACATTGCTAAAGGATATCTGGTCCCATCTAAGTCACCGATGGCTTCCCCAGTATTCTTTATCAAAAAGAAAGACGGAAAGCTCCGTCTAGTGCAGGATTATCGACGTCTTAATAAAATCACTATTAAGAATCGGTACCCACTCCCACTCGCAGCTGACATCATCAATCGGTTGAAAGGAGCAGAGTACTTCACAAAGTTTGACGTTAGATGGGGCTATCACAATATTCGAATCCGAGAAGGAGACGAATGGAAGGGTGCTATCGTCACCAACCGCGGACTGTTTGAGCCAAAAGTAATGTACTTTGGCATGACCAACAGCCCCGCAACCTTCCAAGCCCTCATGAACGCAATATTCGCGGATCTCATCGCAGAAGGAGAAGTCGCAGTCTATATGGATGATATCCTCATCTATAGCCGAGACCTTAACCACCATCGCAAAATTGTACGCGAGGTGCTCAAAAGGCTCGAAGACTACGATCTCTATCTCAAACCTGAGAAATGCGATTTCGAGAAACGTGAAATGGAGTACTTAGGGATGATTATCCGTCCCGGAGAAGTGCAGATGGACCCTGGCAAGGTCTCTGCAGTAAGGGAGTGGCCTACACCCACGAATCTCAAAGAAGGTTAGAGCATTCGTTGGGTTCGCCAACTTCTATCGTAGATTCATTAAGGACTTCGCGGCCTATCGCCCGACCCTTACATGACCTCACGAAGAAGGATACTCCATGGCACTGGCATTCTGAACAGCAGAAAGCTTTCGACGATCTTAAGGGACGTTTCGTTCAAGAACCTATTCTAAAGGTGTACGATCCGAACCTCCCTACCCGTGTCGAAACAGATGCTTCAGGATTTGCTACTGGCGGGATACTCACTCAAAAGTACCCAGACGGTCTTTGGCACCCCGTTGCGTATCGCTCAGAGTCAATGAGCAAAGAAGAGCGCAACTACGAAATCTACGACAGAGAAATGCTCGGCTTAATCCGCGCCTTAGAGGACTGGAGACACTTCCTCGAAGGCATCTCCTTTGAAGCGATCACCGACCATAAGAATATGGAATGGTGGGCAAGCATGAAAGACTTAAATCGCCGGCAAGCACGCTGGGCATTATATTTAAGTCGCTTCGCCTTTAAGATCACTTACAAGAAAGGAGATTCTATGCAAGCCGATGCACTCAGTAGATTTTCCAAAGACCACGTCAGGGACAACGAGGATAACCGCCAGGTTCAGGTTTTACAACCTAAGCATTTCCTCAATGCCGCCCAAGCACACTTCCGCCCAGAAGTGGACTCCCTTGGCAGTCGCATCAAACTCGCATCCATTAAAGAAGCCGAAGTTATAGAGGGTCTTAAAAGCTTACAAAAGACCGCTCCCAAGGCTCTTACGGATGGAGTTGCGCTGTGGGAAGAAGAAGACGGTTTCGTTTATCACCGCGGAAAGTTATATGTCCCAAACGATCGCGCCCTTAGAAGGGATGTGGTAAAGTCATGCCACGACACCACGATCGCAGGACATCCCGGAAAAAACGGAACCATAGAGCTAGTTAGTCGCTACTATTGGTGGCCACGCATGGCAGGCTTCATAAGTTCATACGTAGAAGGATGCGATCGATGCCAACGCTATCGCAAAGATCTGCACCCCAAAGCTACGATTCAGCCGCAAGAAGTACCTGAGGGTCCATGGCAGTTAATTGGGATCGATTTAATCGGCCCTCTGCCTATGTCACGTGGAAAGGATATGATCCTTAACATAGTGGATCATTATACAAAACAGATCCATCTATTTCCAGTGACTTCTCAGATTACGGCTGATGGGGTAGGCATCCATCTACTTTGAACAAGTCTTCCCTTTGCACGGGATCCCTCGGAAGATCATTAGTGATCGAGGACCCCAGTTTGCTGCAAGGAGCATGCGGGCACTATACAAGCGACTAGGAATAGACGCAGGTCTTACTACAGCCTATCACCCTCAAGCTAATGGACAGGTAGAGCGCAAAAACCAAGAAGTAGAAGTATACTTGCGCTTGTTCATTAGTAAGAGGCAGGATGATTGGGCAGACCTGCTCCCTACAGCGGAATTCGTAATCAACAGTAGGCTCAACTCTGCAACGGGTCATACCCCGTTCGAGCTATTGTACGGCTACACGCCGGATTTTACGATTCCTGCTGGCAGGCCAACGGGTATTCCAACGCTCGACAAGCGTCTTCAACACTTAGTTTCCTCTAGAAAGGATGCAGAGGCAGCTCTACGCCAAAGTAAACGGCGAATGCAGACAGACGTTGAACAAAGGCATAAGCCACACGCCTTTAACGTCGGGGATAAAGTCTGGTTGCAAGCTAAGCAGATAAAGATACATCAGCAGTCGTCCAAACTGGGACCTAAGCAATTAGGCCCATTTGAAGTCACTGAAGTCAGAAGTGATGTCGACTACAAGCTTGCACTCCCCCCTGCATTACGGATCCATGATGTATTTCATGTAGACCGCCTCTCCCCTTACAAGGGAAACGAAGTTAACGGGCTTCTGCCACCTCCTACCTGAACCCGTCACAGTTGAAGGGGAAGAAGAGTACGAAGTAGACCATATAAGAGATTCAAAACTCTTTGGTCGTACTCTTAAGTACCTAGTTCGCTGGAAGGGCTACGGAGAGGGCGAGGACACTTGGGAACCTGCTAAAAACCTAGCGCACTGCCCCGGAAAAGACTTGAAGAGTTCCACTCTTTAAACCCGGGCGCACCTAGAAAAATAGCAGCTCTCATCTACGCGTCCTTGCCTTGGCAGTCTCCTCACATGTACACAGAGGCCAACGCGGACGTCGACCCTTAAGAAGGGGGGTGATGTCATGGACGCGTATTATTTTCCCTATTTTTCTGTATTTATACAGATTTATTCGGTGAAGATATAAAGGGCCGAAGTACAAAGGTATTCGTTAGTCACATGTGTTTGCCACCATGTGCACGTGATCGTGGGATTAGTATCCCCCCATTAGTACGGACTCATACGATTGGACGATAAGGATGGAAGGGACTAGAAGAATCTAGAACGTGCTTAGTAGTTTACGCTTACTCGCTGTATTAGGTTTTACTCAGCAAGTGGAGCCGCTCGTAAGCGTTATGACAGAGTGCCACGTCAGCACCATAGATAACGCTATTAATAGACACGACGCGTCAGCTCCTGAGTCATAGGACCTTACTGTACACTTAGTAATAGTGTTCGAACTCAGTTTAGACTCAGCCGCAGTAGTGTATATAAGCTTCCCTGTAGCGTCCTGAGTGGAACCAACTTGTCCTCTTGGTTCTCCACTCAGGTGCGCATTCCCTTGTACTTCCTTACTCTTCTCAATCTAACTTGTCCTCTTGGTTCTCCACTCAGATGTGCCACTGTGTGATCACCTCAGACTTGAGTTCTTGTATAAAGACTCCACGCGTCTGTATCTCCACAGTGACTGTACGTTGGCGCGTGACTTGTCTCCGCGCCGAGTTGAGTGTGCTCACCGTTGCGGTTCACTTTAGTTTTCACTTGACTTGGCGTAGCGCGGCAGTCGCACCGCTACAGCTATCCTAGTGTGAGTCATTCCGAGTCATGATCCGATCCGTTATCGTACACAATCACATGCTCCGGAGCTTACCCGGCTGACTGATTACAAGTCCATGACGATATGCTGCTGACGCGGTGTCATACCCTCGACGTCAGTGTCCACTTCCGGGCCGAACGTAACACCCCACCAACCAAGGATATTGGTCATTGTCTTGGCCCCAGTCTTGAGGTATTAGGGGCGTTCAAAGTTGCCCCTACTTGTCTCATTACCTAACCATTATAATATCATTTTTGGAATCATTAAGTCGGAAAATGATATCAAAAATGGGACAAATAATTTGATTTTTAAGGATGGGTAGGGGCTCCTACTTTATGTAAGGCAATTATTTCTATTTCATTAAGGGGGGCTGCTAAAAAACGGAGTTTTATTTTATTTTATGTAAGACAGTGAATATGATTACGTTTTATGAACTCTGAATCGGAACTAACAATCTGGTCTAGTGGAGATCGAAAAAACTTTACCCACCAAAATGTTGCCAGGGGCTCCGAGGCACAAAAATAATTCATTATGGTTTCATTATTGGCTTTTTTCAGGGGGGGGGGTTTCAAAGTTGGACATTATTGGTCCATTTTTATTTTATTATTTTTCACATTAACATCGGATTTACACCAAAATCGGGCTTAATGGACGTTATAATGGGTCCAATCAGGGACTGAAATAAGGGAACTTTGAAAGACCCTATTGTTGAAGTTCTTCACGAGGGCCACCAGCGGCATTGTGTTGCTGTTGATACACCTGAACAGTGTTGCTAAGGAAGGTGCCACTGTAGCGAAACAGTGGTTCCTTCACGGAAGGCCCGTCTGTATATGACTCTGAGTCAGTGCCAAATATGAGTGTATATGACTTCACGCACCTTTGCTGCCTTCGGTTGTCACAGTTCCTTGTGTGGGAGTACTAACATAGTACCTATCAAACTAATCATTGTCAGTAAACTCCAAGTCTCCACACCAGGTCAAGTCAACGGTCAAGAGCAAGGGCTCGCCGCTCGCAGTACACTCTGACATAATCGACATTGTCGAGGTCAGTCACATGCAGGCCCACTCTGTGTTGAGTTGTGTCACAGTCGATCCACATGGCTCGCTGCTCGCAGTATGCTCTGACATGATCGACATTGTCGAGGTCAGTCGCACACAGGCCCACTCTGTGTTGAGTCGCGTCGCAGCAGCCAATCAATGCGTTGAGTCACATTGCAGCAGTCAATCTGAGTCCATGCTGCTCACCACTCACAGTACGCTCTGACATAATCGACATTGTCAAGGTCAGTCACACGCAGGCGGAATGACTTACTACCACTTCGAGCCGCTTCATGCCAGCGGCATACTTCTCACTCTCCCACTGGCTCCGGAAGTACATGTCCTTGAAGTGGGGATCAAGAACTAGCAGTGAGTTAGCAGAGTCTTAAAACGACAAAGAACGAGAACGAGAATGCACCAAGACAAATGAAGTATGCAGGTGAGGTGCTGCTGGCGTGGCCGTACCATTTATGGAGGCTTGCAAGGCCTTCTTTGAGCATGTCCGTCAGTCCTTGGTGATTGGGATGGCCAGCCATCATTCCCCAGCACTTGATGAGGCATTCGAAGGCTGGTATGATCCGCCATACAGTAGGTGCACAATCGCTTGAGAATGTCTGCTGGACGTTTGACGGCTCCTAGCCAATATGAGAACTGGACCAAAAATGAGTCAAAGAAAGGCCTACCCTCAGTGCATTCCTGATATCCTCAAGACACTCCCAATCCCTCTGACCCAAGTGGAAGTCTGCGTAGCAGCAGTGGTTGGAGAGGTTTGGCACAACATCACTTGTAACGCCACCACAGGGGCGTTAAGTACGATGTGTACTTCATGAAGTCACAAACGGTAACGGGTCAGGTTAGAGTCAGTTACGACTCAGTTTGAGGGTGAACAAGTGTCACTTGGTCTCCGTGGACACAAGGACAATAGCGGGGCAAGGCTCAAGCGAAAAGGTGAGTGAAGACGGGGAGTCAAGCGAAAGTGCGACTCAAGGAATTGGGTCGTGAGAGTAGACAGCGGTGTGGTATTACACAAGAAGTCAAGTCTACCGTACAAGCTAGGTAGCATGAGACTTATATACTAGTACATGATGTTTGGCTGAGACAAACATATGGCGTGATTCTAGGACACGGGTCCCAGAGAGCTAACAAGGGGAGAGTACGAAACAGGAACAAGGGAATCCTGTGGGACGACGCATGGATCAGAAGGTGTCAGTGGGTTCTGGAAGTCATGCCACAGGGTGTCATAACGGTCATGCGCTAGGTGCGAGATAAGAGCCGAGGTGCATATCGAAGCAGAACGTAGGGTAAAAGTACATCCAAAGCTGAGCACGAAATACGGGTTACAGGAACAAAGAGACACAGAGCAGAGGGGAAAATTGTAACATCACTCGCATCTGCAAGGAGAATGAATTGCGTGATTGCCTGTTGAGAACCCTAAGCTGCAGCTTGATGAATGAAGTCTTAATGCACCATCCTGAGTTTGATAAAACGCTCCAGGAACTGGAACAGCGATCCCCATCAGGTACGAATCCACTGAATTAGCTCAAGTGGAGTGGTCCCAACCTGGCCGCAGGTCGCACAAAAGAAGGCCCGTGCTTGCGGTGACTTGCAAATCTGATTCATGAGGGCAATTGCTTTTCCAAGTGAATTGCCTGAGGTGGTAACCTCATCGTCATTGTCCTCAGCATCGTCTTCATCATCTGAGGCAGGGTCGCCTTCTGCATTGGTGCCCAATGTACCAAGCGTCTTGCCAAAATGTGGTTCAACAGTCTGAACAAAGTGCTTTGCCGCGAGATGAAGGGAATGCTCCATGCACCTATGTTACATTAGAGTGGAAAGCTTCGGATGCGTGGACACGCACAACATGTTGTGATCTTTGGCAGCCCACTCAGTTCCCGTTGATGGGCTGTTCTGGAGTTCACGAAGGGTGGTGCGATTCACGGCAGTGCCATCACTCGTAAACCAGCCAACCTATAGAGTAGAATAATAGTTTAGTGAGGTGAAAAAAGCCCAAGGCAACGAAGATCATACCTTCTCACATAGATTGTACCTATCTAAAGTCTGGCCTAAGATATCCACCATGTTCCTACCAGTATGTCTTCCCTGAATCTCCTGGAAGACGAGTTGCTCTGACTTCAACTCCCATGCATTCGGGTGATCGGCAGGTGCATCTATATAATGTGCTGTGACAGATAAGTACGGGTCACCCAGCGCCAAGTGTAGCGGTATGACAGTTGCGCTATGCCAAGTCAAGTGGAACTAAAGTGAACTGAACAGGTGAGCACACCCAACTCGGCGCGGAGACAAGTCACGCGCCAACGTACAGTCACTGTGGAGA
Source organism: Lactarius sanguifluus (assembly GCA_021527775.1). Taxonomy (NCBI): domain Eukaryota; kingdom Fungi; phylum Basidiomycota; class Agaricomycetes; order Russulales; family Russulaceae; genus Lactarius; species Lactarius sanguifluus. The sequence goes on along the minus strand of JAKEYF010000479.1, from coordinate 5,457 downwards.
GATAGACGCGTGGAGCCTTTATGCAAGGTCTCAAGTCTAAGGTGATCACACAGTGGCACGTCTGAGTGGAGAACCAAGAGGACAAGTTAACATTGGAGAGTAAGGAATGTACAAGGGAATACGCACCTGAGTGGAGAACCAAGAGGACAAGTTGGTTCCACTCAGGACGCTACAGGAGGGTTTATATACACTACTGGAACTGAGCTTGAACTGAGTCTAAACACTATTACTAAGTGTACAGTAAGACTCCTTGACTCAGGAGCTGACGCGTCGTGTCTATTAATAGCGCTTATCTATTGTGCTGACTGAGGCACTTGTCATTGCGCTTACAAGCGGCTCCACTTGGCTGAGTAAGTCCTGATACAGTGAGTAAGCGTAAACTACTAAGCATGGGCTAGATCCTTCTAGACCCTTCTAGATCCTTCCAGAAGCTTCCCGAACCTTCTATCCTTATCTCCCAATCATATGAGTCCATATGAATAAGGGATAGCAATCCCACGATCACGTGCACATGGTGGCAAACACATGTGATTAACGAATACCTCTGTACTTTGGCCCTTTATATCTTCACTGTATAAATCCATATAAATACAGAAAAATAGGGAAAATAATACGCGTCCATGACACCAAGGTCCATGCATCGAAGGTGAAAGAAATCTTGGAGGGGACTTTCTTCATGTTTTCGCAGACCCTTCTCTCCGCAACTTCTGCATGCCAAAGTATCTCCGCATGAAGGGTCTGGCGGTGTGGGATGTCCCACTCTGAAAGGGATGGCCAGCAGAACATGAGGAGGTGGCGAAACCTCTCACTATTGATCAAACTGAAAGCCTGGAGACGTGAAAAGACATCAGAACGCACATACACTAACATATGGACCCACTCACCTCATCTTCGCAAACAATAAGCTCAATGATATGATCGAGAAGCCCCACAGTCGAAAACATGGGGGGCTTAGGCTCATACGTGACAAGGCCATCAAGAGATGTTTGACTGAGGCCAAGTGAATCAGTATTGAGCAAGCAACCGAGACAACGAACACTTACCCATTGCTTGAGTCGGCCGATGTACGGAAAAGCACATGGGGAACCGGATCGATACCAGCTGCATTGCAGCGTTTGCAGTAGATCTGTGCGTGATGCCTAGTGATGTGCATCTGTAGCGAAGTGTTGCTTCCGGTCAAAAAACACGATGCGCACTTGACTGAAGTGTTTTTCCTTCATGCATATCCAATTAGCGAAAGAAGTCAGGCAAAACAAAAGTACTTACAGACAAAGCTTGCACCAATAGCCCTTCAGAACCTTCGCCGTGACGGGATGGACATAATCATCCTGATATCTGAAGATGAGGAGGATGTTGACACTGCCCCATGTCTTTTCCGACCTGAAGGATGTAGCCTAAGAAGTAGGTAAGAACGACATCTGAGAGTGAGGGCAAAGAACATACCTCATTGTCAGCATCAGCCATGGCCTTGATGGACTCATAGTCGTCAGACGCAGGCTCTGTGTTGGGCTCTGTGGTGGCACCATCGTCACTGTGATCTGTGAGATTATCATTGAGATTGACCTTGCGCATGACACGACGATTGGGGACTGCAGCAGTCAGGGCCTTGCGTTTGGCACCCGGACCAGTGCTGGCCAAGCTGCTTGAAGTGGTTGCTTTGGCGGTTGCTTTTGGCTGCATCGCAGGCACGTTGCAATGGGCGAGGAACACGAGCAGTCGGACTGTTACGATTTTCCCTCTCTTCTTTTTCCCTTTTCCTTTCCGTCTTGTGACTCGCATTCTGTGTCGACTTCCCATTGTACTTTTACGATACAATCCGCCTCGATCCACGCCTCGGCCCTTATCTCGCGCCTAGTGCATGACCGTTACGACGCCCCATGGCGCGACTTCCAGAACCCGCTGACGACTTCTGATCCACGCGTCGTCCCGCAGAATTCCCTTGTTCTCTTTTCATACTTTCCCTTTGTTAGCTCTCTAGGACCTGGATCCTAGGATCGCACCATATGTTTGTCTCTGACAAACATCGTGTACCAGTATATAAGTCTCATGCTACCTAGCTTGTACGGTAGACTTGACTTCTTGTGTAATACCCAGGGCTGAACACGAGTCCGATCCGTGGCACCCATGGCCCTCTCTAATGAGCCAAAGTTCATCAAAATCGGCCAATTGAAGGAGATATGGTCAAAACATTAATTCATTCATATCTCAGTCATTTTTGGGCTGATTAAGACATTTTTGGGCTCGTTAGAGAGGGCCACGGGTGCCACGTGTCTGACTCGTGTTCAGCCCTGGTAATACCACACCGCTGTCCGCTCTCACGATCCGATCCCTTGAGTCGCACTTTCGCTTGACTCCCCTGTTTGCTCGCCGTTTTGCGCTTGAGCCTGATCCTGCTATTACCCTTGTGTCCATGGAGGCCAAGTGGTACTTGTTCATCATCGAACTAAGTCGTAACTGACTTACTCCTGTCCCGTTACCGTCCGTGACTTAACTGAAGTACACGTCGTACTTAACGCCCCTGTGGTGGCATTACATTAAGTCAAGTCTCTCACAGTGGCGACATCTAGTCGTGCCAGATCCAAGTTCCAGCCGGAGTACATCACTCGGCTTACAACTGACGAGCTCTCTGACCATATCAAAGGAGCAGCTGTCTGGGCAGAAATCAACAACGTTGAAGGATATTACATCTTCAACCCGAAGAAGAAAGAGTATCACCAGATCCATTACCTGGAGGACAAATGTCTCTGGGCTTATATTGATTACTCGCCGAACGAACGAAGCTGGTATACTATCAGACCAGTACCGCTTGAGTTGAACGTTGGACCACTAAAGAGTCATAACCCGAAAGGGATTGACGTCGACTCCGACCCTGATAATTCACCTAGTGTCTCTGTACCAACAACCACGTTTACCCCCTCCCTATTCGTAAACCCCCCAGACTTACCTGGTCCCCAACCTACACCCCAGTCCATGTCACAGACTTATGCCTCGGCCAGCACAACCCTTACCAGCGGAGGACCAGCTCCTTCTGGTAGTGGAGGCGCTCCTAGCAGCGGCCCGTCAGGTGGAGCAGCGGCTGTTGGAAGCGGAGGCGCAGCTCCTGGAGGAGGTCTCCTGAGTGGCGGCACTGGTGGAGGAGGTGCGCCAGGCGGTGGAGCAGGCGGCGCAGGTGGCAGAGGAGGCGGGGGCGGTGGAGCAGGTGGTGCTCCTATTCCCCCCGCCGGAGCCGCACCAGCCGCGATCCCGCCCACACCCGGAGGACACGGACGCTTAGGGGGAAACCCACCCCCCGAGTTCAATGGAGACCGAGAAAAAAGCAAGCAGTTTATGCTTGCGTTCAACCTATACCAAGAGATGAACCCCACCGTCGACCAACTTGCTATCCCCTACCCCCGCGCGATGACTTTTCTCTCGTACATCCGCGGACCCCTCGTCGACGATTGGGTCACAGAGCAGTTCGCTTGGCTAGAGGACCAGCGAAACACAGGCGTTCTAATGACTGAGATGAACCTGTGGAACACTGTCTGCGATCGGTTCATGCAATCGTATACCGACACAGCGGAACGAACGAAAGCCTGGAAGAATTTACAAACTCTGACCATGAAGGGCGAAGATATCGACACCTACATGGCTATGTTCTCCAACCTAGTCCACAAAGCCGGGTATAACCCCGATGAAGCCACGACCCTGGAGATGTTCCAGGATGGACTCCCGAACCAGTTAGTAATCAACGCCACACGCTTCCAACATCCGATCACATGGGATGATTGGAAGGCGGCCGCTCGTCTACAGCAGCCTGAATATCTGGTTTTAAAGGACTGCCTAGGAAAGAACAAACCCCAGCGTGGAAAGAAGGGTGGACACAGCCGAGAGCAGTGGGTCCAGGCCCTCAATCAGAACCGAAACCCGAATGCCATGGATGTTGGATGTGCCCGAGCCTCCGTGGCGCTTACCGACGGAGACCGGGCCCAGCTTCAGAAGGAGGGACGATGTTTTAGATGTCGTGCTCAAGGGCACATGTCGCGTAACTGCCCACAAAAGGGAACGCGCACGGCTACTGCCTCCTTGTCATGGACGCGTATTATTTTCCCTATTTTTCTGTATTTATACGGATTTATTTGGTGAAGATATGAAGGGCCGAAGTACAGAGGTACTCGTTAGTCACATGTGTTTGCCACCATGTGCACGTGATCGTGGGATAAGTATCCCTTAATTGTACAGACTCATACGATTGGACGATAAGGATGGAAGGGACTGGAAGGATCTAGAACGTGCTTAGTAGTTTACGCTTACTCGCTGTATTAGGTTTTACTCAGCAAGTGGAGCCGCTCGTAAGCGTTATGACAGAGTGCCACGTCAGCACCATAGATAACGCTATTAATAGACACGACGCGTCAGCTCCTGAGTCATAGGACCTTACTGTACACTTAGTAATAGTGTTCGAACCCAGTTTAAGACTCAGCCGCAGTAGTGTATATAAGCTTCCCTGTAGCGTCCTGAGTGGAACCAACTTGTCCTCTTGGTTCTCCACTCAGGTGCGCATTCCTCTGTATTCCCTTACCTCTCTCCAATCTAACTTGTCCTCTTGGTTCTCCACTCAGACGTACCACTGCGTGATCACCTTTAGACTTGAGTTCTTGCATAAAGACTCCAAGCGTCTACATTCTCCGCAGTGACTGTGCGTTGGCGCGTGACTTGTCTCCGCGCCGAGTTGAGTGTGCTTACCTGTTCAGTTCACCTTTTAGTTCACTTGACTTGGCGTAGCGCGGCAGTCGCACCGCTACATTAGGACAAGTTCCCTTTTCACACTCTCGGGTTACCCACCCGCCAGTTCTTATTTCTTTTATCATAAATCCCTCTAGGTGGTTGACGACCACCAGTCCCTTGTGTTATCCACCTCACTCTTTGCCTGTGGACCTCCGTAAGCAGATTCTGTGCTATTGTGGTACAACTGTAGTGTCCGTAAAATCGGCATACATTGTGCTTGCCTATAGGCGTTCTATCTGGTCACAGTAGAACGTTTGGGTACTTGCTGCAGAACTGGTCACCACGCCAGATAAGCTGCAGTAGGACGAGAAGCCAGCCAGGCCTAGCCTGCGACAGCTGTACGCGCAGTAAACAGAAAAGTTTGAGAGCGCTTCGGCGTGAGAGGCAGCCAACAGGTCGAGAAGACTGAGGCAGACAGCCTTGTGGCTCTACACATATCCTTACCCCATTCCTGAGTGTCCCTTTATCGCCGCAGCCTCGCGCAGTGTGAAACAATCACTGTGTATTGGTCTCGCTTGATAGGGCATTCCACACATCCTCGAGTTAGCGTTGCGCGCTCGTTGTATCCAGTCGTCTTCAATCCACCTTCACACCCATTTCCACCCTGCCTCGCATATTCGCGAACGTTCGCACCCGTCTGCGCCATCTCTTTAGGAGGAGACAAGCTTCCACACCACCAATCCCGACGCC